>SJYX01002494.1:72778-115278 GCA_006410675.1 Oreotragus oreotragus
GTGAGAGTTGGACTGTGAAGAAGGCAGAGCGCCAAAGAATTGATGCTTTTGATCTGTGGTGTTGGAGAAGACTCTTGAAAGTCCCTTGGACTGCAAGGAGATCCAACCAGTCTATTCTGAAGGAGATCAACCCTGGGATTTCTTTGGAAGGAATGATGCTAAAGCTGAAACTCCAGTACTTTGGCCACCTCATGCGAAGAGTTGACTCATTGGAAAAGATTCTGATGCTGGGAGGGATTGGGGGCAGGAGGAGAAGGGGACGACCGAGGATGAGATGGCTGGATGGCATCACGGAGTCGATGGACGTGAGTCTGAGTGAACTCCGGGAGTTGGTGATGGACAGGGAGGCCTGGCGTGCTGCGGTTCATGGGGTCGCAAAGAGTCGGACACGACTGAGTGCCTGAACTGAACTGAACTACATACCCTAAGTGTACATGCTCAAACCCCCCTCCCCAAGTTCTCTGAAACTAGTCTGAACAAAGGAAAAGAAAGATACCGTCAAAGTTAATCTGTGATTCATATGCCTTAAGCCTAGCTAGTTAACAGTAGACAATTATCAATAGGTCTGTGGTCATACTTCAATAAGCGTAATAAAACTTATGATTCTATTCGGTTACACAGATAGTTAGGGTATTCTTTTAGGCAAGTGAAAGTCTTGGTATGAGCCTTGGGCCTCTTCCATTGTTGGCGGGGTGGTCTGATTTACCAGTTGTTATGTCGTTTCCATAGATACTGGGCATAGAGCTCGAAGTCCGCAGTCCAGCCCTAGATGGAGTCCTGCTTTCAAGATGGAGCTGCTCTGTCTGTTTCCTCCTTCATTCCCCCCTTTGATGCTCTTAACTCATAGTATGAGCATCACTCCTAGGGATCTATTGCACCCTGGTTCTCTGACAGCCAATTTGGGAGAATGACACCAACCTTTGGGTTACAAAGTTCATAATACATTGTAAAATGCAGGGTCCACAAAGCAGAACTATCAAGGCAACGGTAACAATGGTAAATATAGTTTTCCACCAATCACCCTTCACCCAAGTTGGGACCGAAGTCCAGAAAGGAATGTCTTCATTTGACATTGCTTTTACCTGGCTTTTCATGTCATCTAAAGCAGCTGATACATTGCCAGATAAATCAGGAATGCATACACAACATTTAACCTTAATTATAGCATAAGTCCCTCCTTGAGCAGCTGTGAGCATGTCCAAAGCCATTCTATTCTGAATTACCACTTTTCTCATTTGGATTTGTTCTTCATTTAAGGCTTGGATGGCTTTAGCACTATCTAGGAGGGCCTGTTTTGTGAAATTAGTCAAGGCTTCTACTTTAATCATAGTATCTGTTGTCCCTATAGAAGGTATGAATAAGGCAGCAATATACTCACACCACTGAAACACAAAACTTGTCCACCTAGCATGTAAATAAGGTAGATATACTGGGGCTTGTTGTAGGTTAGGCTTTATGCTGCCATGGGCAAAAGCGAATCCCAGTGTGTAGCAGCCTACCCAGCCAATTGGTAACCAAGGCCAAAGGTTAGGCCCACAAAGCCATTGGGTTCCATTGGGTGCCACCCAGCGGATTCTAGGGTTATATTTCCAATCAAAGCCTGGCCAATGGCTGGACTGGTTGGGGTGGTATGTGACCTCGAATGTTTGTTTACATTGTTTGGGGGATAGGTACTGAAGGAGTCGTTGGGCCTAGAAAAGAAAACAACAGTCTCAAAGGCCCTTGCTGAATCATCTAACTTTGGAGAAAACAAAACAGAACTTTAGGTCCCGCCCTGACGTTCCAGACCGGTTGCATCTATCTGGGACTTATCACCCCCTATCCAGAAACCTTCCACCCCCTACACCTGCCCAGAAGACTTATCACCCCCTGCACAACTTCAAATGCCATCTCAACTAAAGAATACCCAAAACATCCCGCTTGATTAACGCTTCCCTTATCGCTTCCACAAACCTCCCCATAAATACGGAGCCTCCCTGATCCTTCTGCACGCTCAGCCTGGTCGTTAGGCCGACTGTCTCCCCTCCTTGCCTGAATAAAAGTAACCTGCTTCTGTTGAGGTCGTCTTTCCTTTTTCTGCCTCGGCCCGAACTATACCTTACAGGTACCCCACATAGTTTTTCTTTTGGGTCTAATGGACAGTCACCAAACCCTACTCTTGGTTCTTTTTGTTCCCAGCGTATAGCAGTGAGAGTAATTGATTGACCCTTTTCTGGGGTCATCCAGAAATATTCATCCCAGACTTGGTAGAATTGTTCAACATACCTAGANGGTACCCCACATAGTTTTTCTTTTGGGTCTAATGGACAGTCACCAAACCCTACTCTTGGTTCTTTTTGTTCCCAGCGTATAGCAGTGAGAGTAATTGATTGACCCTTTTCTGGGGTCATCCAGAAATATTCATCCCAGACTTGGTAGAATTGTTCAACATACCTAGAATCCTGTCCTTCCTTGCCAGCCAGGGAGCTTTTTTCCTTTTTGTTCTTTAAGTATGAGGTATGGGTTTTTGTTACTTCTATGAAACTGGTGTTTACATCAGATGTAACCCCATGACCCGAGTCTATTGACTGGAGGTCTGGCTTACACCAAGAGAACAGGGAGAGATTATGATTGACAAGAGAAAGGAAAGCCTCTTTTTGTCATCCCAGAAAAGAGCAGAGTGATTTAAAATCTCCTTGGTGGAGCAGTGACACCCACCAAGGAGGTCCATCCATCACAGACAGAGGCATAGCCCCACATACCCAGCAGTTGGAGGTGCTGTGGAAGTCCACGTAGGAATGTGCCCATGAAAACATTGTCCTGAGTTGAAACTGAAGTTAAGTTCAAGGTCACGTTGATGAGGCCAAGCAGCGGGAGTTGATTATGTGGCTTCATCCTGAAGGGGCTCATCCCGGATCTTCTTTTCCTTCTTCTTCTTAAGGATGATCTTAGTCTCTCGAGGGTCAGTGGGGTCCCTCTGTGTTCCACCATCCCAGAACTCTGGGGCCTATATGCTGTATGTAATTTCCACCTGATGTTTAAAGTTTTGCTTACACATTGTACTAAATCAGCTACAAAAGCCAGGCCATTGTCTGATCCAATACTGGTAGGAGATCCAAATCTGGGAACTATCTCCCTACGCACGCATCAGGCTACTTCTGATGCTCTTTCAGTCCGAGTGGGAAAAGCTTCTACCCGTCCCAAGAGCATACGTACCATGACCAGCAGGTAACAGTAGTGTCGTGAGGTTTTATTTCAGTGAAGTCCACTTCCAGGTGTTCAAAGGGCAACGTGCCTTTTAGCTGAATCCCCGGAGGTTTCTGTCTGTGCCGAGAGGCAGCACTGACCTGTGAGCAGGCCGTGCAGTCCTGAGATTCTGTCCTGCGTAGGGAGGAGAGGTGAGGAACCAAGAAATATTTTCGAATCAGCTCTTCCGGTTTATCATGGCCTAAGTGGGTCGCTTGGTGTGTTTGGCTTACCAGAGTGGGGGCCAGCCCCTCTGGTACCAGCAATTTGCCACCTGGCAGTTTCCCGTCCCTTTTCAGTCTCGATGGCCCCTTCCACTTTGGCTAGTTGGTTTTGGGCTTCAGTGTATTTTGGAGAGTCTATCATTAGCTCAGGCAGCTCCGCCAATATGAGAGCTTTAATAGAGGCTTCGCTTGTCACTCTCAAGCCCTCATCTTCTTGTTTAGTGGTCTTATCTGCCAGTCTGTTTCCCCAAGCCTGGGGGGTATCCTCTTTTTGATGTCCTCTGCAGTGTAGGACTGCAACCCTCTCTGCTTCCCAGGCAGCATTGTTGCTGCTGCTGCTAAGTTGCTTCAGTCGTGTCCGACTCTGTGCGACTCCATAGACGGCAGCCCACCAGGCTCCCCCGTCCCTGGGATTCTCCAGGCAAGAACGCTGGAGTGGGTTGCCATTTCCTCCTCCAGCGCATGAAGTGAAAAGTGAAAGTGAAGTCGCTCAGTCATGTCTGACTGTTAGCGACCCCATGGACTGCAGCCCACCAGGCTCCTCCGTCCATGGGATTTTCCAGGCAAGAGTACTAGACTGGCCTGCCTACTCCGCCAGGCAGCATTAATAGGGTCTTAATTTCTTCCTTATTTTAAATATCTTTTCCACTAGCTGTCAAAAGGCCTCTCTCGTTACACAGAGCCCTGTGTACATGCAGTGTGGCAAAAGCATGCCTGGAGTCTGTGTAAATGTTTGTCCTCTTGCCTTTTGAGAGCTGGAGGGCCCGGATTAGAGCACATAGTCCGGGCTGTTGAGCGGCCCAGTGTGATGGCAGAGAGCGAGCCTCACTGGTGGCTCTTCCATAACTGCCGGGGGGCCTGACAGTCGTTGTCCTTGTTTTGCCAGGCTGGTGCCGTTGGTGTACAGGACCCAACCTGGGTCCGGGATTGGCTGGTCTCTCAAGCCAGGTCTGCTGGCATATTTCCTTGCGATCGTGTGAGGGCCCACCTTCTCCCACAGGAAGGCGAGTGGCTGGATTCAGGGCCTGACGAGGCTCAAGAGTAACACGGGGATTCTCACATAACAGTCCCTGGTATTGAGCAATCTGGGATATTGACAGCCATTTATGGGGATCCCCTCGCAGGAGAGTGTTGACCTCATGCAGGACTTTTACAATCAAATCTTGGCCCAAAGTCAGCTAGGTTGCCTCCCGGACCAGTAAGGCAACTGCAGCACCTGCCCGCAAGCATTCTGGCCACCCAGTGGGAACATTGTCCAGCCATTTCGGGGGATAAGCCGCGGGTCTGTCCTGTGTCCCCGTAGTCTGGGACAGCACTCCCATAGCCACCTTGTCCTTTTCAGTCAATGGCTTGGCAAGGTCTGGCAGGCCCAAGGCGGGTGCTGACGTCGTTGTACCGGGTTTGAGTTCTATTACCACTGGGACTTGTTTTGCAAGCCTGGGGGGGCGGTGGGGGTTGTCTTCTGCCCAGACCTCAGGGAATTGTTGAGTTAACTCTCTCTTGACTGTTTAGCCCATCCAGTTTCCCTTCTGGGAGATGGTGCAACCTCCATTCATCTTGAGAGGTTACCGAGAGGAAGAATAAATAGCTGGTTGAGCCCACTCAAAGAGTGGGTCTTTTGTGGGGGGAAGGTCACTTGTGCCCCCAATTTAGACAGCAAGTCTCTTCCCAACAAAGGTACTGGGCATTCAGGGATGTATAAACATTTATGAGTCACTTGATGTCCCCTCATCTGAGATTTTTGGAGTAGGCTAGAGACACAAAGCCTGCATTTATCACCATCTGAGACCCAGCAGCCTCTGGATCTATTGGCGTATAAAGTCTACAGGGCTCGCACAGTCTTTCGTAGAACTCAGAGGGTGATTGGCTTTGCCTTTGAATCACTGCAGAGGGTTTTGGCCTCCTTATAGGTTTTTGGGCCGCCCTCTTGAGACCTTGTAAAATAGCCACCTGATCTCTCTCCAGGTGGCCCCTCCCTTCCTCTGTGTTACAGTCCCAGTTGGGCTTCTCATCGGGGATGGCTTGTTCTGCCCACTGCTGCGAGTTTGCAGTACCCTCAGCTGCCATTTCTCTTCACCATTTTCTGGCCTCAGTTAGGATCCTGTGTCTGTCCTCTGCTGAAAAGGGAGATGCGTAGTTGGATTATGTCGTCCCATGTAGGGCGGTGGGTTAAAAAAATAGTCTCCATTAGCCTAATCATGGCTTGTGGCTCCCCCGAGTATGGTGGAGTGCGTCTCTGCCAGTTTAATGTATCTGTAGAGGAAAATGGCTGGTAATAATAGGCTACAGGGGGCTAATTGTAGTGCCCACATGCGTCCTAATCCCGGAGGCTGTTGTAGCTCTCTGAGGGGCATCTGTAGTGGGGTTCTTTCCCCCTGTTCCCTGGCAGAGCGCAGCCTCTGTCTAATTCCTGTGTTTTCTTCTCCCTTCCCATCGGTACTCCCCAGGAGAGGTGGCTACAATCATGGAGGTCCGGCTGAGGTGGAATTCTGGCAGCGCTGACGAGAGGTCTCCATCGCTGGGATTGGAGCCTGCCGAAATGGTGCCTCTACAATCTCCGGGAGAGCTGGCGGAGGAGCAGTGGCTGCTGCAGGACTTCCCCTGGCCCTGGATTGGGCATTAAGGCGGCCTCCAGTCCTGGTGGAGCACTGGAAGGCAGAGCATCATTATCCACTATGGGGGAGGGGTCAGGTCATCCCCATCCAAATCCTGTAGAATTTCCTTTTTTATCATCAGTCAATTTTNCTTCCCCTGGCCCTGGATTGGGCATTAAGGCGGCCTCCAGTCCTGGTGGAGCACTGGAAGGCAGAGCATCATTATCCACTATGGGGGAGGGGTCAGGTCATCCCCATCCAAATCCTGTAGAATTTCCTTTTTTATCATCAGTCAATTTTTGTGCCATTAATATGTTTCCCTTTCCCTTCTGGATACAGAACCTTGTCCAAGTGGAGGCTCTTGAGCTAACCCTAGCCATGAGTCAATATATGGATATTGATCCGGGTGTCCTGGCCCTCCTGTGACTACTGTATAAACTGCTTCCACTATTTTTAAGTTCATGGTGTTCTCTGGGGCCATCTTACTCCCATAGGGGGCCATTCGACCTCACAGAGTATGTGGAGGCGGTTAGGCATCATCTTCACAGCATGGTCTCCTCCAAATCCTTCCTTTAAATTTTTAATCCTGCATCCAATATAGCTGCCTCAGATTCACTCCCCTCATCTTGCTTACCTTCTAGGACCTTCTTCTGCTTTCCCTTTTCGTTCTGTCTACAAAGTTCTCGGTGCCCTATGTACTTCTGATATTTCCACTCAATGAAACACTTACATTGCCATTCTGCCTCCCCCACTAACTGGGGTGAGAAAAGCCTTACCTGCCACATCCCAGAGGGAGAAGGGGGATCTGTCTTCACCTGCCCGTCAGCGTGGCTGAGCCAGAACGCCAAGTCATCCAAGACTGTGTCTCCCTTAACTTTTAAAGTCTGTCCTGCCTTGGTGGGCTTGATCAGGTGCGGATGAAAACACAGATGGGTTAAATATCCCATGTCCCAGGCTGTCTCTGGAAAAGCCAATTCATACTCACTTATGTATCCCCCTCCTTCTAGCCTGACAATTCCAAGGGGGTCAAGAATTTCACAGCTAATGGGACACCTCCTTGGGGAGGGCAGAATATGAGCACAGAAAAACCAAGTTTCTTCTCCTAACAACCTCCTGGCAACTGCTTGGTGATAATTTTCTCCAAGATGGCATGGCCACCTCCTAAATGACCTTCACAAATTTCCTTCCTAAGCCCTAACACGCTTGTCAACCTGTGTACCAAGCAATCGCTGCCACCTGCCTGTTCCAGGCTCCTGTGGGTCCGTGCCCCTTCTAGTGCCTCCCAGCGGGGTGATCAGGCCCCCTCGTCCACCCTGCTGGGTGGGCTCCTCCTCACCTGAGCGCTCAGTCCCGCTGCTGCCGTCCACTACCTGCTAACGTAAAAGGTGCAGGCATTGAGAAGCGGAATCCTTCCAGAAGGGCGAGGCACCTCCCTGCTTCTAGAAAATTCAAGCCGCAAGGCCTCAGAGTAGTCCTAAATGGGACTTGTCTCCTCAAAGTGAGGAGTTTCCCGGCTAATGCACCAAATGTTGTAGCCACATGTTTCAAGAAACAAACTCACTCAGACGGACAATGCAGATAGTGGGGTGCAGTTTATTGCACCAGTGGGCCCAAGGCAGAGTCTCCTCTTAGCCAAGGACCCCACCAGTCTTTGTGAAAACCTTATATACCCTAAGTGTATGTGCTCAAACCCACCTCCCCAGATTCTCTGAAACTAGTCTGAACAAAGGAAAAGAAAGATACCATCAAAGTTAACCTGAGATTCGAATGCTTTAAACCCGTGATTTGTATGCCTTAAGCCTAGGTAGTTAACAGTGGACTATTATCAATAGGCCTGTGATCAGACCCCAATAAGCATAATAGAATTTATGATTCTATTCGGTTACACAGATAATTAGGGTATTCTTTTGGGCGGGGCGTGGGTGGTCTGGTTTTCCAGCTGGTATGTTGTTTCCATAGATACTGGGCATACAGCTCAAAGTCCACAGTCCAGCCCAAGATGGAGTCCTGCTTTCAAGATGGAGCCTGTTCTGTCTGTTTCCTTCTTCATTAGTTCTAGATAAAAAAAGCTGAGCACCAAAGAACTGATGCTTTCGAACTGTGGTGTTGGAGAAGACTCTTGAGAGTCCCTTGGACTGCAAGGTGATCCAACCAGTCCATCCTAAAGGAAATCAGTCCTGAATATTCACTGGAAGGACTGATGCTGAAGCTGAAACTCCAATGTTTTGGCCACCTGATGCGAAGAGCTGACTCATTTGAAAAGACCCTGATGGTGGGAAAGATTGAAGGCAGGAGGAGAAGGAGATGACAGAGGATGAGATGGTTGGATGGCATCACCAACTCAATGGACGTGAGTTTGAGTAAACTCTGGGAGTTGGTGATGGACAGGGAGGCCTGGCGTGCTGCAGTCCATGGGGTCACAAAGAGTCGGACACGACTGAGCAACTGAACTGAAACTGAAATAGAATAGCATGTCAATGATAAGAGGATCCTGGTATACACATGCTCTTCTGTTAATAGCATGTTCATCACTGCAACATTTCTGTAAACTTGGAATTATTTCCAAATATGAAGTTAAAACTTTTATGCCAGAGACAAAATGTATCGGGATGAAAACAAGTTAGGCCTTCTTGAAAGAGGAGGCCTTAAACTGTTGAGAGAGAGTACTCGATAGGGCTAGATCATGAGAGTTCCCCATTGATGGGTGATGGTGTATGAGGTCAATTTACAAGCAGATGGAGGGTCCTCAAACTCCGGATTGTGTCCCACTGGTACCTGGACTGGATTCTCAGCATTTTGAGGCCCACAGTGAGCACAGTGCACACAATGAGAAGCTGTTTTGGAGAATTCAGGAGCAAACCAGGCATTTCTGATATTTACCCACCTTCTTCTACTTATATAAGGACACAGAAAAGAGATGCATGAGAGGACCACACTTTAAGGTAAGAGTTGGTGAATAACAAGCTGTGAGCTGCAGAGGGAGACCCAGGATACAGAAAGGGCCACTGGGCATCCGAGATGTCTTCCTTCACCTGTCAGGAAGTCTGAGATGCACTGGGTGTAGGAGGGTGGCTGCAGGGGCCTGTGGGAGTAGTAGGTAGGGAGACCTCAGCACACGCGTCTCCTTGAGGAACCTCAGGGCATAAACCTTGTAGGGACAACCTCGCACAATGGCAAGGGAAGAAGTGAAAAATGGCTTTGAGGAGTTTACAAGGTAAAACATTTTGGTGTTTTGTGCACCAGCAGAGAAGTTTATAACTTGGGATAAAGACCCGGCATATATATTTTTGATACTGCTTAAATATATGACATAAAATGTTATTATCAAGTGCCTCTCAATGAGCAAAGCAAGGACCTTCTTTGATTTTGTTTATCCATGGATAATAAGGGCTTCCCTGATGGCTCAGCAGCTAAAGAATCTACCTGCCATGCAGGAGACACAGGAGATGTGAGTTCAATCCCTGGATCAAAGGATCCTCTGGAGGAGGAAATGGCAATCCACTCCAGTATTCTTGCTTGGGAAATCAGATAGACAGAGGCGTCTGGTGGGCTAGAGTCCACGGGGTTGGAAAGCGTCAGCCTGAGCACGATGTCGGAGCCAAGGATCATATCAATTATTGCTAAATGAGGCAATTTTATTTGTGCTTTTCATATTTTTTTTAAGATGTAAACTCTGAAAATGTGTGTCACTTGAATGTGCAGATATGAAAAGAATAAAATTCTGGTAGTGATGTCATTATTTTTTTAAATTTCTTTGAGCTATAGGTTAAATATGTCATTGTAATATAGCGCTCAAATATTTTACTTTATTCTCTTTTAATCAGTGGCTTCACTGGATCTCTTTGTGGCGCGTGGGCTTTCTCTAGTTGCCGCAGCCCCGGGAGCTACTCTCTAGCTTTGGCACATAGGCTTCTCACTGTGGCGGCTTCTCTTGTCTTGGAGCACAGGCTCTTGTGTGGGTGGGCTTCAGCCATCGTGGTTCGCTGGCTTAGTTGCCCTGAGCGTGTGGGATCTTAGATCCCGGACCAGGGATAGAACCCACGTCTCCTTAATTGACAGGCAGATTCATAACCACTGGACCACCAGGGAATTCTCTCACATTTATCCTTAATGATCTATCATCCGGGCTAAGCTGGGTCCTCCTTTGATTTTCTGAAGAGCAAGGGTTTAGAAACCACCTTCTATAGAAAAAAAATGTCTATACCACAAAATAAATTTCTGTGTGTGTGTGTGTAAAGTCTGGAGATTTGTTCATCCGAGTCAATGGTCTGCATGAAGATTCTGACGGATGACTGTATGTCTTCTGTCTTTGGCAAAATGGAGCAATGGTGACTGTGAAAGAGGAGGCAGGACATGAGAGTCAGCGTGACCACACAGGTCTGCCTGGTAGAAGGATGTGTGGATATTACCATCTAGAAGTGACCTCTTAAGAGTTTACATCCTCTTGGTATGTGTTGATGAGTTAGAAGACCACATCCATAGAGGAGCCCTGGGGTTTCAACCTCAAGCAGAAGGGACAAATGTGGCCAGAGCGCATGGCTGAGAACAGGAATCCAGAGCCCTGCATGCCTTGGGGTAGGTGAAAACAGTCCCCATCCACCGCCCTCCTATACCCTTAGGTACAAAATTCAGCATTTAGGACTTTAAAAATCGCAACAACAGTCACTTAGATGTGGCCATAAAACAAGAAAATAAGCCATCTCATGTTAACTGGGAGAAATTCCCATGGAACCAGAGGGCCAAAATTTGAAGCACTCTTTGTTCACATTTAAGATAAATAAACATTCCTCATTGGCAGAGTCAGGTAGACTCAGTTTGATATTCGATTTGGGGAATAAGGTGACTCACTTTGTATCTTAGTACGTAACATTTTTTCCCTTTTGTTTGTAAGTATAATAGCTGATATTTACTGCCAGACACTGTGCTGGATATACTTTCCTGTATTAACTCGCTTACAACCCACTCCAGTACTCTTGCCTGGAAAATCCCATGAATGGAGGAGCCCGGTAGGCTACAGTCCATGGGGTCACTAAGAGTTGGACACAACTGAGTGACTTCACTCATTCACTCAAGACAAATTATATTATATTATGTCACCCTATTTTGTATGCTCACTCAGTCATGTCCGACTCTTTGTGACCCCATGGACTGTAGCCCACCAGGCGCCTCTGTCCATGGGATTCTCCAGGCAAAAATATCAGAGTGGGTTGCCATTTCCTCTTCCAGGGGATCTTCCCAACCCAGGGGTCAAACCCGTGTCTCCTGGGTCTTCTGCGTTGCAGGCGGATTCTTTACCTCTTGAGCCACCTGGGACAGATGGGCAAATGGAGGCTGGGAGGGTGAGCACCTTGCTGGTGTCCCCACTAGTAGAAAGTGTCAGAGCTGGAACTTGAACTCTGGACCCAGGTAGCTGGGGCCAAAGTCAGGACCCTCCCCTCAGCTGAGTAAGTGAGTCCGTTCTAACTCTGAGAGATCCAAACAGTATTTTTTAAGAATCATTTGAAAATAGTTGATACCTTTTAATTTTTCAAAATTTCCTTTAGGAACAAAGTGTGTGCCTCTGTGGTTCAGATCCCATTTATATCAGTGAGAAAAGTTTCATGATTTTTGTACTTAAATGTGTGCATAGGTCTGGTAGCTATATATCAATATTTATGCTGCTATTGTTTCTTTTGCTAATTATCATATTTTCCATGATGTTCTGTAATGGTAATCGTTGATTTATAGAAAAGGAATCAATTTTTGTATGCTGTCCATATATTCAGCTAACTTCATGAATTCTTATCAGTTCTAATAGCTTCCCCTGGTCTGCAGTGGATTCTCAGATTTACCTGGTTATTGATCAGCTATCTGTAAATAGTGTCTAGTTCACTGGCATTTTTTAAATATGTGCTTTTCCCTTGTTTGAAGAGAATGTTTGTAGTAGCATGATTTCCTGTTTTCCCCCGTATTTATATGTGATTTATTTTTACCATGGTTTTGGGTTCACAGCAAAGTTGAGCTAAAGGTGCAGGTGGTGGTGGTTTGGTGGCTCAGTCCTGTCCAACTCTCGAGACCCCGTGGACTGTAGCCTGCCGGGCTCCTTTGCCCATGGGATTCTCCAGGCAAGAATACTGGAGTGGATTGTCATTTCCTTCTCCAACTCTCGCGACCCCATGGACTATAGCCTGCCAGGCTCCTCTGCCCATGGGATTCTCCAGGCAAGAATACTGGAGTGGATTGTCATTTCCTTCTCCAACTCTCGCGACCCCATGGACTATAGCCTGCCAGGCTCCTCTGCCCATGGGATTCTCCAGGCAAGAATACTGGAGTGGATTGTCATTTCCTTCTCCAGGGAATCTTCCCAACCCGGGGATCGCACCCTGGGCTCCTGCATTGCAGATTGTTTACTGACTAAGCTACAAGGGAAGTCCTGAGTATTCCCTTATACCTCCTCCTCTCAGACATGGACAACCTCCCCCACTATCAGCATCCACCAGAGTGGTCCATCTAATTGTTACTATGGGGACGCGTCAGCATCACCCGGAGTCCATAGCTTTCACTAGGGTTCACTCTCGGTGTTGTACGTTCTATGCGTTTTGTGCAATGCGTAACGACAAGTGCCTACAGTTATTTGGGACTTCCCTGTCAAGCCCAGTGCTAGACTCCATCTGTCAGCGCAGGGGACACGAGTTTGATCCCTGGGTGGGGAAGATCCCCTGGAGAAGGAAATGACAACTCACTCCAGGATTCTTGCCTGGGAAATCCCATGGACAGAGGAGTCTGGCGGGCTACATTCTGTCTGTGGGGTCGCAAAAGAGTGGGACACGACTGGGCAAGTAAGCAGCCCCCGCCTGCCATGACAGCGTAGAAGTCTCACTGCCCTGTGCTTTCCTCTCCATCCATCCTCTCCCAGCGCCTGGCAGCCACTGATGGTTTCAATGTCTCTACTGTTTTGACTGTTTCAGAATGTCTGCCACTGGATGCAGAGATTTGGGAGAGCCCTAAGGCCCTTAGAGATGCTGGAGCCACTCAATGGAAGAAGCCTGGATCCCTGAATGACCCCCGCGTGGTCAGGATGTGTCCTGGATAGGTGCCTGGGAGCAATCTGCTGCAGGTGATCATAATAATTATTTAGACTGTCCATCAGGGAGGAGTATGTAATCAGTGATACTCATTAGAAAAACTAACTCACGGGGAATATAAGGCAATTGACCTTTAATTCCATTTTATGATCATTTACAAATTCTCCACGGATGGGGCACTCCATTGTTGCCCACTTCCTGTGGGAACACTCTCACTGTCCCCCTCTCAGAACTCCAGCTCATCTTGTAGCATCTCCCCTGTCCTGGCCAATCACAGAGGAATGAGAGGTAATAATAATATTCAAAAATCCATTATTTTTAAAACCACTGAGATAAAAAGAAATTAGTAAAAAGACGGGGATATGTACGTGTTTTGGAGGTCAAGGAAGGAGATCAGAGACTCAGAAAAAACTAATGCCACCTAATCAAACAAATTACCCACTTGGTCCTTTCTCTGAGCAGTATATTTTCCAAAAACACACAGTCCAACCGAATAATATTTTTAGTTGCACTTTTAACATGTAAGAATATGCAATGTGCAGCAGTTCTTAAATTCTGTTTTACTCTCTCTTCAATGTTTCTTACTTCTTTAGCCTTTACCCAAATGACTTTCTCCATGAGAATAGAGTTGTTTACACTTTCCCATGTTTCTTTAGTGTCTGACTCAATAGAAGGCAGTTGAATTCACATTTTTGCTTCAGTCTTTACTCTATTGCAACATCACGTGTATCACCTGTCATCAGACTGGAGAATTCCACTGTACACTTGCTAGAGAATGAGACTGATATGAACAGATAACATTACTGTATTATTTTTTATATTTATTTATTTGACTACAGCAGGTCTTAGTTGCCCCCAAGGGCCTATTAGTATGATATTAGTTCCCTGACCAGGGGTCAAATCCACATCCCCTGCACTGCAAGGCAGAGTCTTAACCACTGGACCACAGGGAGGTTCCCTGCATTACTTTTAACATAGTTTTGTCCTCTCAGATCCCCTGAAAGAGACTTAGAGTCCCCTCAACCATGCCTGGAATTGCTGCTGCTGCTGCTAAGTCACTTCAGTCGTGTCCGACTCTGTGTGACCCCATAGACGGCAGCCCACCAGGCTCCCCCATCCCTGGGATTCTCCAGGCAAGAACACTGGAGTGGGTTGCCATTTCCTTCTCCAATGCATGAAAGAGAAAAGTGAAAGTGAAGTCGCTCAGTCTGTCCGACTGTTAGCGACCCCATGGACTGCAGCCCACCAGGCTCCTCCGTCCATTGGATTTTCCAGGCAAGAGTACTGGGGTGGGGTGAGATAAAAAATATTTGTTTGCAATGTGATTCTTTTACCAGGAGATAGAAGACATACAGAGCACTGCTAGAAATAGTACAGTAAAAAGGTGAGCAATGCTGTACGTGGCTGGATGCGTGCTCAGTGTAAAAATATGACAGCTTTTATATGATGTATGACATACCCTTGAGAATTATCCAGGAAAAAGATATCCCACTGACAAAAGTGACAAAATCATAAACTCCCTAAGGACAAACCCAGCAAGTGAGGTACATATATATCTTTGGAAACCAAAATGTAAAAATGGTCATCTGTACGTAACTGACATCCAAATGTAAAGCACTTGAAGCCTGAACCCCATCAGAGTCTTATCAGGTACCGGATAAAAATTATTTTTGAATTCAAGTGGAAGAATACGTGCTTGAAAATAACCAAGACTGGGAAAAACACTGACACTTGCTGTGTCAGATTTTAAAACTTACTAAAACGTTCACCTCGATCCAGGTTAGTGTTGGCGCAGAAATGACAACTGCGCTGTGAAACAAGATAACTCAAAAATAGAGCCATACACCTAGTTGTTGTTTAGTCACTAAGTCGCGTCCAACTCTTTTTTTCTGGGCTATAGCTGCCAGACTCCTCTGTCCATGGGATTTCCCAAGCAAGAACGCTGGAGTGGGTTGCCATTCCCTTCTCCAGGGGGTCTTCCCAGCCCAGGGATAGAACGTTGGTCTCCTGCATTGCAGGCGGATTCTTGATCGCTGGCCACCAGGGAAGACCCATTCACCTAGGAAACTTAACATATAGCGTAAACAATGTTATAATTCAGTAGTCTAAAGATGATTTATCTTTTGGTCACAGGTTGCTGAAAACCATCTGGAAGAAGGAAAAGGAGGCTTCTGCCTCTTACTATATAAAAATGTTTTAACTGGAAGAAGACTTACAGATACTGAAAACAAACTTATGCTTACCAAAGGGGAAATCCTGGAGAAAGGAGAAAATCAGGAGCTTGGGATGAACATGCACACAGCACGATATATAAGACAGGTAACTAGCAAGAACCTACTGTGCAGCACAGGAAATTCTACTCAACATTCTGCGATAACCTAGATGAGGAAAGAATCTGGAAGAGAACGGGTATATGTGTGTGTATAACTGAGTCACTTTGCTGTGCACCTGAAACTAACATTGTAAATTAACTATGCTCCTGGTGGTTCAGTGGTACAGAACCTGCCTGCAGTGAAGGAGACTCAGGTTCGATCCCTGGGTCAGGAAGATCCCCTGGAGAAGGAAACGGCAACCCACTTTAGTATTCTTGCCTGGGAAACCCCATGGACAGAGGAGCCTGGTGAGCTATAGTTCATGGGGTCATAAAAGAGTCTTACATGACTTAGTGTCTAAAACAACAAAATATAAAATTAAAAAAATTTTTAATAAGCAGAAGAATTGTACAGACCTTATTCCAAAGGGGAAAGGCAGATGGCCAACAGGCACATGAAAAGATGCTCCACATTGCTAATTATCAGGGAAATATAAATCAAAACCATGATAAGATGTCACCTCACACATGTCAGAAAGGCTATCATCAAAAAGAGCAAATGATAAATGTTGGTGAAGATATGGAGAAAGCTTTATTGGTCAATACTTGTGTGCTAAGCAATGCTGGAATCAGAAAAAAACTCCTGTAAGATCTTATGTCAGTTCAGTTCAGTCGCTCAGTCATGTCCTACTCTTTGCGACCCCATGGACTACAGCACACCAGGCTTCCCTGTCCTTCACCATTTCCAGGAGCTGCTCAAACTCATGTCGTTCGAGTCAGTGATGCCATCCAACCATCTCATCCTCTGTCGTCCCCTTCTTTTCCTGCCTTCAATCTTCCCCAGCATCGGGATCTTTTCCACTGAGTCAGTTCTTTGCATCAGGTGGCCACAGATCTTATATATTAAGCCTTAAACCCCCAAAGCAGCAGATCTACAATGAAAGGGATTTGGTTGGGGGGGAAGATGCTAAGGCTCTAAGGACATAAATACTAGGTGGCAATGGGGGTTAATGAGGACCAAATTCACAAAGAACAAAAGACTTACTGCCCACTCTGTTGCCAATACTGTTCACAAAGAAAGGTCTTTATGGTGAGCAAAGTACAACGTTAAGCAAAGCAAATAGTCTTGGGGATCCTACAGTGACTGTGGGCTCAGCAGTTCCATGGTCCTGAGATTATTTGGCCTCCTCCTCCATGTGCTTCTTCCAAACTTTATTTTAAAAAGACCAACTACATGCAGCCTGTCATGAAGGCCATAGCATTACTCCTTTCTTCTCAAGGGGAAAGATGGTGAAAATTTGCTATTTTCATCATTGTTAAGTGGCACCCGTGTTTGCAGATGACTTGAACTCCCCTATTGAGGTGGGACCTGTGGTGGAGTTGTGACCTGCTCCCCCCAGGGTTCCCCTGCATCTGTGGGGCTGACCTACAATGAGGGGCATGTACCTCAAGGACACACCAGCTCCCCTTACTGACAATGGGATGGGTGGGAAGAGATGTCAGCACCTGACTCCATTCCTGCAAGGCAGCTTGCCCCCTGGAATTGCTTCAGGTGACGTCCGTTACCTGGGAAGAACAGACATATTTGAACAGAGCCTCTCCTTGTTCTGACAAGCTTGACTCCTGCAGCAAAGGAGCTTAGGAGGGAAAGCGAGTCCTTGACATTCAAATGTCTTCAAATGGTGGAAGAAATTCACTGGATTAGAACCTTGGAAATCTCATGGGCCTATGAGAATTCCATAGGTGCAATGTCCCAGAGCTCATTGACATGCAACCTGGATGTCTCTTGTGTCAGTGGCTTTCGACCACTTTAGGGTTGTTCCTTGTAATTTAGTTAGTCCTTGATTTGCCGCTAGATTCATGGATAATCTTGCCAGAGTTCTGGGACTGAGATGGGATAGTGGTTTTAAGGGCCTCTGTGGTGGCTCAATGGTGAGGAATCCACCTACAACTCTGGAGACGTGGGTTCAATCCCTGAGTTGGGAAGATCCCCTGGAGGAGGGCATGGCAACCCACTCTAGTATTCTTGCCTGGGGAATCCCATGGGCAGAGAAGCCTGGTGGGCTATAATCCATAGAGTCACAAAGAGTTGGACATGACTGAAGCAACTGAGCATGCACTCATGTGGTTATAAGCTGATTTGTAAGACTTTGCACATCTGTTGGAAAAGATGTCTCCTAAGACAAGACCTTTGGTTTTAGTCTTTTTTTGGAGCATAATTCCCTCAAAGAGACTCTATATTTGAGCAAATGAAGTAACATATCAGCAAGGGGTGGATCTGGGTGAAGGAGTACAGGTATTCTAATGGAAATATCATTGCACCTTTTCTGTAAGTTTGAAGTTGGTGTCAAATACAGTTTAAAATGGTATTATTGAGGCAAAATATGAACATACTTCTGCCTTCAGGGGAAAGAAGGGTCAGGCCACCCAGGGAGAGTACGTGATATCACTCGGTTGTCGGATTATCTGCGGATGGGAGGTGATGTACGAGGTCAATATGCAGCTGATGAAATGTCCCCAAATGCTAGGTTGTGTCCGAAAAGGCACCTGAACTGGATCCCCAGCATTAGAAAATATACATGTAGGGTAATGCACCCAATGAGAAACTGTTACAGAAAATACCAGAACAAACCAAGTATCTCTACTTTTCCCTTCTTTTCCCCATGTACAGCACAGAAAAGAAATCCAGACGTTTGAGACCACTAATATATGGCAACAGTGGGCAAACGGGTGACGGAAATGATTCCCGATGCCCACTGGCCTTTCCCGTGCATCTGTCACTGCATCTGTCTGCAGCTCACAGCCGTGGCCCTAACTCTGAGCTGCTCTAGGCATAAGAGCGGGGTGAGCAGGCGGTCTGTGGGAGTAGGAAGGAGTGGCTGCATCACTCACCCGTTACCCTGAGGAACCTCAGGGCATAAATCTCATGGGCTCCACAATGCAGAAAAGCAATGGGAAGGATAGATGGCATCCAAGGTCTCTGAGGAGTTTGTAAGACAAGATGCACTGGTGATTTGGGGACCAGCAGAGATATTTAAGCTTTGGTGAAGACCAGACATTTATTTCAATTGTTGATACTTTTGAGAATTTATATTTAATTATTTGACTGTTCCAGGTCCTAGCTGCAGCGTGTGGGACCTTTAGTTGTGGCAAGTGGGATCTAGTTCCCTAACCAGGGATTGACCTGGGCCCCCTGCACTGGGATCAGGAAGTCTTAGCCACTGGACCACCAGGGAAGTCCCTGTTGATACTTTTTAAATATATGATGTAAAATGTAATTGATAAATGTATCTCAATAAGCTAAATGAGACCTTTCTTACTTTATATATGCATGGATAATGCCACTTACTGCTAAAATGGAGCAATTTCATTCACAGATATGAATTCTAAAAATATTTGTCATGTGAGTTTGCAGATGTGACAGGAATGAGTTTATGGTAATGAATCACTTGATTCTTTGAATTCCTCTGGGGAATCGACTAAAAACGACATAATGAACCGTCACTCAGGATTATTCATAATGACTTATCAACCATGCCTAAATCAGGTCCTCCTTTGATTTTATTCAAAGCAAATAATCAGAAATCACTTTCTATGGAAAAAATTTAATTTAAATATTAATATTACTCTAAAATAATATTAGTATTGCTCTAAATTATATCATAATTTATATGTTATATTAATTTAATATTAATATTACTCTAAATTATTTTTTTGGAGTCTAGAGATTGTTGCAGGGTCGGTGCTATCTTAGATCTGATGTATGAACTGTACAGAGTCTACCTAACCATACAATACGCTAGTGTAAATGTATCTGTGAGTGTCCTGATCCAGAAGTGAAGTCCTAAATGTTCCCATCACCTGTGTAGGTATTAATCTGCCTACAGACTTAATCCTTAGAAAATCCCTGGGATTTCAGCCTCAGCCAAAAGGACAGGGGCATGAGCCAAAATTGACAAGAACATCCTGCTAACTGCATGAGCCCACAGTCTCTGTGTGTCTTGGAATAAATAATATCTATCCCCACCCACCACCCTCCTATACCCTTAGTTCCAAGAGTTAGTATTAAGGATGTTTAAACCACAATAACAATCACTTGGACATGACCATAAACCAATAAAAAGTGATCTTATCTTAACTGAGAAAAATCCCGATGGAACCAGAGCCAAATTCGGAAGCACACTTTGTTACCATTTAGGATAAATAAATATTCCTCACTGGCAGAGTCAAGTAGGCTCACCTTGATATTGGACTTTGGGAACGTGGTGATTTATTTTGTTTGACTTAATATTTATAGGTTTTCCTTTTGTTACATAAGTTTAATGCCTGATATTTACTGCCGACACTGTGTTATACATTTTCCCTGGATTAATGCATGTATCCTAAGACAAATCTTATGAGATAGGCAGTATTATGTCACACCTATTTTACAGATGGGGAAATTGAGGCTATGAGGGTAAGCACCTTGCTGGTGTCCCCACAAGTAGAAAGTGCCAGAGCTGGGCATGAAAGTTGAGCTCCTCCCGCTATTCAGTAAATGAATATATTCTAATTTGGAAAGATCCAAACAGCACTTCAGAATTCAAAATAGTGTAAAAACTGACCAGTTAGGATTCTGCAGTGGGCTGGATTGAATTTGTAGAGTTATTTGAGAATAGTTGACTTCTTCAAATGTTCTAATATTTCCTTCAGACATAAAATGTGTTCCTCTGAGGTTTTTTTTTTTTTTTTTTTAACATACTTTTTTAATGTTAGTAAAGTTTCATGATCGGATCCTGAAAGTGTTGCAAATTTTCATTTACATATATTTCGATGTATTTTCTGACAGATCACCACCACCAGACTCCCCTACTGAAAGTACCACTCTGTTACTTTACCATCCACATCAGCAATGCCTGGACTAGACCTGCTGCTGCTGCTAAGTCACTTCAGTCGTGTCCGACTCTGTGTGACCCCATAGATGGCAGCCCACCAGGCTCCCCCATCCCTGGGATTCTCCAGGCAAGAATACTGGAGTGGGTTGCCATTTCCTTCTCCAATGCATGAAAGAGAAAAGTGGGTTCCTCTCTAGTTGGAGCGAGCGCGGGCTCCTCTCTAGGGGCAGCGAGCGCGGGCTCCTCTCCAGCGGCAGCGAGCGCGGGCTCCTCTCCAGCGGCAGCGAGCGCGGGCTCCTCTCTAGTTGCGGTTGGTGGGATTCTCATCGCAGTGGCTTCCCCTGTTGCAGAGCACGGGCCCTAGAGAGCAGGGGCCTCCGTAGCTATAACACGTGGGCACAGGGCTTCATTGCTCTGAGGCATGTGGGATCTTCCCAAATCAGGGATTAAATCCATGTCTCCTGCGTTGGCAGGTGGGTTCTTTACCACTGAGCCAATTTTTATTGGACATTATACTCTTCCTCCCCCAGCCCTGGCCACCGCCATTCTGCTCTCTGTTTTTCATAAATTTAACTATTATAGATACGTTATGTAAATGGAGTCATCTAGTGCTTGCCTTTTGTAGCTGCCTTATTCCACTTAATATACGATCTGTCCTCAGGTTTCATTCCTAGGTAGCACGTGACACCGTTTCCCTACTTCGTAAGGCTGAATACGAGTAATATTCCATTCTATGGATCTACCACACTGTGATGCTTCATTCAACAGTTTATAGACAACTATTCATGGGAGAGGGCATTCAACATTCAACTGTTGTGTTGAATCTACTTCTTGGCAATAGAAAATCATGCTGCTGTAAACATGGGGAAGCAAGTATGTGCACCCTGCTTTCAATTCATTTGCATATATACTCAGAGGTGAATTGATTGATCATAATTCTTTTTAATTTTTGAGGGACCTCCACATTATTTTCTTTAGTGATTGCGCCATTCTACACTCCCACCAAAAGTGCAACTGTCTTCCTATTTCTCCACATCTTTTCTGATACTATGTTTTTTTTTCCTTCCTTCCTTCCTTCCTCCTTCCATTTCTTCCTGCATTCCTTCTTTGCCTCCCTTCTTTATATATATATATATATATTATCCATCATCACGGGTAGGAAAAACCCACGAGACTTTGACTTGAGATCTGAAACCCAGCGTGAAAGCACTGGGGGAAAAATCTACACGTATTACATCTCCCCCATCCATTCTGCCACCATTGTCACAGAAGGCAATGGAAACACTCCTGACTTGGCTAGTCCTGTCTCTCCAGTCAAAAACCTTCCCTATTCCACCATGTTTAAGTTTCAGGGTAACCTGAGTAGCTGATGTCCCCCCAACAAGTCGTGCAGTTTATGCTGTCTTATCCTTTCTTATGCTGTGCTGCCCTGCGATCCCCGCTGCAAGCATTCCTTCATGTCAAAATTCTACATATTCTTTTAAAAACATATATATATTTGGGCTGTGCTGGGTCTTCACTGCAGCATATGGGCTTCTCTCTAGTCCCCAAATTATATATATATTCTTGAGGTGAGGTGAGGTGAAGTCGCTCAGTCGTGTCCGACTCTTTGCGACCCTGTGGACTGTAACCTAGTAGGCTTCTCCGTCCATGGGATTCTCCAGGCAAGAACACTGGAGTGGATTGCCATTTTCTTCTCCAGGGGATCTTCCCGACCCAGGGATCGAACCCGGGTCTCCCACATTGGAGGCAGACGCTTTAACCTCCGAGCCACCAGGGAAGCCTTGAGTGCCACTCTAATATGTCCCCTTACACAAGCAGCCTGACTTCCCAATGCTTTTACTGAGAATTGTCTAAGTCTCTCCCTGTGTTTCCACAAGGCCTCTGCTCATGACTAGGGAGAGGATGAGGCTTTGTGGGCTTCTCCACTGCTGGGACCCCGTGACTCAGAAGGTGTGACTCTATTTGACAAGGAAAAGTCAAGAGGAGATCCTTTTCATCAAATTCGAGCTTAATTTGATATGAAATCTCTTGTGATACTTTTTGAAGCAGAGTAGAAAAAATCAGTAGTTGAGTGGATGTTCTTAGCCTCCTCGCTTTTTTCTCTCGGGATACTGAAAATCACCGATTTCTTTCACAGTTGTCACCAGGCTACTCACCTTTCTCCTTAAGGCATAATCTTACACTAAAGATGTACCTTAACTGAGCTAAAGGCTTGTTCATCCTTATTCATTCATTTATTCAAGGAAGATGTGCTTATCCTCTTCTCTGTGCCAAGTACTAACACCCAGGGGGACCTTGCATCCATTAACCGATTATACATTTGTGAAACGACAACCTTGGTTTTTACTACAAATGAGAGGTGTATGGCACCTGTGAATGGGACTTTGGCCAAGCCATTGTGACACTGTGGATGGCATCAAGCCCTGAGTGAAGAAGGAAGGGCTGGAAGCCAGACTTTGCCACCTGCCGTATGTCCATGTGGGCAGGGCCAACCGAGCTATCCAGGTACAAATAGCCCTGGGCTCCCCAGGCTCCTGAGTTCAGCTCCTGATTGCTTGTCATTCACCAAGGCTGAAAACTCAGAGCAAAATAAACCATGAGGCTGTCCGTGACTGCCCTGCTGGTTACCCTGGCCCTTTGCTGCTACGAGGGTGAGTATCCTTTCTAATCTGCCCAGCACCAGCCTTGGTGAGAACTTTTCCCTTGGTATTTTCACTGGGTGAACTTATCTGGGGAGTGGGGGAGCAACATATCAGAATCCAAACCTCTTCCTCTACTTGACAGTGAGTCCCCCACAAGCCCAGGCCCCATTTGATCAATTTCTAATATATTCTAGAACTCTTACCAAACACTCATTGCAGGCAAATTTTAAAAGATTTCTACCCAAAGTCTCACTCCTTGTCTGTGACCTGTGTTTCAGAAGCAGTGTGACATAGTAAGATTTGGATGTGAATCACAGCGCTTTGATCTTGAACAAAATGCTTAGTCTCTCCAGATAATCCTCTTATCATTCCGTTTTTCAGGGTTCACTAAGAGTAGTTTACAACAATAAAGTCAGATTAAATGTGTCAAGAGTCTAGATATTTAGTAGTTACCGCTGTTCTTGTTCCTAGAGTTTCTTAGGTGACAGCTGAGTAGACAGCCTTTTTAACTAATAAACTCAGACTCAGAAAATGCTACAGCTGGAAGGGTTTGGGGAGAGATATTTACTTCAAGAAGAGTCAGTGTTCTCTGAATCTCTGAATATAAGATCTTCAAATGGGGTCTTCGAATAAGCAGCACTCAGTATATCTACAAATGCCACTTGTTTCCTAGGAGTCTTTCCACTCATGGTGGTAGAACTAATGTGATTATTAGAGTCACAGATTTCACTTTTCTACGATGAATTCCAGCCATTTGTTCATCCATACTTTTGCTCTGCTTCATGTTCTCAATACTGATGCAAGTCTCTTTGAGTATTTCTCTTTTATTGATCTTTCTAAACGTCCTTCTCTTTCCCTGTGCTGCCCTTTCAAATTTCCTGCATAGTTTGATGTCTGACCAGGGGGCAGATCAGAGCCTTGACAGAATACATCCCAGGCTGCCAGGCGGTTGTCAAGAGCTGGTGGGGATGAGCAATCCAGACCAGGAAAAGGTGTTCACTTCTGGCCTCAGCACCCTTCCGGTGGGGTCAGGAATGAGCACCCATTCCCACCTCTCAGCTTCTCTAGGAATTCTGTACATCACTACAGAATACAAGGGTCAATCATCACTTGGTGTAAGCTTCAGATGTGTTCAAATTGATTAGTTTTTTTAGCTATATCTGCATCCAATGATAGAATCCTATGCTTTAATTTAGTCTCAACATAGAGTTTACATACTCTTCTCGAGGTTTATTCTTTCTCCCTTCTGTGATCTCTGGTAAGATCTGATTCTACTATTCACTTGCAAACTCAATTCCTAAAATCTCCTCTTTCCCAGTATCCAAGACAAAAATACAGTGTCACTCAACTGATAGGCAAAACTTGATTTTTTTTTGAAATCAAAGGAAAGTGAATTTCACCAAAGCGAGGGAGCTTTGGAAAGTAGTGGGTATGCTTTAAAAAGAAAAAAAACTGAACTCAGGGAAACTGATTTCTAGTCCTGGCTCAGCCACTTGCTCTGGGGTCTTGAGGAAGTCCCAGCCCTAGGGTCCTGCCCTGTTATTGGCACAATTACCAGATGAGATTGTAAAACCCTTTGGGTTCCTGTCTAGTTCTAATTCAGAGAACCATGGGGGAAAGTGACTTTCCCTACATCAATTGTATCTCTTTTCCTTCTGCTCCAGCCAATGCAGTTGTCTGTCCAGATTTTGCTGTGGATGTGGTAAAGTACCTCTCTACTCCTGACCTAGTGTACAAGCTGTCACTCATGAAGTACAATGCTCCTCGGGAAGCCGTGGCTGCCAAGATGAAAGTGAAGCAATGCACGAATGAATTCTCAATCAAAAACAGAGCACTCATTACAAAGATTCTGGTAATGTCTTTCTTCTTGCTGCACAGAGGCTTTTGCTCAGCTGCACATGCCAGGAGCGGGGTCAGCGGGCTGCTCCGAAGGGGGCAGCTGTCACTGCTCACTTCTAACCGTTGGCCACCGGCTGGATGGTGACATCCCACCTGCCGAGCTCCCCTAGGGAAGATTGCACAGGGCCTCTGGACGTGTTTTTCCTTCCGGGGTCACTGCCCTGGGTGCCAGGTGGTCCAGAGTGTCCTTAGGAGGAGGACGTGTGCTGTCCTGGCCACATCGTAAGACTGAGAGCAGCAGGAGATTGTCCTACCTCCCCTCACTCCCGCCCCGACCTTGTAACCCTGTGTCCCCTTTGGACTGAACGTGTGGGGTTCCTGGGAGATCAGAGAAAAGAATGCCTGGACTGCCCCCTCCAAACTTCATCCTCCTCCTTTCTTTGGAAACCTGAGTCCTGCCCATGATGACCACCTCACGGTTTATCTGCTTGTCTATGGAAAGGATTCTTTCCTGACTTGCGTGGTTTGTTGTGATTGTACCAGGTCTATGTCACTGAGCATACACTCTGGCTTCCTGCCTTGGGCCCTCCCACTTGCCTTTGGCTGGTTGAAATTTCATTGACCATGTAGTTGTGAATGAGAGTCTGTGTTAATGTGTCATCTCCAGCAGCAAGAATGATCTCTCCTTTCTTTCTTTTTCTGTTTCAGACGAAAATACTGATGAATTGTACTATCACAGATGTGAAAGATTTACTAGCTCCTTCTTCTGCGTGATCACCTGATCTTCCATGGAAAATGTAGAGGTTTCAACATCTTGCTCAATAAATGATTTGCCCTGCACTTCGCTCCTCGTCCTGTTATTATTCAGCTGTTTTTGGCTTTGAGTAGGGGTGGTTTTCATCTTGAAGTGACCATTGGGCGTCATCACTAGTAAATTTTAGAGGCCCAATATCCAGTTAGCCACAGAAACCTGAGGTGTAGGGCGCTCAAGAAGAAATATCTGGTTATGCACCAGCCTGCATTTCTCTACAGGCTTCCCACTCATGGTGCCATGATGAAGGGATGTCTGACTCTTTTGTGACCTCATGGACCATAGCCCACCAGGCTTCTCTGCCCATGGGATTTTGCAGGCGAGAATACTGGAATGCATTACCATTTCCTTCTCCAGGGGATCTTCCCAACCTAGGGATCAAACCCACGGCTCCTGCATTGACAGGCATATTCTTTACCACTGAGCCACCAGAGGATGAAGGGATACTTAAGGGTAAAAAGCAGTTAAACATTCCTTTTACTGGCCTTGATTTGAGGGATACCCACTTCATGGCAACCCACTCCTGTGTTCTTGCCTGGAGAATCCCAAGGACAGGGGAGCCCGGTGGGCTGCCGTCTATGGGGTCGCACAGAATTGGACACGACTGAAGCGACTTAGTAGCAGCAGCAACAGCAGCAGCAGCACATCATATCTGGGGCTTCCCCAGTGGCTCAGGGGTAAAGAATCTGCCTGCAGTGCAGGAGACACAGGAGATGTGGGTTTGACCCCTGGGTCAGGAAGATCCCCTGCAGAAGGGCATGGCAACCCACTCCAGTATTCTTGCCTAGTGATCCCATGGACAGAGGAGCCTGGAGGGCTACAGTCCATGGGATCGCAAAGAACCAGACACGACTGAAGTGGCTGAGCACGCACGTGGTATGCACTACGTAACTGGCCAGTCATGTGACCCCCAGCCAGCAGCATCATTCATACTTTGTCCTCATATTAACCATAACCAAACTGCTTGGTCCTTTTATCTTCACTGTGGTTTCAAACCTATGATTTGTCCCGTGCAATTTGTTCTCCATTTTCTTCTCAATTTTTAGTGAATACTCAGGGCTCAGCCATCAGTTAACTCCTTCTCATTCTGCACAATCACATTGATCATCTCTACCCTCACCAACATCTTGGGTTAATGCTTCCTCTCTCCAATTGTCCCAAGAATTCCAGAAGCAAGCATCCAGCTTGCTACCTGGACAACACCTTTCAAGGACTCCACAGTTACAACTGAAGGAAAGTATAAAATTGAAAACACCGTCTGCCCATAACCTACTCCTCTTCCAGGTGCCCTTACCCTCTCCCGGCTACTGGACCCACCATCTAGTGAAAACTGGCAGATACCATGGGCTTCTGGACCAGTTTCCAGTGGCTGCTGTAACACACGATCCCACACGTGGTGACTTTAGTCAAATAATTTTCTAAAATTAAGATGTGAATCTGAGACCACTTCTGTAAATCCAAGATACTAGAGGGCACGTGTTTCCAAATGCTTCAAGTAACAGAACTTCTTATTCATCTGACAACACTCTCAAATTACATGGAGTATATTTACACAATCACTTAATTGAGAAACAGAAGACAATGATTATCTACCATTATCAATGAATAAGAATGTTTTTATAATAAGTGTTTTTTTAATCATATCAGGAAATACATGCGCTTAATTTAGTCCCTTTTTTGTGAAATACATTACATATTCAGTCTACACATGATGCTTCATGGACACAGGGATTCATGGAGCTCTTGCAACACCCTGAGAAACCCAAATTGGAATCATTGCTGGGAGGATCAAGGCCCACCGTGGACATTACACATGACACACAACTCAGTCCCTGGGTGTCAATCCAAGAAACCCAACTAGTAGAATTCCAGAATGGAAGAGATCACNCAACACCCTGAGAAACCCAAATTGGAATCATTGCTGGGAGGATCAAGGCCCACCGTGGACATTACACATGACACACAACTCAGTCCCTGGGTGTCAATCCAAGAAACCCAACTAGTAGAATTCCAGAATGGAAGAGATCACGATGATAAGGAACTCTCCAAAGAAATACTGTGAGAAAATTTCCTATAAATGAAGAATATGAAATTGAATAACCTACTCACTCCCCACAACCAAACACATTTTGTGACTCTCTGTGACTTTAACTTACTCTAAAGAAAGACGCTGTTTTCAGAAAGAAACACTAAGTCACACCCGAAGATAGAGAATAAAGACGGAATCAACTCAAGAGGGAAGGGACAGATGTATACTGATAGCGTATTCATGCTGGTGTACAGCAGAAATTAACACAACATGTAAAGCAGTTATCCTCCAATTAACAGTAAACTGTAAAAAATGGGATCCACACAAGGGCAGAAGGCACGGAAATAAAACTAAAAATCCAAAGGCTCTGACCTGCAACCATCAGCTCAATCGCTCGGTCGTGTCCAACTTGTCGTGACCCCGTGGACTGCAGCACACCAGGCCTCCCGGTCCATCACCAACTCCTGGAGTTTGATCAAACTCATGTGCATCGAGTCGGTGATGCCATCCAACCATCTCATCCTCTGTCGTCCCCTTCTCCTCTGGTCTTTGATCTTTCCCAGCATCAGGGTCTTTTCCAACGAGTCAGTTCTTCACATCAGGTGGCCAAAGTATTGGAGTTTCAGCTTCAGCATCAGTCATTCCAATGAATATTCAGAACTGATTTCCTTTAGGTTGGACTGGTTGGATCTCCTTGCCGTCCAAGGGACTCTCAAGAGTCTTATTCAACACCACAGTTCAAAAATGTCAGTTCTTTGGCACTCAGCTTTCTTTATCTGAAGCTAAATACAGATGTAATTCTATATGCGATCAACTATCATTTAAACATGAAAATAAAGATATTTCAGAAGTGCAAATCTTCAAAAGTTTTGTCTCCAGTGAGCTTTTTGTCAAAAGGTATTAGAGGGTGTGCGTTACAAAAAAGAGGAAGTAGATGAAGAAAGAAGTATGGTGCTGTTAGTCACTAAGTCATGTCTGACCCTTTGCAACCCCATGGACTGTAGCCCACCAGGCTCCTCTGTCCACGGGACCTTCCAAGCAAAAATACTGGAATGGTTTGCCGTTACCTTCTCCAGGGCATCTTCCAGACCCAGGGATTGAATTTGCACCTCCTGCGTTGGCAGGCAGATTCTTCACCACCCAGCAACCAGAGAAGCTCCCCCATTCGTTTACTTCACTTTATTCCTCTTGTCTTGGGAGATGACCTAAGAAGACGCTGCTATGATTTATGTCAGAGATTGTTATACCTGTGTTCTCATCTAGGAATTTCATGGTGTCATGTTTACGTTTAACCTTTAAGCCATTTTGAGTTTATTTTTCTGGATAGCGTAAGGGTGTGCTCTAACTTCATCAATTTACATACAGCTGTCCAGTTTCCCCAACACCACTTGCTAAAGAAATTGTCTCTTCTCCATCATATATCCTTCCCTCCTTTGTTGAAGATGAATTGATTGTATGAGTGTGGATTTTTTTCCTGGGCTCTCTATTCTGTGAAAACTGTTTTTCAATATTTTTGTTTTTGAACAATCCTCCTACACTGTTATCTTAAACAAAAATTCTGCAAAGTACAGGAAGGTGTAAGACAAATGAAAAAAACAGCCTGGATAGAAGAAAGGGGGCTGAAAAAAAAATGGTTTGCAGCAAAGTCTGACCCCCAAAGTTGGTTAGGATGCTTGAAATTATCTCTGGTCAACTTGGAATCTATGCTACACCAAACCTAGGAGAAACTGGATGCCTTCTGTTGAAAGAATTACTGAATTTCCTTAAGGAATTAATTATCATTAAGTGACAAGACATGAGTGAGAACTGAAGAAAACTAGGAAGTATATCACTGAGAATGAGAGTCAGTTATAGAAATGAGCAACCTTTAGATATGCAAGGATGAACAAAGCTCCTAAGAGTTTGCATCCTCTGGGAAGAAAGACTTACTTAGGGAGGTGGTAGCTGAGTCGGATCTTGAAAGACAAAGCGGATGAGGATAACAGAGAAGAAAGGAACCCCACCCCCACCCCCACCCTCACCCCCCAACCCAGGAGTGAGGAGAAGCCTGGGAAAAGCCATGGATATGAAGCTGAACATCCCTGTACTGGAGGCTGCAGATGCCCACGCTCCTGCCAGCATCTGTTTGCCCTGAGGCTGCACTTACAGCTCCGGAGTAAGTAGCTACCAAGACCTATTGATCCATCCTCACAAGGACAAACAACTTAGATGTTTCCCTATTCTTGAATTTCTCAACCCTGGCTTTACTGACATTTGAGGCTGAAGAAGTCTTCTTTGAGTAGATGCCCCGGGCATTGCAGGTTGTCCAGCAGCATCCCTGGTCTCTATCCACTTGATGCAAACAGCATGCCACCCACCCTGTGCAGACACGCAAAACATCTCTAGACACTGACAAATGTCCACAGTGTTGGAGGAAGGAGCATGGATACCAGCCGCAGTAGAGAATCACTGTTCTAGCAATGGAAATTCTTCATACAAGTTGTTCCATATACCCTTCATAATGTCCCTAAGGACCAGAAGTTCACAACTGCGGGTGTCATGTGGCCATGAAGTGAGGGGAAAGTTACCAACTGAACAGAGAAGAGAATGGCTTAAATATCTAATTAGCCATGTAGCTGTCACATGGGTATGGGAATTAAAAGCCTAACCACAGAGTTTTTGGAAATGTCAGTTGTGTAAAGTACAGGATTTTGGTGGATGAGCCAAAGAGAATTAGCTGGAGGTGACTCTTGATCCTGGCTCAGCTTCCAAATCCGGCTCACCACTCTAAGTCAGTGGACGGATCCAGGTTAGATTGGATCAAGACAATGCTTACTTCTTGGAAACAGGAGGTGACACTGTCCTCGGATGGCTTGGGTTCCAGCTTCCTTCTCTCTCGACCTGTCCTCTGCTTATTTTGACTCCAAAGTCCTCATCCAGAGCATAAAGAAGATAGTGTTAGCACCAGGATGTCAAGCTAATGCCCGCTTTAAATGTTGGGTTTGATCCTTTAGTAGAGAGTCAAGTTTAAATAAGCTTCCCTTTCTAAATAGACTTAGTAGTAAAAGTAGGTATTATCATCAGTGAAGTCTTTGTATCAATTCAAGGTCTATCTCGAAAAAACACTGACACAATGATTAATTAAGCACTGACCATAGTTCCCTTCACACAAAGATCAGAGGTGCAGCAGCCATGCCCTCAAGGAACAGAGCAGGGAGGGAAGGGCCATGGATTCAGGGTTCTGCAGGGATCAAAAGAGAGCTCACCACGGAGTGCCAAAAGGGCCTTGGAAGGGAGAGCTCCACAGACTGAGGCGCCAGGAAAGGGCATGAAAACACACGGCTGTCCTTGATGTGGCCTCAGGAATGAATAAGGATTTTCAACTCAGATGGACTGAGGCAAGAACAGTGAGGAAGGAGGGCTCACAGGCAGCAAAGGGCTGGAGAAGAAAACTACCAGACCCCCACGGGGGTCAGTCTGGAGTTCACACGGGGCAGTTGTATAAGCCCAGGTCCCAAGGATCCCTCTGACTTACTCCACTTAGTGTGATAATCTCCAGGTCGATGGACAAATGGCATAATGTTGGCATGTTGCCACAAATGGTATAATCTCATTCTTTATAATGACTTTGCTTTGAGAACCCCATGAACACAATGAACAGGCAAAAAGATATGACCCCAGAAGATGAGCCCTCCAGGTCAGAAGGTGTCCAATATGCTACAGAGAAAGAAAGGAGAGACAGTTCCATAGAGAAAGGAGAGGCTGGGCTCTGAGTTTGGGAGCATTTTTGTACACAGCAATCGATAATGAATGTAGTAGGAAACTGAAAGTTTTATCAAGTTTGTCAAATCAAGCATCAGTTCTGGAATGGTTCAAGCCTCATTATTCCTCTTTTCAAAGGATTCAAAACAATTATCTCATCTGTGGCTTTTCCTCTTTTCCTAGCCACTCTCAAAATACCTTTCTTGGTCTGGTTCTAGTTACTGTGGCGCTGGATTTGATTCCACAGACCCTCTGATTTGAGGATTTGATGGCTTTCTGATGACTGATAGGGCCAGTGATCATACGGGTTATGATGATGGAGAACAGTTAGCATAGATGGAAAAGGGTCTTGCTCCCAAAGTCCTCCAGAAGTTGGCTGCAGTTCCATGGTGATAGGGGCATTAGGCCTGCTCCATGGAGCTCCCTAGGGCTGCACCAGAGCTTCCCTGGTGGTAAATGGTAAAGGATCTGCCTGCAATGTGGCAGACTCAGGTTCCATCTCTAGGCTGAGAAGGTCCCCTGGAGAAGGGGATGGCTACCCACTTCACTGTTCTTAGCTGGAGAATTCCATGGACAGAGGAACCTGACAGGCTATCGTCCATGGGGTCACGAGTTGAACATGGCTGAGCAACTAACACTTTCATGGAGCTCAACAGTTTTCACCTCCTGCATTATCTTGTTGACAGCTGTGTATCCTGTGCATGGAAAGAACCATGCTAGGTCTCTGAGGAATGCCAAAATAAAGGAAACAGTTCCTGCCCTCTAAGAATGCCCAGTGTAATGATGGAGATTTTACTTATTTTTGGCAACACTGAGTCTTAGTTGCAGCATGCAGGATCTTCACTGCTGCGCACCGACTTTTCTAGTTGTGGTGTGTGGACGTGGGCTATGTGGTGGCAGCACTAGGATTCAGTTGTTCTGCGGTGTGTGGGATCTTAGTTCCCTGACCAGGAGTTGAACTCACATCCCTGCATTGGAAGGTGGATTCTTAATCATTGGACCACCAGCAAAATCCCTGGATAATAGGCTTTGGCTATAAATTCCCACAGGTTAACAGGATAAAAAGATGGAGAAGAGAGGAGCAAGAGTAAAACATTTGCCCTTTTCCAAAGCTATATGTCCACCCATCTTTAATTCTCTCTTAAAAAAAAGAACTATTGATCATATTGGTAGACTCACAGGATGCTGATTAGAACCTATGTACTAGATGGTAGGTTTGCTTTGCCAAGCATATACCTCAGCCCCTTCTTCCACCTTTAACTATGTGGCTGAGGGTTAGGTGGGGAGAGGTTTGGGCCAAGATCTGCCACAAGGAATCTCTACTGTCTTTGCTGCTGTTCTTTCAAATCTCATGACCTACTTGGGACTCCTCCTGAGACCTAGTGAACAAAAGCCCTCCTTGGGTTCAGGGACTAAGCCATAAGCTCCAACATTGTATTATAGTAGCTCTGAACTGGGAGCATAAGGCTTTGGCCTGATGTGTGACAGGCACCTTCTTTCCTATTTGGCTGTCGGTCTCCATGTACAAATGCATGTATATTCCTTCAGGTTTTCAGATTTACTATCATAAATATGCACAATGCTGTGGTGCGTTTAGGAATAAAGAAATAAATTTTGATGAAAACAATCTAGGAAAACTTCATGAAGATATGAAGTGATTCTTGAAGAATGGGTATGAATTCATCTAAGTGGACACGAAAGATCAGGTCATTCCAACCTGTTCCAAGCTTAGGAAGCTAGCTCTGCTGGTCCTGTGAGTAATGCCTTAATGTTGGAGGCACTGAGAGGCACTGAGAGACAGTAGTAGCTTTGAATGAAGCTTGCAAGATCCAGAGCTCAGAGGTTAAAGCGTCTGCCTCTGATGCGGGAGACCTGGGTTTGATCNCTGTGAGTAATGCCTTAATGTTGGAGGCACTGAGAGGCACTGAGAGACAGTAGTAGCTTTGAATGAAGCTTGCAAGATCCAGAGCTCAGAGGTTAAAGCGTCTGCCTCTGATGCGGGAGACCTGGGTTTGATCCCTGGGTCAGGAAGATCCCCCGGAGAAGGAAATGGCAACCCACTCCAGTGTACTTGCCTGGAGAATCCCATGGACTGAGGAGCATGGTGTGTTGCAGTCCATGGGGTCACAAAGAGTCAAACACGACTGAGTGACTTTACTTACTTACTTAGAGAGTGTGGTGCCATCAGAAAAGGCATGGAATGGGTCATTTTTTAACAAGAGACATCTTAAAAAACATCTCAGTCAAACTTGTGATTTTTTGACTTTATTATTATTTTTTATTGAAGATAATTGCTTTACAGAATTTTGTGGTTTTTCTGCCAACTTCAATATGAATCAGCCATAGGATACAAGATAGATGTTATGGGACTTCCCTGGTCATCCAGTGGTTGGGAGTTTGCCTGCTGATGCAGGGACTCGGGTTGGAGCCCTGGTCCAGGAAGATTACACATGCCATGGGGCAGCTGGGCCTGTGAGCCACACTTACTGAGCCCATGTGCCCTAGAGACCATTCTTGGCAACAAGGGAAGCCCGCTCAGTGAGAAGTCTGTGCACTGCAACTGGAGATAGCCTTGCTCACCACAACTAGAGAAAGCCTGCATGCAGCAGCGAAGATCCAGTGCAGTCATAAATAAACACATATAATATTTTTAATGATGTAAGGAAAGGAAAAGAAATGGCTTTTAAAAAGGTAGATCTTAAGCTAGAACATGAACTATGTTTAAAGCATTATATCAGGCAAAGAAGTGTGATAAAAAGGAATCAAAATGCTTGGGATCCTTCTTTGCGGAGACTTGTAAATAATCTATTTTTGCAGAAAATACCAAGATATTTGAAATGATTGAAAAACACTTCTGATAAATTTGCCCTCTGAGTTCAAATAGAGGTTATTCCTCCATTGCCAATTTTGAATTGTGAAGAATAGCACTGAATAGAGATGGAGAGGCAAGGATGCCTGAGGATGAAAGAGCTGAGATGCCTGAACATGTTTGAGGATGTACAGGAGTACATTGAATTGGTGAGTGTTATTTATTTTCATTCCTGGGCATTGTGCTTGCTTGTGAAGATTCAAAGCTAAATAATAAATGGTGCTGACCATAAGAATCTTCCATCAAGTGTATGTCATCTTGAAGAACTAAGTTCTCAACAGCTGTAAGGAGATGAGGTGCATCTGTTGTTGGAAAGAAATGGGCAGCTCATCTCAGTTAAGAGAAGAGAATTGTTAAGTGGAGGGATGTAGAAGTGATTTAGTACCTTCCCTTGGTAGGAGAAGCCAATGGGCTTCCCTGATGGCTCAGCAGATAAAGAATCTGCTTGCAATGCAGGAGACTCAGGGGACATGAGTTCCTGGATTGAGAAGATACTCTGGAGGAGGACATGGCAATCCACTCCACCATTCTTGCCTGGAGAGTCCCATGGACAGAGAAGCCTGGTGGTCTATACTTTCTAGGGTTATAAAGAGTCAGACATGACTAAAGCAACTGAACACAGTAGGAGATGAAATTTGGAAAAAACTAGAGGCAGGATTTGAGCAGCTTTGATGGCCAGCTGAATGTATTAGTAGAAGTCTTGGTGATGGGTAGTTTCCTAATGAAATCTGAAGGGTGAGAAGAAGACTCGTACTTGAACTAAGAGCATCCTCCTTGAAATGGACTCTTAAATTGCACAGGCAATAAACTCAAAGCCCAAATACCTTAGAAAAGCTAACATATTAAGCTGATTTTCCATCATTCACAGTTATATGCTCTGTGCCAAAGAATGCTCAAACTACCGCACAATTGCACTCATCTCACACACTAACAAAGTAATGCTCAAAATTCTCCAAACCAGGCTTCAACAGTACATGAACTGTGAGCTTCCAGATGTTAAAGCTGGGTTTAGAAAAGGCAGAGGAACCAGAGATCAAATTGCCAACATCCGCTTGATCATTGAAAATGCCAGAGAGTTCCAGAAAAACATCTACTTCTGCTTTATTGACTATGCCAAAGTCTTTGACCCTGTGGATCACAACAAAATGTGGAAAATTCTGAAAGAGATGGGAATACCAGACCACCTGACTTGTTTCTTGAGAAACCTGTATGCAGGTCAGGAAGCAACAGTTAGAACTGAACATGGAACAAAAGATTGATTCCAAATAGGAAAAGGAGTACGTCAAGGCTGTATATTGTCACCCTGCTGATTTAATTTCTATGTAGAGTACATCATGAGAAACGCTGGGCTGGAGGAAGCACAGGCTGGAATCAAGATTGCCGCGAGAAATATTGTTAACCTCAGATATGCAGATGACACCACCATATGGCAGAAAGTGAAGAGGAACTAAACAGCCTCTAGATGAAAGTGAAATAGGAGAGTGAAAAAGTTGGCTTAAGGCTCAACATTCAAAAAACTAAGATCACGACATGCAGTTCCATCACTTCATGGCAAATAGATGGGGAAACAATGACAGACTTTATTTTTTGGGCTCCAGAATCACTGCAGATGGTGACCACAGCCATGAAATTAAAAGATGCTTGCTCCTTGGAAGGAAGGTTATGACCAACCTAGACTTCTGTATGCAGGTCAGGAAGCAACAGTTAGAACTGGACATGGAACAACAGACTGGTTCCAAATAGGAAAAGGAGTACGTCAGGCTGTATATTATCACCCTGCTTATTTAACTTATATGCAGAGTACATCATGAGAAATGCATGGCTGGAGGAAGCACAAGCTGGAATCAAGATTGCCAGGAGAAATATCAGTAACCTCAGATATGCAGATGACATCACTCTTATGGCAGAAAGTGAACTAAAGAGCCTCTTGATGAGAGTGAAAGAGGAGAGTGAAAAAGTTGGCTTACAACTCAACATTCAGAAAACTAAGATAATGGCATCCGGTCCCATCACTTCATGGCAAATAGATGGGGAAACAGTGATCATTGCAGATGGTGATTGTAGCCATGAAATTAAAAGATGCTTACTCCTTGGAAGGAAAGTTATGACCAACCTAGACAACATATTAAAAAGCAGAGACATTACTTTGCCAACAAAGGTCTGTCTAGTCAAAGCTATGGTTTTTCCAGTAGTCATGTATGGATGTGAGAGTTGGACTATAAAGAAAGCTGAGCGCTGAAGAATTGATACTTTTGAACTGTGGTGTTGGAGAAGACTCTTGAGAGTCCCTTGGACTGCAAGGAGATCCAACCAGTCCATCCTAAAGAAGCTCACTCCTGGGTGCTCATTGGAAGGACTGATGTTGAAGCTGAAACTCCAATACTTTGGCCACCTCATGCGAAGAGCTGACTCATTGGAAAAGACCCTGATGCTGGGAAAGATTGAGGGCTGGAGAAGGGGACGACAGAGGATGAGATGGTTGGATGGCATCACCGACTCGATGGACATGAGTTTGTGTAAACTCTGGGAGTTGGTGATGGACAGGGAGGCCTGCCTTACTGTGGTTCATGGGGTCGCAAAGAATCAGACAGGACTGAGTGACTGAACTGAACTGATATGGGTTTATATATGGACCCTCTCTTCTGTTTCACTGATCTGTGTGTCTGTTTTTGTGCCAGTGCCGTACTGTTTTGATTACTGTAGCTAAATTGAATGCTTTGAAAATACTAAATAACAATATCAAAAAGACACCAATGGCTGTGCTTATTATGTATCAAGTACTATTTAAATGCTTCATATGTATTAGCTCCCTATTGCTGTTATAACATATTACCACAAATTTAGTAGCTTGAGGGAACACATTTATTCCCTAAATAAATAAATTGGAGGCAAAAATTCCAAGATGAGTCTCATGAGACTAAAATTAAGGTATCAGCAGAGCTACTTTATTTCTGGAGTCTCTGGGAGAGAGTAAAGACTTGTAATACCCTGTTTTATTCAGGTTATAATCTCTTAATGTCATTACTTTAAACTGCCGTCAATTTTTCCAGTAGTATCACCCTCAGGCTGGCTTGTTATGGCCCCATCATTCATTGAGCACTTCCTTGCTTTTGGCAACAAGATGTTTGGGGTATAACTTGTACTTTCCTTGCCGCAACACTGAAATCAGCCATTTCTTCAAGGAGGCCTGGATCCTTTCGGCGGAGAATGGTATTAGATCTGGGAACTAGGGATATTCATCACTAATGGTTCTTATAGCTGGCAGAGCTAAGGAATACATGTTACATATATTTTATGTGTATCTATTAATATTGAAAACCATGAGCTGCACTGAACTCTCCAATTCCAACACCACAAGGTTCAGTGTAATTTTCTTTCTTTCCATGTTGAGTTCAGGAATAGGGGTTATTATTTTGCCTTTTGTATACATTAACTCATGTAATTCTTACAACAACTTCATGATTTAGGAAAATAAATTTCCAACCAGACACTTCATCACCCCAGACACTACAGTGTGCATTTCAAATGTCTCAGGAAAATAAGTCCTCTGTACTCTCAATTTCTTTGTAAGTTTGTGATTGTTTCAAAAACTTTTTTTTTTTTAAGTTTACACTAAAACACACACACACAAACTCCCACAAAATCTCTATGGATCAATAGACTATGAGATACAATAGTGTGCATAATATTCCTGGTAATCTGGGTGAGATAAGGCATTAACACATTTTCCAGACTGAGGGAAAGGAGGAGAAAGAGAGAGACGGAACTTTAATCTGGGGAGGTGCCTTATCTTTAACAGCCTGGGCAGGTGGCCTAGGGTTGCAGCCTTCAGTGTGTCACTTCATTTGTCCCTTCCATATGGCCATCTGACAGCCATCCAAGCCTGAGGTCCACTGGAGGCGGAGGAGCCTCCTTAGCTCATCAGCTATCTGGGCTGGGACACAGCCCATCAATGTGGCAGAAAATATCCACCCAAAACTAACCACTGGGTGAACTTCTTAACACTATTCAGCCTGCTCAAAGATAGAAAAACAGAATAAAATATGGCAACTCACTGAGACCTCTGGTTCAAGTACCTTCCTTTACAGAAGTGTGTATGCTGTCAGTTTCTGACTTTGTGCAACCCTATGGACAGCAGCCTTCCAGGCTCCTCTGTCCATGGGGTTCTTCGGGCAAGGATACTGGAGTGGGTTGCCATGCCCTCCTCCAGGGGACCTTCCTGAGATCGAACCTGCATCTGGTATATCTACCTACACTGACAGGTGGGTTCTTTACCACTAGTGCCACCTGGAAAGCTCTTCCTTTACAGATAGAGAAACCTAAACACAAAGTGGTTAGGGATTCAGCAAGCTTTCATAGCTACCGAGTGTCAGGACTCAGTTATAAGCTAGTGGCCATACACATGATCCATGGCATGCATCACTGAGTTTGTCATCACTGAGATAGTCATCAGCTTTAGCAAGTGGCAATGAAGTCTTTATCCCAGGTGGTTAGGGTTAGGAGTTGTTTGATTACTAAAGTTAATTCACAAAAAATGATATGTAAGTACCTTAAACATTTTATCTGATAGAGAGTTTTCCTGTGCAATTCAATCTGATTACAGTTCCACGGTATCTTTCTTGTATAAACCTTTTGAGGCATCATCTCTGATTTCTACTTTGTGTTTCTTTGAGGTGAAGTTGGAACTTAAAGATATTTTTCAAATCATTTGAACCATTTCAATTTTTAGATATTAATATTTTTTCCTCTCACTCCTTTAGAGTTATCTCATCCACATATAGTTCAACAGCAATTTCATAGAGGTGAGACTTGGGCAAATAACATCATCTATTTTTGCATCCGTTGCCCTGCTAGCAAAATAAGACTCTCCAGGCTCATCTTGTCTTTTCTCTGCTGCAGCCTTGGAATCAATCGTTTTTTGCAAGGAGTCTAGGCTCCTTTTTTGCAGAACAGTATTAGAAGCCAAGATCTTGGCACTAGTGTTGAATTGTTGCTTTTCCTGGTCTTCCTAGTGCACAGAGAAAAGTATATATATATGACATATATTCCTTTGAAAGGACTACATCACAGTTGTATATTGTCACCCTGCTTATTTAACTTATATGCAGAGTATATCATGCAAAATGCTGGGCTGGATGATAGACTAGCCTGCCAGGCTCCTCTGTCCATGGGATTCTCCAGGCACGAACACTGGAGTGGGTTGCCATCTGGTGGTGGGTCCAGTGCATAAGACTCTGTGTTCCCAATGCAGGCTGACCAGGTTCAACCCCTGGTCAGGGAATTAGATCCCACATGCCCGACTAAAGATCCTATGTGCCGCAGCTAAGACCCGGTGCAGCCAAATAAAAAAGTAAAAAGGATTGTAGTTAATTAGTTGCTAAGTCGTATCCTACTCTTTTGTGACACCATAGACTGTAGCCCACCAGGCTCCTCTGTTCCTGAAATTTCCCAGGCAAGAATACTAGGGTGGGTTGCCATGTCCTTCTCCAGGGAATCTTCCTGACCCAGGGATTGAGCCCGCATGTCCTGCATTAGCAGGCAGGTTCTTTACCACTGAGCGACCAGGAAAGTCCAATTTAAAAAGGTCCAATGCTTTATTTTCAAACTCATTACCTTTTACCTAGGATCTGACCGTAAGGCTTCCGTGGGTATTTTAGAGAAGGTAAAGTTGAAGCAGAGAGTTCAGTACTCTCGAAAGGTCCTAGTAGTCTTTCCAAGTTGATCATAACGCATTTCTCCACTTTATAAAATTAATCGCTAGCAGCTGACATGTAGGCTGTTCCTGCTCTGTTCTTTGCAACTCCATGGACTATAGCCCACCAGGCTCCTCTGTCCATGGAATTCTCCAGGCAAGAATACTGTTGGGTTGCCATGCCCTCCTCCACGGGGTCTTCCCCACCCAGGCATCTCCAGCATTGGCAGGTGGGTTCCTTACCACTAGCCACACCCAGGCCTGGACCAGTGCACTCCAAGCTTGAAGCCCTTTTCCAAGCAGCTCAGGCAGATGGTAGGAGGCAGAGGAAGGGGCCACAGTCCTTCCACTTTACTGAGCGTTCGCTCCCTGCTATGTGAATATTGTCTTGGTTTAGATTCCCCAGAACCAGACTCTAAGATAAGGATTCCAGAACAAGTCATCGAATTGGAAGGTGGTTCCTGGAAGAGGGCTGGAAAGGGAAGGAGCCAAACTGGCTTCATCACCAAGCAAGGTCCCAGGGCAAGTGGAGCACCACTTGGCTGGGTGGGGGCGAGGGCGGAGGGTCAGTGCTGAGCAGAAGCCTGCTCCCCATCCTGGGGTGGATGAGGGACCCTCCTTTCAGTCCTGAGTGTGAGCTGTGTTGACCCTTGAGAGCACTGGTTCTGGGGGTCACGGTTGGAGGTCTGGCCAGGGGACTGTGAGCAGGGGGCACCCAGGCATTCAGTGATTAACCCTTATCAAACCCCACCCAACTGGGAGAACTAATACAAAACAAGATGTTTTATCTTTTTGTTTTNTGGAAAAGACTCTGATGCTGGGAAAGGTTGAAGGTGGGAGAAGGGGATGACAGAGGATGAGATGGTTGGATGGCATCACTGATTCAATGGATGTGAGTCCGAGCAAGCTCCGGGAGTTGGTGATGGACAGGAAAGCCTGGCGTGCTGCAGTCCATGGGGTCACAAAGAGTCAGACATGACTGAGTGACTGAACTGAACTGATATAATAAATGTATGTCACATATGTCACCTGTATTATATACACACACACACACACACATATATTTATCAATGTGGACTATAGTCTGTGGACTATAGTCTGGCAGGCTTATCTGCCCATGGGATTCTCCAGGCAAGAATACTGGAGTGGGTTGCCATTTCCTCCTCCAGGGGATCTTCCCGACCCAGGGATCAAACCCACGTCTCTTATGTCTCCTGCACTGGCAGGGGGTCCTTTACCACTAGCATCACCTGGGAAGCCCCTGTTTATCAATATACTGAAAGCCATCAGTCACTTGATATCTCCTATTTCAATATTTTTTTCTAGTTTTCTTCCTTTCCATATTTGTAACTCCCTTCTCTAACCATGAGTAATCTGGCTCTCATTATTCTCATTGTTTCACTGATTTGATCAATAGACCTGTAGGCAACCAATATACTATTTCTACCAACATTCTCTGCTTGTGTGGAGTCTGTCTCTTCATGCTCAGTCACCTCTCTGGGTAGAAAACTTGCAACCGTAAGTAGGCTCTGATACCCTTGTGCCAGGCTACCTCACACAGGGATGCCCACTTTATCGAATGTGTGTGTGTGTATATATATACACTCATATATACATGTATATCTCCTTGCTGACTCAGAGGGTAAAGACTCTGTCCGCAATCCTAGGAGACCTGGATTCGATCCCTGAGTCAGGAAGATCCCCTGGAGAAGGGAATGGCTACCCACTCCAATATTCTTGCCTGGAGAATCCCTTGGACAGAGGCTATCGTCCATGGGGTCACAAAGAGTTGGACAGGACTAAGCAACTAACACTTTCACTTTCACACACATATATAGATATGTAGATAGATGATACACACACACACACACATCTGCCACATAGTAAAGCATTTTCTAAATGCCTATTCCTACCACTCTATTTCCTAGGCAAAGCCTCATGTTTGTGTCTATTTCTTCAATCAGTCTTTCTCTTTTAACACCTGAGACTGTAAGAAGATTGTTAGGCAAGTAAAAACCGACCAATAACAACAGTACTACAAACCAGAAAACTGGTCGAATTTCTCATTGCACTTTAAGTAAACACACCACCTATTTTTCTTAGAAATTTCTGACCCACTGAGCATCCCTAGGACTTCCCCAGAAGAATTTGGCTTTTGACAGTCCCAAGCTCTTTAGTCTCATCCCAATGATATTAACACTATAGGCAATACAATGCCACAGGAAAGGGAAGGTGCGGACAGCATTTCTGTAAATCTAAATTCACCTCTTTCTGTGCTCAGTTTACCAAGAACACATCCTGCCACCTACTCATGGGAAAGGCCTTCTGGGGGACCAGCTTGCTAGCCTCACACTCTCTCAGCCACTCATTGTTGAGCTGGGAGCAGTCCCTGTTCCCTCCATGTTTCAAGGACCATTCTAAGAGAAGCAGAACTCGAAAACCTGTAAAAACATCTTATTAGTCCAGTGTGCCCTAGTTAGTTGGGGGAAAATATCTATCTTTGTTGCCATGTAAGAATATTCTGTGCTATCCTACATTCTGTCCCTGTCTCTGAACCACACTTCTGTAGAAACTTTTTCCTC
>SJYX01002494.1:117778-132852 GCA_006410675.1 Oreotragus oreotragus
AATAGATTTGCCCTTATTCAATCCCAGAGGCCACATTGAAGCGCAATGCAAAATTTGCTGGGGCCTGAATTCCTTTCAAGCCATGGCTCATGTGTCAGGAAACAAGTCGATGCACAGACAGCGCTGCACATAAAGATGGAAAGGAACCTCACTCTTTATCAGCAGTTGTGCCAGGGTCTCCATGGCAACAGTATAATAGATTTGCCCTTATTCAATCCCAGAGGCCACATTGAAGCGCAATGCAAAATTTGCTGGGGCCTGAATTCCTTTCAAGCCATGGCTCATGTGTCAGGAAACAAGTCGATGCACAGACAGCGCTGCACATAAAGATGGAAAGGAACCTTTTCTCTCCGCTGCTGTTTGCTCACAGTGACATTCAGAAGCTCAGGCTCTTCTAGATCTCATTTCTGTCTCATTTTCTAGTTATTAATTCACTTCTTTGGGTGGAGAGGCGAGTGGGGGAGGGGAACGCCATGCTTTGCAATAATAAACCACCAATGAAAGTGCAAAGCAAGCTGCATAGAAGCAAAGCGTGCATCTCAGCCTCCAAGGTTATATAGGATTCAATATGGCTGAAGCCCACCACAGCTACAGATGAAATTCCAGGGCTTGAAACACCCCAGTGCTGAGTAGGGAAGAGCAGCCCAGCCAACTTCCTCACTCCACACTGGAGTGGTATTTTGTGATACTCAAGCAACCTTCCCTAGGGAGGGAGAGGCAGAAGAATGGACGCATGTCCTTGTCCTAAAGCCAATCTCAGCAGACAGGGGAAATTCCCAGGAGCTCACATCTGAAGTACACTGTGGCTAAAACAAGCACAGCTTAAAAGTTAAACAATCATTTGTTTCAGGTTTATTTTAATCATTAGCTTTGGGACTTACAAGATGATTACTTTGTGGGTTAATTATTTTCTGTGCTGTGGCTTTCCAAGCCTAATTGCTCAACTTCGTTATTGTGCATAGCAATCCATAGCTGGTTCCTAAAATTACCTGTCCAAATATTTTTCCTTTTGATTATCACTGAGAATTTGCTATTTTTCTCCCAGAGTTGGGACAGTGCATAAATGACTTGATTGGGAGATGCTTGTGTGATTTCGAAGATTAAGCTTACAGATATTGCAGGCAAGTGATAGAACTTGATTGGCAATACTATCAGGATATGAGTGAAGCCTCTAAAGGAGTTTTGCTGGGTGAAGCCTGATTAACTTCAGGGCAATGGCTCTCATACCTTAACATGCATAAAAGGCAGGAGGAGTATTGCTGAAGCACAATTTCTTGAACCCCATCCCCAGAGACTCTGACTCAGTAGATTAGGGCCAGTGTCCAGGAGCTCACGTGCCGAACATGCTCATAGGTGATGCCGACGCTGCTGCTCTAAGAACCACTGCTTTAGGGCAATTTCCCTGAACGAAATTTCCTCAACCAATGACTTCAAGTGTATTTTGACTGTTTACCATAGCTTCAGTTTCAGTGTTGTTCATGAAGGACATTACTTGTCATCCCAATATAGTTACTCCCTTCTTCAGTGGAGCAGACTTCTGATTTCACCCAACACTGGGGACACCGAGAGGTTGGAATCCACGGAGAAAAGATAAGTGTCAGAAGATCAGGCTATATCCCCAGAACTAGCGCTATGTCTGCTTTATATCAGGACTTGATCAATATCTTTTTTGAACAAATACAGGAGTAAATATGATAGAATTTCAAAGCTTCTATACTTCATGAAAGCAGTCTTAGGCCAAGAATATAGGTGTTTTGTGTTTTATTTATATTGAAATATATTCAGTTATCATATATTTGATTTTAAAAGGCAGCATATAAACTTTTGTGGGGAAGAGAGATTAAATAGCATTTTAAAATCTCCAAGGAAGTTGGAACCACAGGATGTAGAAAGCAAAATCCTTTTATGATTAAAAACATTATCCTCTAATTTAATTATTTATGCAAGTTTTGGATTCCAGTAAATGACAAACACTGTGTTTTCATTTTAAGAACCACCAATTTTGCCATTTACTGAATAAAAGTGTGCATTTCTGTTTTAAGCTTGAAATTACTTACTTCTTTTCATTTTCTGCCTCTTCTGGTTTGACCCCAACCTCTGACTCATTTTTTACAAAAGATCACTTTTAATAAAAAGCTGGGCCAGTATCACATAGTACTGACTTAAGATGATTCTGCTCACTTTGACCCAAGTCTGATGATCTGCGCTAAGTGAGCTGCACACTAGAAAGCAACTACTGCAGGTGGTGGGATGGGGAGGAGAAGAGGGAGTAAACTGTGAATTTCAGGGTCCTGTCTTGTGAATCACCTAAGATACAATGGATTCCCAATAAGGTAATGGACGTGTTTTTCATCACTGCACTTTGGAGTACGTAGGATTTGTCTTTCTACAGCAAAGCCAAAGGCACCAAGGTGGGCGCCCCTTAGGCAGGGCCCCTGCTGGGCTCTCTCTGCCCTTCCAGCATGCAAGGCATAGCAGACACAAGAGAGGAAGTGACTTCTCTTTCCCACCTTCCCTTTACCACGTGCCACTCTAACCTGCTTTGCCCTCCCAGGAAGGGCAGCCTGTCACACGGCTTCAGTAAATGTCCTCGCCCCCACTCAACACCCTGTCACAGGCTTCCCAGAAGGGAGAATGAATCTGGAGTGCTATCAACAACTTTCAATTCACCAACTATTTATTGAGCACCTGCTGTGTGCCTGATGCCGCAGTGCACTCCGACAGCACCAGCGTGAAGGAGACTCACTTTTATTATGAGGTGGTTACAACCAGGGAAGTCTGTTTTTCATCACTTTACAATAGCGTTCTCCTCCGTAATGCTTTGCAAACTGGGGTTTGCCCCAGTGTGTCTGGGGCCACAGATTAGATTGGTTGTTGCTTTCTAATGTTTCCATTTTCCTTGATTTTATGAAATCAAGATTTTTCTAATTTGTGCTTTAAGCTTTGGGAATATGGATGGATGCCTCTCGTGGGTAAAATGTGCATTAGATGGGTGATGTCCTTTTTTCCTGAGATAGACTGAACTACATCCTAGAATTAAGGAAATAGAGGAACTTGAAATGTTATTTTTAATGTTAAAATATTCCCATTACTTGCACAACATATCAGTTTAAGTTACTTTTACTAAGAATAAACACATATAAGACTTCAAAGAAGTCTCTCCCTTGTGGAGGGAGTTTCGGGCTCTACCTCCAGATTCCCTAAACTTGGCCTTTAAGCTCCTCTGTCATGAGGGCACTCCAAGGGAAACTGAGGAGCCCTGGGTTTGATGGTACAGCGTTTGTAAATGCTGAAGTGAGAACAGGAAAATGTCTGAAGGATGAACACATGTTGAGCTTTGCACTCAGGATCTGGACCTGAAAACAATGAGACACGCATGCTTTTGGATGAACTCATTCATTTTCATGCTAGAAACATCCCCCCAAGGAAAGCTGGTCTGTCCTTTCCTGCCACGCTGTTGTGTCTGTTCTCCTGGCCTTGCCGCAGCCTTCATGACCAGCACGATCTTTGGGCCCCGCCTCTTCTCACTGTCCTGTCTGGCCACCTGGCCAGCCCTGTGCCTTTCTCGCCAAGTGGAGCCGGTGTTCTGTGGACCATTGTTTTGTGGGGCCACACTGCTGACCCCATTGCTGCCCTACAGGACATTCATCAACAGCTGTGAGAGGCTCCCCACCCCGGTCCATTTACAAGCAAGGCCTGGAAAGACTTCTTGGAGCATCAGTTCAGAGGTCCCACAACCAGCCAAACAATAAGCGATTATTCAAAGGCTCCAATTCATTTTCCTCTGCTCCTCCCACACCGTTACCCTTGAGAGAAAACTAATTTGCAGAAAAATAGCCCCTGCCAGCTAACTTCTCCTGCTAGATGTATGATGACCCCGAACTCTTGTCTCTGTGAGTACTTACTCTCATAGTAAATGCACAAGAATTCTGAAAAGCCATCTTAAAAATCTCCCCCTCGCCACCACACCGCCTCCCCGACCCCCGGTCTGGGATATGCTTTCTTTCCCTTTTATTCTTTTTCACATGTGTTGCTGAAATGGGCACTTTCTCTTTTCACTTCACTCCCTTCTTGGTATTAATGCAGGCAGCAGTGGAGAGGCGTGCACAATTTTTCCAGTCCTTGCACTTGGCAAACCCAGGGGTGATGGATTAAATGTACCAGGCTCTACCTTACGTATCACTATTTAAGTGAAGTGACTGGGCTGTGCCGGCTGGTGATGCATGGAGTCATCCAGTGTGCCCCATGCGAGCAGGAGAGCGCGGCTGCCTCTCCTGTTGTCTGAGTAAATAATAGAGCTAATGGCATTTGGTGCAAATGAGACGCCTATAGAACACACGGGCTTGTGGGGCTCTTTCTTATTTTTCTTTGTCAAGAAGCCTTCTCTCTCTCTCCTCTCTAGAGCTTCAGCAGTGTGGCCTGCCTTGGTAACCTGGGGGAGGGGGGAAGGTCTCCTGGAGTTCAGGATTTTGTAACTAATATTGAACGCCAGGGAGAATGGATGCCAAGGTCAGGTTAAGAATAAAGAAAATTGATTTGGAGGTCAGGGTCACCATGTGAAAGCCCTGAATACTGCCAAAATATTTTCATTATCTCTGTTTTTGTTATGGAAAAGACCAGGCCCTGTGCAAGGATGCTAAGAGGTGGGAGGCCAGGCTGGAGAGAGGGAGTCCAAGGGAAAGGAGGAAATTAGAACTCCAGGGTTTACTGGCTTTGCATCCTGAGTTCTGTCTGGAGTTTGTCTCCCTTGTGTAAGTATGTGGATGGACAAACATTGATAATGAGGGTTTTCCCCACAGAACTGGGCCATTCTAAACTCTCTCTCTCTCTCCCCTGGTGCAGGGAAGCTGGAGACAAATTCCTCTGGTTCTATTTGCAGGAGTAAGCTATTTCACGCACGACTGTGATTCTACTTTTCGCCCATGTCTACAACATATCTGCAACACAGGGCTGTATATTTTAACAAAATCCTGTTATTATTGGAGCTCTGACCCGATTTTGTTTCTATATTCTGAAGTAGAAAAGACTCCAGTGGCATGAAATTAGCAACACATTCTGCTAGTGTGTTAATTGTGTGAGAGTTTTTGGCAGGAGAATCTCCTAGCACAACACAGAATTTATTTTTTATTTAAATTTGGTAGTGATTTCATATTTGTTTGAAGAAGAGGCACCATGGCTTAAACCACTTGGGACTTACTATATGTTCAGGAAAAGAAAAAAAAAAAAATCTGCTTAATGCAGTAGTGCAGAAGGAATTATGTAATTTTTTTTCACTTAGCAGGGAAGCTGCTATCATTGATTTCTAATTTGTTATGAGAAATTGGCATTCCCAGGCAGTGGTTTGGGACGTCCTTGGGTCCCAGTGCAGTATCCAAATGCAGTTGTATCTGGCCAGTAGCAGATGAGCTGCTTCGATAAAGGCAAACACACATGAAAATCAAAGTCAAAAATCTCCCAGGCCACAGAGGCTGTTTTTCTCCAACAGACACCCTTTCTGAGTCCCTCCTGCCACTCAAGGAAATGACTTGAGTGGGAAATGACTACTCTAGGAAATGACTGCCCCATAAACATGTGGATGAGGGGAGCAATTCCCAGAAAGGGGAAGGAGAGACAGAGAAGCCAACAGATGTGTTCCACCGAAAGAGGACAGACCCCTGCCCTCATCTTGGGGGTGGGGAGGCAGGGGGAGGAGGCAACTTGAAAAAGGGAAAAAAATAAAATAACATTTATTGAATATTTGTAATCTACGAGCTACTGTACGGGTTGGCATATGCCATCTCGTTTCCCTGGCCGTACACTAGACAGGTGATTGCTCACCTGGAAACCGGCAGCACCCTGCTCCGTGCCCCTCTTTGTTCCTGGCCTCTTGCCCATCTCTTCACTCTGCACTTCCCTCCTTGCCCACCATCAAGCTTTATGAGACCTTCTGAGCTGCCCTGGCTGACTGTCAGCGCTTCCCTGTTCTTCACTGCTCGGCTCAGGCCAGCAATCCAAAGCAGGACAAACAAGGGCTCTTCTCCCTGGTACCCCTGTTTCGGTGACGAGTACTTTTCCATAATAATAAGCAACGAATTTGACTTGTAGCAGAAAGACACAGACTAGAACTCCAATCCCAGCTCTCCTCCAGGTGCCCTTAGGAAGATGACTTATTCCCTGGGCCTGAGTGTCTGCATCCCTAAGAGATGGCCACACTTCAGGCTAGGATTACATGAAGTGATGGATGTAGAGCACTCAGCCTCAGACTGGCTCATGTCCCCATTAGATCCCTTTCCTTCCTGACCCCACTGTTATCACCACGACATCTACTGAACCCACTCTAGGGGCCAGGCACCACGCCAAGTTAGGTATGAACAGAGATGTCCCTGGAGCTACTACAGAGATCACACGAAGCCTCATTTCATCCTCACATATCCTAGAAAAGACTGTATGACTGTCCTCCTTCTACAAATAGGAAGTCTGAGGTTTAAACAAGGAAACCACGCTAGGAAGGAGAGAGTCAGGATTTTACCTTGATTTGTCTGATTCCCAAAATTCTTTCTTTAATTCAGTGGTTCTCAACCCTGGCTATCTGGGGAGCTGCTAAAACATTGATACCAAGACCCCTACTCCAAACAAATAAAATGGGGTGAAGGTGAGGTTGGAAATCTGTTGCCTTTAAAAGTTATAAGGGACTTCCTTAGTGGTCCAGTGGTTAAGAATCTGCCTTACGCAGGGGATATGGGTTCCATCTCTGGTCGGAGAACTAAGATCCCACATGCTGCGAGGCAACTAGGCCGGTGCGCTACAATGAGAGAGTCTGTGCACCACAACAAAATATCCCGTATGCCAAAATGAAAACCGGACACAACCAAATAAATAAATTTTTTTGAAGTTTCAGGAAGGATCTAATTTGATACTCAGTAAATAATTAAATCAAGGTCTTAATTATGCTCCCCTGCCTATGCTACCTACCCACACGCCTATGTCCTGCCTAGTCCATGCCCACAAACAAGGGCTTCTTAACAGAGAAATTTCAAATACTAGCTGTTCAAAAATAGTAGACAAGTATTCACCGTTTATGAAAGATTTGCTTTGGGCTGCGAACTTTCTGTTACCTTTGATTCTTCTGGTAACCACATAGAAAGGAAATGTAGTCAAGTTTCCCTGGTTTAAACAACTTACTGCCTGGTACAAATAAGTTCTCAGTAAACAGTACTGTTAACATCATCATCATCATCATCTTTATCATCTCTTGAGTCCCCACAGCAGCCTCCAGACCAGTCGGCTCCACCTGCTAAACATCGAGGGGTCTGTTCCCTTCTCACCATCCTACCTCCATCCCTGAACCTGATTAACCAGCTCACCTGGGCAGCTGTGACAGGCTTCTAACAGTTCCCTGTGTCCAACCTCATCCTCCTCCAATCCATTTTCTACAAAGCAGCCAGGGTGATCTTTTTAGAACACAAATACTTAGCCTTCCTTGAAAACAGTGATAATTATCTGGCCACCGTGTGAGATTCAGTTAGTTAAGCCCTTTATAAAAGCACCCAGTGGAAGGGCAGAAGGAAGGTGAAGTGAAAGTCATGTCTGACTCTTGGCAACCCCATGGACTACACAGTCCATGGACTTCTCCAGGCCAGAATACTGGTGTGGGTAGCCGCTCCCTTCTCCAGGGGCTCTTTGCAACCCAGGGATCAAACCCAGGTCTTCCACATTTCAGGCGGATTCTTTACCAGCTGACCCAGCAGGCAGGCCCAAGAACACTGGAGTATGCAGCCTATCCCTTCTCCAGGGGATCTTCCTGACCCAGGAATGGAACTGGGGTCTCCTGCACTGCAGGCGGATTCTTTACCAACTGGGTTACCAGGGAAACCCAGTGGAGGGGCAGGTGGGCTAAATCTTTTTCCTGCTCTGTCTGCCAAGTCAGCTGGACTAGGAGACTGCGCTGGCCCTGAGGACAGGATGCTTTCTAGTGACTCATGGGCCTGGAGTGAGTGAATGTTTGTGAGGGAGGTTGGGGGGCCTTGGTTTAGGGAAAGGTTTGTGTGCTTCTCTAATTCACACAAAAAGTTTTGTAGTAATAGCAACTGCCCTGAAATTGAACCTATCTCATTGAGTTATTATGCTAGATAAATGTAGAAATTTAAATAAAAAGGAGGCTCCCTAGGGGAGTTGAATTTGAACCCAGACTGTCAGTCTCTAAAGCACCTATCCTAACCCCTGCTGTTTTCCCTGGAATACAGAGAAGTGATGCTCTCAGGGGGATTCTACAGATAGAAAATTCTTTGGGCTAGCCAACTGGGAGAAGCTTCACAGGAGTGGGAGGTGTGGTCTCTTCCATCAGGGCCAAATTAGGCCAACAAAAGCCAACCAGCTTGTTCCCCTTGATGATCTAGTTAAGGCCCCAATTCCTTTAACCTTCAAAACAATGTAAAACTAAGGAATTCCCTGCTGATCCAATGTTTAGGACTCGACACGTCCACTGCAGGGGCCCTGGGTTTGATCTCTGGTCTTGGGAACTAGGATCCCACAAGCCATGCTGTGCTGCCAGAATAAATAAAGCAACTTTACTAAAAGGGACATGTAAATATAGCTTTCAAAAAATGTAAAACTTTTGACGATTCAGATGACAAAGGAAAGGTTTATGCTTGGTATCTGACCTCTGTTTCAAGCAGATTCATTGCAGGCTACTTATTTGATAGGTGGGGTAGAGATAAAGAAAATGAGATTTTTATGTGATGATCTATCACTCTTCTTCCCTATCAGATCACTGTCTTTGCTGACCCTCAGATTGAATGCTTGGCACAGCAATTTAGGAGAAGATCTCTCAGAAATAATCTACTCCAGTGGTTGGCATCCCAGGACACCTTGAAGGATGGGAGTCTTCACATGACCTCTCAGTATTTCTAAACTTATATGTGTGTCAAGGTAACAGAGTCATGAAAACATTATTTCTTTGCCTTTGATTAGAACTTTAAAAACTGAATATGTTAAAACTTTGGACATCTCCTGCTAGGTTCTGGCCAGCAGCTATGTGTCTTTAGTTGATAAGAATGAAAATAAAATGACAAAGGCCCCCAGTCACACTCAGAGTCCATGCAAGAGTTCTGATTCCCAGAGCAGGGTTTAGTTCCATCATGCCAGCCCATCATTTTCTTGATATTTAAGTCAAAGACAAATCCTGTTTCAAACAAATGCATCCTGTGATAAATAGTTTCAAATCACACAGCTTGAATTTCAATATAATAATTTTTTGTTCAAATTTCATTGTAAAGAAAACTTAAACTACATTAAGCTAAGTTTAAAACCAGATCAGTTGCCATCAAGAGAAATACTATAAGCACCAAGCTGCGATGGAATTCCAGCTCACCGTGGTTGCCTACCAGGGCTCAGAAGCCCAGCCTTTTCACTCTGTTAAGAGGCAAGCAGGGAGAAGGGTGATTAAGAGGTGCTGGAGAGGTGTTGAAGGAAAACCAACTCCAAACTGTGCCTTTCTCTAGACTTACTCAGAATATAGAAAGGCAGTACGAAAAGGAAATAATTTTCTCACAAAAATTATCTCATATTCCTGCCCCCTTTAACTCACAGGAGAAATACCACCCACAGAGGTTGTGAAAGAAGTCAGACATGGGTCCTCCATCTCATCCACTACCCTCGCCTCCCCAGTCTGACCAAGGAGCCTCCCTGTTCTCCTCCTGGATGAGCCATTCTACTTCTTCTTCATAGTCTACTGATCCTTTATTCCCTTGGCTCCCTGATTCCAGGCCCTGCGTCTGCATTACTGGTTCTCCAGTTGTGTGTTCCCTGCTGGCTGGTGGGGAGGATTACTTTGAATCTTAGAGGAGGAGAGGTGATAAAGGTGATGGGGACAGTGGAGCCACTGCTCCTGACCGGGTCCTATTCCTGTTCAATAATCCAGGCTTGTTTAGTCCTTCAGTTCTTCCCATTCTGCTCTGTGCTGTGGGGATGCAACTAAGCCTAAACGCTAATCCTGACCCGACAAAGCCCTCTGCCCCTTCCTCCCTTTTCCCTCCTTCCTGTCTTGCTGCTCCTCCATAATAAGCAGGGTGCTCCAGTTTCACCCTTGATACCTTCTGCTTGGTCCTGCCTTCCTAGGGCATTCGTAAACTGTAATAATACTTTGCCATTCAGTATGTACGTTAGTGAAGTTATTTAACTGTCCAACATTTTATTCTGTCCACCACCTTACCTTGGTGAATTCTGGAAATTTAATCATCCAAAGCCAACCAGAATGTGACTATAGAAACCAGCTTACCTGTTACCTGAAATTTCTCAATTAGTTTCTCCCGTTCCATGTCCCTTGTATTTGTTTATGCTGCACAGCCCTGATTATCTAAAATTCCTTTACCCAGAACCTCAGTTATCTGCAGTGAGGGTGTGTCACTGAGTGTGTTTTATTTGCTTTGAACACTGTCTGGCTCATCTGAACCCCTGCTTGTCCGATTTAATTCAGTGCTTGCCTAGGTTCTTCAGATCATCAGGGCTTTGGGGATCCGTACACCATTTTCTCATTGTTTAACTTCTGCAGCAGAATAACTTCAATTTCAGTCTTACTTTCTATGGTGGAAACACATGCTATGTTATCTGAATCCTACAGTTGTTCCACTATCTTTGTTCCTGCCTATTTAAAAAAACCCACATTAAAAAATAAAGAATTGGACTTTTTAAGCTCCTTTGGTATTCTGAGGCAGCGTTGCCAAAGGGAAATGATGCTGCTTTGCATTTAGAGACCTGTTTCTTGGCTTGGCACTTCAGTTGACTGTGTAACTTAAAACAAGCCCCCTGGGCTTCCCTGGTGGCTCAGTGGTAAAGAATCCACCTGTCAATGCAGGAGACATGGGTCAATTCCTGGTCTGGAAAGATCCCACATGCTGTGGAGCAAATAAACCCCTGCACTAGAACTATCGACACTGTGCTCTAGAGCCCAGAAACCACGACTGCTGAAGCCCACATGTCCTAAAGCCTAAGAAACCACTGTAATGAGAAGGCCACGCACTACAACTAAGAATGGCCCCCCCACTCACCGCAACTAGAAAATAGACTGCACAGCAACGAGGATCCAGCCAGCTAGAAATGAATAAATAAGTAAAATTATAAACAAAAAATAAGGCCCCTAAGACCTCACATATTTCCATTTCTCAATCAGCCTGTTGGGGATAATAGTACCCAGGCTTCCTTGTTACCTGATATTCTATAGATAACAGAGTGTAGCTGTAGAAAAATTCAGAGGGGTAATATCCTTTTCATAATTCATCTAGAGAGAGTTATTCACATTAAGAAATAAGTAATCTAGAGCATGTGTGTCCTTCATAATTATTTTTGTAATATCTCATATTTGGCAAAGATTAAGATTGAGAAGCATTAATGGAAAACTGCCATTGGACTGAGACTTTTGCTGAACGATATGGAAATGTTGATTCCTATAAAATGAGCACCCTCACTCTCTGTGAACACTTCCCATAATAGAAACAAAGAGCACTACTTTTAGAAGTTTTCATTATTGAACATTCAGTTTGATATTTCTATCTTGAATTAGGCAAAAAATATCCCATTGAGGAATATCATTCAGCCATAAAAAAGAACAAATACCATTTGCAGCAACGTAGCTTGTCATACTGAGTGAAGTAAGTCAGAAAAGAGACAAATATCATATGATACAGCTTATATGTAGATTCTAAAAAAGGTACAAATGAACTTATTTACAAAACAGAAATAGAATCAGATATAGAAAATAGATAATTAGCAAGGACCTACTGTATTGCACAAGGAACTCAATACTCTATAATGACTTCTATGGGAAAAGAACCTAAAGAGTGAAAAAATATATATATATATCTGATTCATTTTGCTGTACACCTGAAACTAACACAACATTGTAATTCAACTATACTCCAAAAAAACTTTTTGTTAAATTCCATTAGGAAATTTTCACCTGCTTTCCTATTATAATTCAACATACCAATCATTTACCAAGCATCTACTATATGCAAAGTCATATCAGTTATTTAGGTTTACAGAGATACATTCAGCTTGGTTTCTGCACTCAAGATCTTTGCAAATGCTCTACAAATGAAGAGCCAAATGCAGTTTTGAATATTTTAAAGACAGACACACTCTACTTCTGGCTAAGCTGTAATTATAGAGACTAGACTTAACCCTCCTTCATGGAACAACCAAAACAATGAGCAAAATCCATGCAACAACAGTTTTTAAGACACTGAATATCAGGTAAGAAAACAACAGTGATTTCCAAGAGATAGGAAGCAAATAATTGTTCCTATAAAATAAAGTCTACAAAAGTTTATTACCTGGAGAGGGGTTTCAGGCTGCGGTGCAAGGAAGGGGAATCCAGGCAGAGGAATCCAGTGGGCCCTCTGAAAGAAGTAGACAAAACCACCAGGGTTTGCAAGACAGACTATTCAATAGGAGAGAGCTGCCCAGAGTGAGAACAAGAAACATCTACAGAGCATCCTCCTTGATATTCCACAGTGCATACTGATCAAGGAAGGCATGTGAGGAAGCTGCCCAGTGAGGAAGGCCCCATCCCCAAATTAGAGGCTGCAGGACCGTGAATATTGCCTCTTTCCACCAACCAGGCTGGAAAGCCTCTCAATTCCCGGGGCACTGGGTAGGACACTCGGAAGGCTCTTTTCTCAGTAACGAAAAATAATTCACCCTAGACTAAACACAGTTCTGGTTCCACCTAACAAATCTTAAAATCAAGACCCAGAAGGAGAAAACTGTTTACAAGCAATTTAACGGCATCCCAGAACAAAGCTCAAGAATATTTATAGAAATTCAAAAATAGCCAGTAACAAAGGAAAATTCACAAAGTGTGGCAGCCAGTTAAAAATGACCTGTTATGCAAGGGAGCAGGAAGATATGACCAATGCTACGGAGAAATAACAACCAATCACAACCAGTTCAGAACTGGCACAGATGTGAGAATTAACAGACAAGGACATTCAAACAAGTACGAAGACTGTACTACAGGTGGTCAACTAGTGAAGTACAAATATGAAAGATATTTAAAAGACCCAAATTGAACTCTAGTGGTGAAAACTACAATTTCTGAGATAAAAATTACACTGAATGGATTTAACCACAAATTAAATATTGCAGGGTAAAACCTTTAAGGAATTTTAAGAAATAGCAGTAGACACTATGCCCAGTTAAACACACAAAGGAAAAAAAGAATTTAAAAAAGCAGAGACTCACTGATCTTTGGAACAATTTAAAGCAGCCCAATATTCATGTAATTGAGGTCTACAAATAAAGTAAATAGGATTAAAATAAAACTGAAGCCAAAGTATGGGACACGTAAAACTAAAACAAGGAATATTATAAACAAATTGTTCAAACTAATAAATAGAATAAAACCAAAAATCAGAGGTAGGCCAACAACAAAAGGATGACAGCAGTAAATCATCAGAAAAATGCAACCGAAGTGAGCTAGAGTAACAGCTTTAAACATGAAAACTTGTCAACCTAGAATTCTATACCCAGTGAAAACACCTTCCAGAAGTTAAGACAAAATATAAAGACTTGTTAGACATACAAAAGAAGACAGAATCTGTCACTGGCAGATCCATGTTATCAGTTCTAAAGGAAGCTCTTCAGGCAGAAGGAAAAGACACCAGATGAAAATCTGGATCTCCATACAGAACTGGAAATGGTTATAACATAGATAAGTATATAAGATTTCTAAAACTTGGTTAACTCTCTCTAAAAGAGAGTTGACTATTTAAACTACAAAAACAAAGTAAAGTAAGGTTATACTATATATAAAGGAAATGTATGTCAAATATAGCATCGAGCCTTAAGGGGAGAAAAACTGTCTCTTATACACATCTAGATGTGTATAAGAGACAGTAATTTATGAAGCTAATGACTGTGATTGGTAACAGTTGACCACAAAGTTTCTAGAGAAAATTATCTCTCCATGCTGCAAAACCCTGGAGTGTCCACCAAGAATTTATCTGCATTCTTGGTATGCTAAAATGTTTAGTTTTGAATGGGCATTTTGTAGCTTTCTTAAAAAAATACTTCTCAGAAAAGTATAACTAAGCAGTTAGGGGATATCTAGGAGAATTCTGAAATATCCATACCCTTTGAGTGTTAGTCTTTATTCTATATTGGTTTAGAGAATCTGAAAGTAATATACTTGAAATTCATTGAAATACCATCTTAGCATTAATGTTTTTTGGCTGTACCCCACAGTATGCGGGACCTTAGTTCTCCAATCTGGGATCGAATTCATGGCCCCTGCATTGGAAGGTAAAGTCTTAACCACTGCGCCACCAGGGACGTCCCAGTAACAACATTTAATGAGGAATCCTTTACTATTGTCCCTGTGACATTTTGAGTTTAGTATCAAAGTGTTCTTGGGCTAACTGTCCAGTCTGCTGTGAAGACCTAAACCACTTAAGGCCAAAATATAGAGGCTTCTTTAGCTCATTTATTTAAAAGCAAGCTCCATAGATAGGTCATTTCTCTTTTTTAGCTCTACTTCTTTCAAAGACAGAAAATTATAGATTAGTAATCATAGAAATGTATTGTCAAGTTTATAATACCTGTAGAAGTAATATGAAAGTGAAAGTCGCTCAGCTGGGTCTGACTCTTTACGACCCCATGGACTGTATAGTCCATGGAATTCTCCAGGCCAGAATACTGGAGTGGGTAGCCTTTCTTGTCTCCAGGGGATCTTCCCAACCAAGGGATAGAACCCAGGTCTCCCCTTTTGCAGGTGGATTTTTTTTACCAGCTGAGCCACAAGAGAAACTCAAGAATACTGGAGTAGGTAGCCTCTCTAGTGGATCTTCCCGACCCGGGAGTCAAACTGGGACATCCTGCATTGCAGGCATATTCTTTAGAAGCCCATACAGAATAGTAATAGTCCATATTACAAAGCAAAGACATTACTTTGCCAACAAAGTTCCATCTAGTCAAAGCTGTGGTTTTTCCAGTGGTCATGTATGGATGTGAGAGTTGGACCATAAGGAAAGCTGAGCGCCGAAGAATTGATGCTTTTGAACTGTGATGTTGGAGAAGACTCTTGAGAGTCCCCTGGACTG
>SJYX01002494.1:135579-166371 GCA_006410675.1 Oreotragus oreotragus
TCACCCTGCTTATTTAACTTATATGCAGAGTACATCATGCGAAATGCTGGGCTGGATGAAGCACAAGCTGGAATCAAGATTTCAGGGAGAAATATCAATAACCTCAGATATGCAGATGACACCACCCTTAAGGCAGAAAGAAGAACTAAAGAGCCTCTTGATGAAAGTGAAAGAGGAGAGTGAAAAAGTTGGCTTAAAACTCAACGTTCAAAAAACAAAGATCATGGCATCTGATCCCATCACTTCATGGCAAATAGATGGGGAAACAATGGAAACAGTGTCAGACTTTTAGAGGCTCCAAAATCACTGTAGATGGTGACTGAAGCCATGAAATTAAAAGATGCTTGCTCCTTGGAAGGAAAAGTATGACAAACCTAGACAACATATTAAAAAGCAGAGACATTACTTTGCCAACAAAGGTCCGTATAGTCAAAACTATGGTTTATCCAGTAGTCATGTATGGATGTGAGTTGGACCATAAAGAAAGCCGAGCACCAAAGAATTGATGCTTTTGAACTGTGGTGTTGGAGAAGACTCTTGAAAGTTCCTTGGACTGAAAGGAGCCAAACCAGTCAATCCTAAAGGAAATCAGCCCTGAATATTCATTGGAAGGACTGATGCTGAAGCTGAAGCTCTAATACTCTGAGCACCTGATTTGAAGAGCTGACTCACTGGAAAAGACCCTGATGCTGGGAAAGATTGAAGGCATGAGGAGAAGGGGACAACAGAGGATAAGATAGTTGGATGGCATCACTGACTTTATGGACATGAGTTTGAGCAATCTCCTGGAGTTGATGATGGACAAGGAAGCCTGATGTGAAGTCCATGGGGTCGCAAAGAGTCAGACATGACTGAGCAACTGAACTGAACTAAACTGAGTCCCAGTCATCTCAGTTACTCAGCTAGATGTAATATTCTACCAAAACAGGTCAACACAGCCTCTGGCCCTCCATATGTTGCTATTGATATGTGAGTATGTGCTTTTCATCTCCTTGTCAATAAACAGGATCAAGACTAGGCCTTATTTAAGTGGGAAGGACATCAGTACACAATCATAGTCTTGCTTAAGGCTATATGAAGCCTCTTATACAATGGCACAAATCAGTGATCTTTTAATTGCCTCTGCTGCGCCATAAGCATGTTGGAACACTGTGTTGATGCCATCACACAAATTTAACCTGGTAAATAGAAAGATAAAGTTGTGTGTCAGAGAAATGAAACCCTGTGACCATTCCACAGACAGCCCGATCAGTGACATTTCTAGGAGTCCAATGATCTGGGGATGCTACAACTTTTTGAGATAAAAGACAAGATGTTAGATCTTGTACCTTGCCTAGTTTTCTCTTGCTGCATAACAAACCACCCCAAAACTGAGATATAAAGCAGTCCCCATGTCACTGTGCTCACAGATTCCATCGGTCAGGAATTTGGGCAGGACACACCAAGAAAGTCTTGTCTCCACTTCTTCCAGCTTTTCTAAATTGGGGTTCCATGATTGGATTAAGTCTCAATGCCCAGAGGCATCCATTTGTATGCATGTAAGAACTGATTTCTCTCCTGTGTATCTAGAATTGTACTAGCTTTGTACCATATTTGGGAGAACTCAGAGAACAGTCACTCAAACCATCTTCTCTCTTCTGTGGCTCAGACAAGGGACCTCAGTTGGAAAGCTGGCTAAAGCCTTAGGTGGGGAAACTGAAATGGCAGAAAGTGACTTGAACTGGACTGGAATCTTCTGAAATCATCTTCACCTATTTATAGTTTCTAGGCTAGATGACTTGAAGGCTACTAGGCTCAGTGAAGACTGTCAATTGGAACATCAACACATGGCCTCATCATTTGGCTTGGACTTCTTCATAGTATGATAGCTTCAGGGTAATTGAAAGAAAAAGTGTCTCAATGCATGGAAGAAGCTCCATGGCCTTTTATGACTCAGCCTCAGAAGTCAAGGAAGTAGGAAAATGCAGAGTAAGTCATGTAGAGTACTGGTCACATAGCAGCCAGATGTCTGGTTCATATCCAGGCCCACCAGAGCTCATCCCCTGGAGGGGCAGAACTGAGCCACTGGGTGAACAGGACAGCCTGTGGATGNTACTATATGCAAAGTCATATCAGTTATTTAGGTTTACAGAGATACATTCAGCTTGGTTTCTGCACTCAAGATCTTTGCAAATGCTCTACAAATGAAGAGCCAAATGCAGTTTTGAATATTTTAAAGACAGACACACTCTACTTCTGGCTAAGCTGTAATTATAGAGACTAGACTTAACCCTCCTTCATGGAACAACCAAAACAATGAGCAAAATCCATGCAACAACAGTTTTTAAGACACTGAATATCAGGTAAGAAAACAACAGTGATTTCCAAGAGATAGGAAGCAAATAATTGTTCCTATAAAATAAACTCTACAAAAGTTTATTACCTGGAGAGGGGTTTCAGGCTGCGGTGCAAGGAAGGGGAATCCAGGCAGAGGAATCCAGTGGGCTCTCTGAAAGAAGTAGACAAAACCACCAGGGTTTGCAAGACAGACTATTCAATAGGAGAGAGCTGCCCAGAGTGAGAACAAGAAACATCTACAGAGCATCCTCCTTGATATTCCACAGTGCATACTGATCAAGGAAGGCATGTGAGGAAGCTGCCCAGTGAGGAAGGCCCCATCCCCAAATTAGAGGCTGCAGGACCATGAATATTGCCTCTTTCCACCAACCAGGCTGGAAAGCCTCTCAATTTCCGGGGCACTGGGTAGGACACTCGGAAGGCTCTTTTCTCAGTAACAAAAAATAATTCACCCTAGGCTAAACACAGTTCCGGTTCCACCTAACAAATCTTAAAATCAAGACCCAGAAGGAGAAAACTGTTTACAAGCAATTTAACGGCATCCCAGAACAAAGCTCAAGAATATTTATAGAAATTCAAAAATAGCCAGTAACAAAGGAAAATTCACAAAGTGTGGCAGCCAGTTAAAAATGACCTGTTATGCAAGGGAGCAGGAAGATATGACCAATGCTAGGGAGAAATAACAACCAATCACAACCAGTTCAGAACTGACACAGATGTGAGAATTAACAGACAAGGACATTCAAACAAGTACGAAGACTGTACTACAGGTGGTCAACTAGTGAAGTACAAATATGAAAGATATTTAAAAGACCCAAATTTTCACAAAGTGTGGCAGCCAGTTAAAAATGACCTGTTATGCAAGGGAGCAGGAAGATATGACCAATGCTAGGGAGAAATAACAACCAATCACAACCAGTTCAGAACTGACACAGATGTGAGAATTAACAGACAAGGACATTCAAACAAGTACGAAGACTGTACTACAGGTGGTCAACTAGTGAAGTACAAATATGAAAGATATTTAAAAGACCCAAATTGAACTCTAGTGGTGAAAACTACAATTTCTGAGATAAAAATTACACTGAATGGATTTAACCACAAATTAGATATTGCAGGGTAAAACCTTTAAGGAACTTTAAGAAATAGCAGTAGACACTATGCCCAGTTAAACATGCAAAGGAAAAAAAGAATTTAAAAAAGCAGAGACTCACTGATCTTTGGAACAATTTAAAGCAGCCCAATATTCATGTAATTGAGGTCTACAAATAAAGTAAATAGGATTAAAATAAAACTGAAGCCAAAGTATGGGACACGTAAAACTAAAACAAGGAATATTATAAACAAATTGTTCAAACTAATAAATAGAATAAAACCAAAAATCAGAGGTAGGCCAACAACAAAAGGATGACAGCAGTAAATCATCAGAAAAATGCAACCGAAGTGAGCTAGAGTAACAGCTTTAAACATGAAAACTTGTCAACCTAGAATTCTATACCCAGTGAAAACACCTTCCAGAAGTTAAGACAAAATATAAAGACTTGTTAGACATACAAAAGAAGACAGAATCTGTCACTGGCAGATCCATGTTATCAGTTCTAAAGGAAGCTCTTCAGGCAGAAGGAAAAGACACCAGATGAAAATCTGGATCTCCATACAGAACTGGAAATGGTTATAACATAGATAAGTATATAAGATTTCTAAAACTTGGTTAACTCTCTCTAAAAGAGAGTTGACTATTTAAACTACAAAAACAAAGTAAAGTAAGGTTATACTATATATAAAGGAAATGTATGTCAAATATAGCATCGAGCCTTAAGGGGAGAAAAAGATGTGTTTCACTGTTAGGTTCCTAAGCTCTATGTGAAGTATAGTATAACAATGAGTTTCAGCTCACAGACAATAAAAGAGTTCAAAGGGAAGAATAAAAAACACTCAACCTAAAAAATAGAGGAAATAGGGAACAAGTAACAGATAGGGGGAAAAATAGACCTTTTCATCCANAAGGGGAGAAATAGATGTGTTTCACTGTTAGGTTCCTAAGCTCTATGTGAAGTATAGTATAACAATGAGTTTCAGCTCACAGACAATAAAAGAGTTCAAAGGGAAGAATAAAAAACACTCAACCTAAAAAATAGAGGAAATAGGGAACAAGTAACAGATAGGGGGAAAAATAGACCTTTTCATCCACTCAGGACACAAAGAAAAAGCTACATCACTCTTTCCAGAGTAAACAGCCTCCCCTTATCTGGAAATGCTGCCAAAGCCTTATCTGAGGCAAGTACTTCAGGAGAAGGTGCTTTACCTCCTCAGGATCTGACCCTGTCCTCCTGTCATTACCAATAAGCAGAGTCAGGTCTCAGCACAGCCCTAGTCAGGAAACGCAATGTGTTCTCCTTGTATACCAACAGACTTGCAAGACCTGGCAAATATGTGCTGGCAGAAACCAGCAAAATACACATGGAAGTGCATCTTGAGAGGGTTGGCAAGGAAGACTTGCCTATAAATACGGGTGATAAGAATTCATTGATATGGGGAGCCCGCTTTCTTGACTTAGGATTTAACATCCTGGCAAAAACACCAGAATCTAGTCATAACACACTGTTGGCATGACTCTGAAGATTGGATACACCAATAGATCACAGTGAATAAGGCATAGTTGCTAGAATGACGTTGGTGGACTATCCAGGAAGGGTCAAGGGAAGACAGAAATGTTACATTGGATTTATTAGTGAGAGCAGAGAACTCTCCACCTCTCTATATTCCCCAGGAGGTCCTAGAAGACATCCCATTGACTAAAGCAATAAGAAATACACTGATGAAGAGAACACTGGCATCTTTTGAGGAATTCCATGGTAACTTTTCCTATGAACTGGAGTTAATAGGAGGAGATGCTGCCATGGGTCTAGGCTCCTTATCATCAACCAAGATAATAGGATTCTGGAATGTCAGAGGCCAGGCGGCAATTCTTAAGTGAAAGTAGGATATGTGATTACTCCACAAGCAACAAGGCTGGAAGGTGCTTTGGTCCTCAGGCATCTAAGGTAGTGGCTAAAAAGCCAGAGTGTTCCCAGTGATGAGACAGATGAACAGCCAACTAGAGTGGTGTTTGACTTATACAACTGGGTTTTAAAAACTGAGAGCTAACGCAAACACACTTCAAAGTAGACTAAATACATCCATAGGTTCATCTTTGGTTATCTCCCCGTTCCCCAAACGCATGATTTGGACTGATAAACAAGGGAGCTGGCATAATCCTCTCCTTGGTCCCTGACCTACAAAGTAAGAGCCATTAGGGTAGGAAGGGCTAAGTGGACACAATCCAACCACATGAAAACTATCCAACCCCCAACTGCACCAGCCTGGAGCATAAACCCAAGTTAACACCTCATCCTGAAGAGAATCGGTGTCACCATCAAAGACAAAGTATTACTATAAAGGGATGATGTTCTCTATCATATCCCTGTGCAATTCATCCGTATGGGTCTTGAAAAAGTAAACTGTCAGATCATGGTGGATGATAGTGGACTACCAGAAAACCAATGGAGTCGTAGCCCCCAAAGCTCCTCACTGCAAAATTCAGACTTAAATTGAAGAAAGCACAGAAAACCACTAGCTCATTCAGCTATGACCGAAATCAAATCCCTCGTGATTATACAGAAGTGACAAATAGATTCAAGGGATTAGATCTGATAGACAGGGTGCCTGAAGAACTATGGACGGAGGTTCATATCACTGTACAGGGGGCAGTGATCAAAAGCATCCCCAGGAAGAAGAAATGCAGAAAGGCAAAATGGTTGTCTGAGGAGGCCTCATAAATAGCTGAGAAAAGAAGAGAAATGAAGGCAAAGGAGAAAAGGAAAGATATACCCATCTGAATGCAGAGTTCCAAAGAATAGCAAGAAGAGATTAAAAAAAAAAGAAAAGGAACAGAGGAAAACAATAGAATGGGAAAGACTAGAGATCTCTTCAAGAAAATCAGAGATACCAAGAGAATATTTCATGCAAAGATGGGCACAATAAAGAACAGAAACAGTAGGGACCTAATGGAAGCAGAAGATATTAAGAAGAGGTGGCAAGAATACACAGAAGAACTATACAAATAAGATCTCAATGATCCAGATAACCACAGTGGTGTGATCACTCACCTAGAGCCAGATATCCTGGAGTGCAAAGTCAAGTGGGCCTTAGGAAGCATCACTTCGAACAAAGCTAATGGAGGTGATGGAATATCAGTTGAGCTATTTCAGATCCTAAAAGATGATGCTGTGAAAGTGCTGCACTCAATATGCCAGCAAATTTGGAAAACTCAGCAATAGCCACAGGACTGAAAAAGGTCAGTTTTCATTCCAATCCCAAAGAAAGGCAGTTCCAAAGAATGTTCAAACTACTGCACAATTGCACTCATCTCACACGCTAGTCAAGTAATGCTCAAAATTGTCCAAGCTAGGCTTCAATTGGAGAAGACAATGGCAACCCACTCCAGTACTCTTGCCTGGAAAATCCTATGGATGGAGGAGCCCCATAGGCTGCAGTCCATGGGGTCACTAAGAGTCGGACACGACTGAGCGACTGCACTTTCACTTTTCACTTNTTTTTTTCTGGGAAGCATTTCCAGAGCAGTGTTGCATAGGTGGGTTGGTCAATATAATAATGCAGTAATCTGGAGAATCAAGTACCTTTATGAAGAAATAAACTTTTGTTTATAAAAAATAACTCTAATAGCTATAGGCACAAAATATCTGTGTACCCTTTAAAATGTTTCAATGCATAACAGGCTATTTAATACTTATTAAACAAAAGCAGATGCATCCAAAATGTTGATCTTTTAAATCTAATAGATTTTGCCATGGAAATAACTGTATTAGATAACAGAGACAATTCTTTGGCAGGAAATTGATATCTGATTGAAATTCAAGTTATCACATTTATTCAACAAAGACCTAGTATTTCCCCAAAGACTGCTCTTACACAGTTTGTGAAACTGTGAAAATAACTTCTTCAAATTTGCTGTCAGTTCTTGTAGACTCGGAGAAGGCAGTGGCATCCCACTCCAGTACTCTTGCCTGGAAAATCCCATGGATGGAGGAGCCTGGTGGGCTGCAGTCCATGGGGTTGCAAAGAGTCGAACACGACTGAGCAACTTCACTTTCACTTTTCACTTTCATACATTGGAGAAGGAAATGGCAACCCACTCCATTGTTCTTGCCTGGAGAATCCCAGGGACGGGGGAGCCTGGTGGGCTGCCGTCTATGGGGTTGCACAGAGTCAGACACGACTGAAGTGACTTAGCAGCAGCTTGTAGACTAGTACGTGTTTGCAGGTCTCACATGTAGATCTCTTTAAAGCATGACACAGTTACTGAAATAAAATGCTCAGTATCTCTTTAGTTCTCATTTTAAAGACTTTAGGTCAAAGTCAGTCTTTCAGAGAACCATTGTGTCATTTACATTTGAATATGTGCGTGTGCAGAAAACTCTATGGTAATATAAATGGGTACATTTTATGCTATGATTATTCTGTAAGTTGTGCATTCAACTACAATTTGAACTTATAGCCTCATTTTAAAGTTATTCAATGGGTATGGCTTTGCATTTTTTGTCACTGGGCATATGTCATTGTTTCCTCTGTTACTTCACTTCTAAGTCTGCTGTATTAGCAAGAATTTGTAACAAAAAATGAGAAAGGAAAAAAGAAAGAGAGCAAAAGAAAGAAAGTGTGTCTCAGGCAGATGTGCTAATTCTGTAAACACTGAAGTAGAGGCAATCACTATAGCTCGTGACCAAGATCTTTGACTAACTAACTCCCCAATTCTAGGTTGTTCTTAGAGCCCTTATAAGAAACACTTGCCTATGAGATATTTTGAAATATATTAATTGTATCAACTAACATTCATAATTTTCATCTGAATAATCTTGAGCAATTGCTTTTACTAACTTCACTTTAGTATGTGTGATAGCCCAACTAGTGTCATGGTCCCCTTTATAGTGGTTTGTCTCTATCCATAAATTCTGGATAATTTGACAACCATTAATCTTTGTGTCCTAAGTGTAAGTTTTCTAAACTGAACTGAAATAGGAGATTTGACTGTGCTTTTATATTCTGTAGTAGTTCTGCTATTTTATTTATTTATTTTATGAATATCTAGTCCAAACTTTTTCAAGATTTCTTTTAAATACTTTCATATACACTAATGAGAGAGCTTTGCAGTAGTGAGTAGATAGCCTGACAAAGGTAAAAAGGAGAGAGGTAAGGGAAAGGGATATAGAGATCATTATTATAATAAGACTCAACACATAAGCTTGATTATATCAGCATCGGAATCTAACCAGCTCAGTTAATCAGTCATGGAAAATTGCTTAGGTTTAAAAATCAATTATCAAATAAATCCCAAACTCTTGGCTTGCACACATAGTTATGGCTAGATATAAGCCCTGAAAACAGTGCCTGTGGGTGAAAGGAAAGGAAGATTTAATAAAGATCTAAATCCCTGTCTGTACAAATTTAGATGCCTGTTTGTGAAGAAACTAAAATAAAGAGACTGACTGTTTCTGACCCTCTTGTAAACAGCAGGTAAGCCTCAGAGGAGAGTGTGCTCAAGGTGCAAGTTCAGATCACACATTTCCACTGTGTGTGGTTTCAGGTGCCAGAGCAGTCTCCCTCTGCTTAAAACTGTGCCTAAGGCATTCAAGGCTTCGGTTGCTACTATGCAGTATTTAGTTTGATCTATCACTATGCATATCTTGAGATACCCATATCCCCAGGGTTGGGTGCTTTAGACATCATTGCACACAAGGAACACAGTTTAGGATTCAAGGGTATACAATCTGTATAACTTTAGATGCCAGAATGTGTGTGTTTGTATCCAGAATATGTATCTACATCCTCCAGTGGATACAGCTTCACATGCTTAATCTCAACCAAAAATTTTCCACTTGGAGAAATAGAAGTACAAAGGGAATTTTATAAATAAAAGGCACATAAGTTATACTATCAGTCTTTTTAAAAGTTCTCTTTAAAATTATCCATTCAAAATGTTATACTTCATGCGGTTCAATGTATAATGCCTTTTAGGCATGATTTTATACATTTTAGAATGTTCTTCCGTAATTCATGAAATTCCAAAATAAAGTAAAACAATTACAATCTAGTGGGCCATGGGAACATTGAGTGAAGTGATTTTTTAAATGACTTTGTGTGGTTAGTCGTGTCCGACTCTGTGACCCTTTGGACTGTAGCCCACCAGGCTCCTCCATCCATGGGATTGTTCAGGCAAGAATACTGGAGCAGGTTGCTATTTACTCTGCCAGGGGAATCTTCCTGACCAGGGACCGAACCCATGTCTCCTGTGTCTCCTGCATTGCAGGCAGATTATTTACCCGTTGAATCATCAGGGAAGCCCATTCATTAAATTTAAAAATTTTCTTTTAAATTGGAAGCTATCATCTATGAAAGTTGTTGTTAAGTTGCTCAATCATGTCCAACTCTTTGCCACCTCATGTACTCCAGTATGCCAGGCTTCCCTGTCCTTCACCATCTCCTGGAATTTGCTCAAATTCATGTCCACTGAGTCAGTGATGCCATCCAACCATCTCATTCTCTGTTGTCCCCTTTTCCTCCTGCCTTAAGTCTTTCCCAGCATCAGGATCTTTTCCAGTGAATGGGTGCTTCACATCAGTGACCAAAGTATTGGAGCTTCAGCTTCAGCATCAGTCTTTCCAATGAATATTCAGGGTTGATTTCCTTTAGGATTAACTGGTTTGATTGGGCTCAAATAGTAAAGAATTTATAAAGGAAATCCTGCTAATTCTCATTTTGTAAGAGAAAAAAGGGTGTAAAATCATAGAGGAACCAATGTCATTGTTGTCATGATGCTATTGATATGGAATCCTGTTAGACCCAGATGTATCAATGTACTAGAGAAGAGAATAGGTAGAGTTCATGCAACCTTTACCTGGGAAGATAAAATTGATCATATTATATATTGAAGACATTGTGCAAACATGTAAAAAAAATAAATGCACATGTAGAGACATATAATGTATCTATATTTATGTGTGTGTGTATATATATATATATATATATATATGAACCATGCCATACTGTGAACCATATAGACAGAAATATAATCTTTTAATGTTTATCTTATATTTATTGCACATCTAATAGGTTTTAGATACTACAAACAGTCTGTTGCATATTGTATTAGTTTCTTAGGGTTACTTTAGCAAAGCATCAGGAACTAGGAGGATTAAAACAATATAAACTGACTGTCCCACAGTTCTGAAGGCAAGAAGTCCAAGTTCAAGGTGTCACCAGGGCTATGATCCCTTGGAAACCCATGGAGGAATCCTTCCTTGACTTTTCCTAGCTCCTGGTGGTTTGCCAGCAACCTTTGGCCTTCCCTGCCTTGCAGCCACACAACTCTGATCTCTGCCCTCTTTGTCACATGGTGCTCTCCCCTGTGTCTTGCTCTTGCTCTTGCCACATAGCAGTCTTTTGATAAAAACATCGGTCATCTTAATCTAATTACACCTACAGCAACTGTTTCCAAATAACACCACATTCTGAGGTTCTAGGGGTTAAGACTTCCCAACGTACCTTGTTGTAAAAGGGACACATCTCAACTCTTACCACATAGGTTAGCTGATTTCATTGTCTTTAATCTTATTATTTTGTCTTAAAATTATCAATGTTTTTACAGATATGAAGAGGTTCTAAGTTGAAGAAATTTAATGAACTTCCAAGTAGTAATTGGAGGAGTTGCCATTTGATCCTCATCTTTCTAATCACAAAACCAGTGTGGAAATTCTCACAAAAAACTTAATTAATATGCAAGACATAGTTAAATCAATCCCATGAAGTACAGTAGAAGCCAAAGGACTAATTAATTTCTTCTGACTGGAGAGATCATGAAAGTCTTACTATAGGTTATTACAGTTGAGTTCAACATTAATGGGTGGGTTGGAATTTATTAGGGAAAGAAGAAATGTGTAAAGACTGGGAAGGGCTTTGAGAAAACTAAGAAAAGATTAAAGATTTAAATAGGCTGCCCTTCAGCTGAAAGTAACAAGTCTCAGTACATGCTAAAACAATATATGCTCAGAAATAGTGCCAGATTCATAGTTAGCTTATTTCAGTGTCTTCAGGTCTATGGATTAGACCTGAGTTTCCCTTAGCTTCACTCTCTTCCTGAAGATTTTCTTTTCAGGTGTTTGCCTTGTAGTGACAAGAGCAACTGCCGTCTCTCTGTAGGCCATGACTCCCTAGGAAAGAGGTTATGTTTTCTGCTGGCATTACAAGAAAAAGTTATTCTCACTCACTGCACATGTCTGCCCCTGATGCAATGACTGCATGACATGTTAGAGTATAAATGTAGNTTGTAGTGACAAGAGCAACTGCCGTCTCTCTGTAGGCCATGACTCCCTAGGAAAGAGGTTATGTTTTCTGCTGGCATTACAAGAAAAAGTTATTCTCACTCACTGCACATGTCTGCCCCTGATGCAATGACTGCATGACATGTTAGAGTATAAATGTAGAGAATTTAGAAGAGTGTATGGAACGCCATTAGTGTCATACATGTGTTAGTTGCTGTTCCTAAATGTTCATTATTAGTGACCCAGAGAACCCAGCTTAAGCTTCTGTCATTACCCTGAGTATTTTCCTCTCTATTCTGAACTGCTTAATAATAGGCTATGACCTCTTACTCACCTTATCTCCCCAGTGACTATGATTTTCCTGAATGTACTCTCCATTGGTTTTCAAAGCCAAGGGTCTGGGTGGTTTTTCTTTCCTGGGCAAGATCTAGAGGTTGGTGAGTCTGATGCATAGCTCAAATCCCTCTCTCCTCAGGGAAAAGATGTAATCCTTTGTAATCCTCCCCAGAATTGCTGCTGCTGGAGGAGAGTTATTCTCCTTGGTGAGATTATCTCTCTGCCTTTCCCACCCATCTAATGCTGCCATTTTATCCTATGGTAGGCATTCTCTGTGATCAGAGTTCCTTTCTGAGGGACTTCAGTCTTCATGTCCCTTTCTGAGAGAATTACTCCATATGTAGTTGTAGATTTTTTGTGTTCTTGGGGGAACGTGAATTCAGGGTCTTCCCATGCTGCCATTTTGAAACCTTCTCTCAAGCAGAGTTTTTAAAAACCTTTACAATGATTAAAAATGAGTCAAATAATTACTAATATGTATTTACCCACTTCAATCGGTTTCTGACCCTAACTCTAATAAGTGTCATAAATATTTTTTGAAAGTATATTCTTTTATTATGGTATTTTATTTTAAATTCTTTGATAATGTTGCCTGCAGTCTTCAGAGTTTGAATTTTATATTTAATAAATTCTAATTGTTCACATCTTAAATTACCTCTTTTCTGAAGACATGTTTTTTTTTTTTTTCAGACATGTTATTTTTAATTGAGGAAATACTTCATTTGAGAATTTCAAGACACTTCCTAAAGGAGGCTTTTATCTTTTCACTTCTTAAGAAGCATCTAATATTTTTAAAAGTATAGTCTTTTAACCTCTTTTAGGATACCTTTCTTCCATACTTTTTTCAGAACAGACTATCTTTAGATGCTCTAGATGTGATTATTTTGTCCATTGCAACAAATTTAAATGCTATAGAATAGTAGGTTGTAATTTTATCCCATTTCAATATACAGTATAAATTTATGCAATATAATAGAAAAGCCATAAAATTATTTGTACAAGTTATGATATTGGAAAGTACAATTATATAATTCAAAAATTCAATGTCTTACACCCCATGAGCTCACATAAATTGATTTATTCAGGACAATTCTTGCATCTATAGAGCTTACTTTCAATGTTTTTCTGTTTGGAAATTTTGTAGTTAATAATTACAGGTCAGTAAATCTTGAAAAATGAGGAAATTTGTTGCTCCACTTTTGAAATACTTTACTCAAATTTTCTAAATGCATTAGAAAAGGATTCAAACAAATACAGAGAGCTATGACCTGCCTCTTGAGAAACTATATGCAGGTCAGGAAGCAACAGTTAGAACTGGACGTGGAACAACAGAGGTTCCAAATGAAAAGGAGTACGTCAAAAGCTGTATATTGTCACCCTGCTCATTTAACTTATATGCAGAGTACATCATGAGAAACGCTGGGGTGGAAAAAGCACAAGATGGAATCAAGATTGCCGGGAGAAATATCAATAATTTCAGATATGCAGATGACATCACCCTTATGGCAGAAAGTGAAGAGGAACTACAAAGCCTCTTGATGAAAGTGAAAGAGGAGAGTTAAAAAGTTGGCTTAAAGCTCAACATTCAGAAAACGAATATCATGGCATCTGGTCCCATCACTTCATGGGAAATGGATGGGGAAACAGTGGAAACAGTGGCAGACTTTAGTTTTGGGGGCTCCAAAATCACTGCAGATGGTGACTGCAGCCATGATTAAAAGGCATTTACTCCTTGGAAAGAAAGTTATGAACAACCTAGATAGCATATTCAAAAGTAGAGACATTACTTTGCCAACAAAGGTCCATCACCCTGCTTATTTAACTTATATGCAGAGTACATCATGCGAAATGCTGGGCTGGATGAAGCACAAGCTGGAATCAAGATTTCAGGGAGAAATATCAATAACCTCAGATATGCAGATGACACCACCCTTAAGGCAGAAAGAAGAACTAAAGAGCCTCTTGATGAAAGTGAAAGAGGAGAGTGAAAAAGTTGGCTTAAAACTCAACGTTCAAAAAACAAAGATCATGGCATCTGATCCCATCACTTCATGGCAAATAGATGGGGAAACAATGGAAACAGTGTCAGACTTTTAGAGGCTCCAAAATCACTGTAGATGGTGACTGAAGCCATGAAATTAAAAGATGCTTGCTCCTTGGAAGGAAAAGTATGACAAACCTAGACAACATATTAAAAAGCAGAGACACTACTTTGCCAACAAAGGTCCGTATAGTCAAAACTATGGTTTATCCAGTAGTCATGTATGGATGTGAGTTGGACCATAAAGAAAGCCGAGCACCAAAGAATTGATGCTTTTGAACTGTGGTGTTGGAGAAGACTCTTGAAAGTTCCTTGGACTGAAAGGAGCCAAACCAGTCAATCCTAAAGGAAATCAGCCCTGAATATTCATTGGAAGGACTGATGCTGAAGCTGAAGCTCTAATACTCTGAGCACCTGATTTGAAGAGCTGACTCACTGGAAAAGACCCTGATGCTGGGAAAGATTGAAGGCATGAGGAGAAGGGGACAACAGAGGATAAGATAGTTGGATGGCATCACTGACTTTATGGACATGAGTTTGAGCAATCTCCTGGAGTTGATGATGGACAAGGAAGCCTGATGTGAAGTCCATGGGGTCGCAAAGAGTCAGACATGACTGAGCAACTGAACTGAACTAAACTGAGTCCCAGTCATCTCAGTTACTCAGCTAGATGTAATATTCTACCAAAACAGGTCAACACAGCCTCTGGCCCTCCATATGTTGCTATTGATATGTGAGTATGTGCTTTTCATCTCCTTGTCAATAAACAGGATCAAGACTAGGCCTTATTTAAGTGGGAAGGACATCAGTACACAATCATAGTCTTGCTTAAGGCTATATGAAGCCTCTTATACAATGGCACAAATCAGTGATCTTTTAATTGCCTCTGCTGCGCCATAAGCATGTTGGAACACTGTGTTGATGCCATCACACAAATTTAACCTGGTAAATAGAAAGATAAAGTTGTGTGTCAGAGAAATGAAACCCTGTGACCATTCCACAGACAGTCCGATCAGTGACATTTCTAGGAGTCCAATGATCTGGGGATGCTACAACTTTTTGAGATAAAAGACAAGATGTTAGATCTTGTACCTTGCCTAGTTTTCTCTTGCTGCATAACAAACCACCCCAAAACTGAGATATAAAGCAGTCCCCATGTCACTGTGCTCACAGATTCCATCGGTCAGGAATTTGGGCAGGACACACCAAGAAAGTCTTGTCTCCACTTCTTCCAGCTTTTCTAAATTGGGGTTCCATGATTGGATTAAGTCTCAATGCCCAGAGGCATCCATTTGTATGCATGTAAGAACTGATTTCTCTCCTGTGTATCTAGAATTGTACTAGCTTTGTACCATATTTGGGAGAACTCAGAGAACAGTCACTCAAACCATCTTCTCTCTTCTGTGGCTCAGACAAGGGACCTCAGTTGGAAAGCTGGCTAAAGCCTTAGGTGGGGAAACTGAAATGGCAGAAAGTGACTTGAACTGGACTGGAATCTTCTGAAATCATCTTCACCTATTTATAGTTTCTAGGCTAGATGACTTGAAGGCTACTAGGCTCAGTGAAGACTGTCAATTGGAACATCAACACATGGCCTCATCATTTGGCTTGGACTTCTTCATAGTATGATAGCTTCAGGGTAATTGAAAGAAAAAGTGTCTCAATGCATGGAAGAAGCTCCATGGCCTTTTATGACTCAGCCTCAGAAGTCAAGGAAGTAGGAAAATGCAGAGTAAGTCATGTAGAGTACTGGTCACATAGCAGCCAGATGTCTGGTTCATATCCAGGCCCACCAGAGCTCATCCCCTGGAGGGGCAGAACTGAGCCACTGGGTGAACAGGACAGCCTGTGGATGTCAGCCAGCCTCCCTCCCTAGCTGCTCCAGGACTTACATAACACATGACACACGAGACATGGGGCAGGAATAGTGGGTCAGCCAGCATGGTCCCAACCACCTGAGTGATGTCTCACCAAGATCAGTCTAGCAACTGCTGTACTGAATGAATTCCTGTCACGTAGAGAGACCTCCATCTGCACAGGCATCCCTAAAGGAGGCCAGCCAGTCACTTGCTGCTGCTGCTGCTGCTGCTGCTAAGTCGCTTCAGTCGTGTCCGACTCTGTGCGACCCCATAGACGGCAACCCACCAGGCTCCGCCGTCCCTGGGATTCTCCAGGCAAGAGCACTGGAGTGGGTTGCCATTGCCTTCTCCAAGTCACTTGCTAGTAGGTTGCTTTCCACCAGACATCCTTTTATCCTCAAAGCAATGACTTAATACCAGAAAGAGATAGGGTTAGCCTTCACTGACATAGTGCCTTGGCCAGCACCACCACGGACTTAACCATCCCGACATATGTGCCCACCTGGATGTCGGAGGAGTCCACACCTCAGAGGCGATCCTTGACTGATTGGTCCCAAGAGCTGGGAAATGATTCTCTCTTTCATTCCTTGAGAAGATGGTCTTCCAAGGTCCAAGCTGGATGGAGCCCCATTTGACCACACTAGGGACCAAGTTGTACTGGCTTGCCTCCCATCTTTTGTGATGGCTCTTAAGCGACTTAGCAGCAGCACCAGCAGCAATCTCCTGTTCCTGGTGCCTGTGTTTCCCAAATAAACCACATACATCACCCTCCTTTCTCAGGTCCTGCTTTCTGAGGGAACTCAGGCTAAGACGCTCTCCCAGACCTATTCACAAAACACATTTTTTCGGTGAAATGAGAGGTCCATGTACTATAATCCAAGCAGTTTCCATTCACATGAGCACCAAGGTGTCTTTTGGTTTGCTTGTTTGCTTATTTTTAGGTTAAAACAAGAGTTTAGAAAACACAAAAAGTCAGGTTCCTGCTTAGCTGTTGTAGACTCTAATCATGAGCGTGATGCCCATCACACTGGTCTTCAGGTAGGCTGTGCAGGTGGTGCTCTGCACAGGGGCCTGGCTAAGGAGTGGGTGGGGCTTCATTCACACAGGCAGAGTCCTAGCACAGGCTGCATCTGCCCAGAGGAAGAAGCGTGCGCATGTGTGCTTAATCACCCAGGCACATCTGACTCTTGAGCGTGCGCATGTGTGCTTAATCACCCAGGCATGTCTGACTCTTTGCAACCCTATGGACTGTACTCCTCCAGGCTTCTCTGTCCATGGAATTCTCCAGGCAAGAATACTGGAGTGGGTAGCCATTCCCTTCTCCAGGGGACCTTTCCAACCCAGGGACTGAGCCTGGGTCTTCTGCATTGCAGACCTCCCTGGTAGCTCAGCTGGTAAAGAATCCACTTGCAATGTAGGAGACCTGGGTTTTATCCCTGGGTTGAAAAGACCCCCTGGAGAAGGGAATGGCTACCCACTCCAGTATTCTTGGCCGGAGAATTCCATGGACAGAGAAGCCTGGAGGAGTACAGTCCATAGCGTTGCAAAGAGTCAGACATGCCTGGGTGATTAAGCACACATGCGCACGCTCAAGAGTCAGATGTGCACCAACCCAGGGACTGAGCCTGGGTCTTCTGCATTGCAGACCTCCCTGGTAGCTCAGCTGGTAAAGAATCCACTTGCAATGTAGGAGACCTGGGTTTTATCCCTGGGTTGAAAAGACCCCCTGGAGAAGGGAATGGCTACCCACTCCAGTATTCTTGGCCTGGAGAATTTCATGGACAGAAGAACCTATCAGGCTACAGTCCGTGGGGGAGCAAAGAGTGGGACATGACTGAGCAACTAAGCATAGCACAGCGCTCCTGCATTGCAGGCGGATTCTTTACCATCTGAGCCGTCAGGGAAGCCCAAAGAAGGAGTTTCCTAAGTCCCGAAAGGGACAGTCAGCTCACTGAGCCAGGGGCCTGAGAAGTGCTTCCGTACAAAGTGGGCACATTTTCTTCCTTTGTCTTTTACTTCATACTTCTTTATTATTAGAAACTCTTGAATATCTTTTAGAGTGTTCACTGGTCATAGCATATCATCTATAATTTGCCTATTTGTATTTGACCAATTTTTTTAAAATTAATTTTTATTGGAGTATAGCTATTTTAAAATGTTGTGTTGGTTTCTGCCATACAGCAAAGTGAATCAGCTAAATGTATACATATATCCCCTCTTTATTGGATTTCCTTCCCATGCAGGTCACCATCGAGCACTGAGTTCCCTGTGCTATACAGTAGGTTCTCATCAGTTATCTATTTTATACATTGTAGTGTATATATGTTAATTCCAATTTCCCAATAAGGAGGGCACATTTTCTAATCATCAGAAAATCACCCCACAAACCAGCAAAATATAGCATTCACCCTACTACACCCACTCCTGCTACTCAGCTCTTGATGTCCCCACGTTTGGTTCAAAGCTAAGCACATTTTCTTAATTAATTTAATGACTCAGAACACAGCTCAGCACATATTTTAAGGTTATCAGGTCCAGAAGCTTGAGAAAAAAAATATTTTTGTAGTTGGAAGGAATTTTAGAGATCATCTAAGGCTAGGTCAACCCCTACATTTCACAGACGAGGAAACTGAGTCTAGATCTGCCCTTACATCACCTCCTCCTCCCACCAGACTGGATGCCAGGGTCTAGCCAGTGTGCTGCTAGGTAGCGCGAGTGACTTAGCTTAGTCTCAAGTAAAGAACTGCTGTCGTTGACTAAATAACCCCTTTCCTGAAAGCAACTGTGTGAAGATAAGTGAGAAAACAAAGCACCAATCAACACTGTGCAAACTTAAATACACATTTTTCTTTTGTGCATGATGTTTTGGGAGGAATTGCCTTTTTTTTTTTAAATAAACACTAGGCAATCTCCTTTGACTTTGGTTACTAGGCATCTGTAAAATTGAGGACGTATTATTGCATTCATATTATTTCACTGTACCTTGAATGCCAGGCCATCAGAAAAAAAAGAACAAAAGAAAAAGAGATTTGCTGAATAGCCATTTGATTGTGTTTTCAACAAGCTATGGACATTACATTGGGGCCTTTTGACTTGCTGGTGGCACAGCTTTGAGCATGTTCTGTTGCAGTTTGTAACTGATCACATTTCACTATAAAATGAAAGATGAGACTGACAAAAAAATCTAATTATCAAGCCACTATTCAAGAGGAAGCCAAGAGAGAGATGCAGGTAAGCTAGTTTCAAAGACATGAAATAGAGAGTAGGAAAGACTGCTGTGGCCCAGGCTTAAAGAATTTGTGAATTCCAGTGTGAGCTCCGTCAGTTACCTCAACATTTGTGTTGACTTGACCTCAGGACCTCGGCCAGGTGATTGCCCCTGACCTTTCTCTGGCTAATAGAAAAAACCAACAATGGCGATGTGCTGGGCAACCCCAGGCTCTTCTTTGGCCCAGAGCAGGCAACTGAGCTGGAGCACACGCTTGCCATGGCTTGCCAGGGTGTAGGAACCGGAAAATTGAGGACTCATAGGCTGACCTGAGCCCCTCAGTTCCCACAATTCTGCTCTCTATTCTAACTGATCTCAAGGGATATGAGACTGAGAAACAGGCTACTCACCTGCCCCGACCCGCCAACTGCCTTCTGCTGGGGGACTACACACCCAGGGGAGGTGACCCTGGAGGAAGTGAGATCTGAAGGATGGACAGGAGTTCACAGATCAGCGCCTGCACAGTCTTCCAAAACATGAGGGAATTGTTTTGCATCTTAGGCAGGCAGAGAATGGATCAACCTCAAACCCGACGTGACCTTGCCCCCTTCAAAAGTAGCAGGGCGAGAAAGAGCAGGTCCTTTTGTATAATACTGAACCCTACTTCTTGGTTGGAGCCCTAACTCTGTTGCTTATCAGCTCTGTGACTTGATGCAGTTACCATCAATGCTACCAGATGTTACCGCAGCTAACATCTCTCTACCTCAGTTTCCTTTTGTGGGAACTGGGGAAAATAACCACTAACAAGAACTGAAACTTTCAAATTGTGATGCTGGAGAAGATTCTTGAGAGGCCCTTAGACAACAAGGAGATAAAACCAGTCACTTCTAAAGGAAATCAACCCTGAATATTCACTGGAAAGGACTGTTGCTGAAGCTGATGCTCCAATACTTCAGCCACATGATGTGAAGAACTGATTCACTGGAAAAGATCCTGATGCTGAGAAAAACTGAAGGCCAAAGGAGGAGGGGGTGGCAGAGGGTAAGATGGTTAGATAGCATCACCACCAACTCAATGGACATGAATGTGAGCAAACTCTGGGAGATAGTGGAGGACAGAGAAGCCTGGCATGCTGCAGTCCATGGGGTCACAAAGAGTTGGACACAACTTAGCAACTGAACAACAACAAACCACTAAGAGTTACTGGCTGCTTGCTGAATCACCAAACCCAGCTCAGAGCCCTTTACTTATGTCTATTCATTTACTCCTCATAATGACCTCATGAAGCAGACACTGTAATTGTCCCCATTTTACAAGTGGGAAAACCAAGTCACACGGCTGGGAAGTGGAGAGGCAGGATTCAAAGCCCAGCGAGCTGGCTGCATTACCCATGCTCTGAGCCACCCAGTGGAGTGGTAACGGTGTTGAAAGGGTTAATGAGCTGGTCATATGACGTGCTTAGAGCCTGCAGTGCCGGCCACCTCGTTCGTGCTCAGGAGTCACGGGCTGCCGCTATTACTCTAGTTCCGCTCTCACCCGGGGCTGATGAAAGAGACACTGAAGCTCAAGAGGACATGTGAGCTGAGACGGGCTGGCAGGAAACAGCAAGATCATCATGACTTGGGTCTTCCTTTCCCTGGAAGTCCCCTTTTTCCCCCAGGCAGCAGAGATGATATTACTGAGATCCAAGAATGCACCATTTTATCTCTGTACAACATCCCACAAAGACTTTCTGTGCTCACGTGGGCCAGGTGATCTGTGATCCCTTCTCCATGCTTTTGAGGCTCTGAGCACAGGCAGCAAAACCAAGTCACTCACTTCACATAGCTTTAAGAGGTGCTTCCTTTCTGTTTCAGTTTCCTGGCTAAGAGAGAACCATTTTCTCCAGAGAACGGAGACCAAGCGTGGGCTGGGGGGAGGGGACAAGGGCTGTCTCTTATACACATCTAGATGTGTATAAGAGACAGCTTTAAATGCTTCCAGTAGACTACATGCCACCAGACCCTTTGGAATACCCAACGTCAGTCTCCAGTTTGATTAGTACAGTTGAGAGCTGAAAAGCACAAAAGCAGCCTGCACTCCAGAGACTCTGTGAGCAGCCATAGCACAGCAGACAGATCAGGGAACAACCTTCTCATGCCTACTGTTAGCAGACATCCATGCTGCCTGGGTTTCCCAGGGGGCGCTAGTGGTAAAGCACCCGCCTGCCATGCAGGAGACGTAAAGAGACTGGGGTTCAATCCCTGGGATGGGAACATTCCCGAAAGGAGGGCACAGCAACCCGCTCCAGTATTCTTGCCTGGAGAACTGCATGGACAGCAACTGTGGGCTACAGCCCATGGTGTCAGAGAGCCAGACAGGACTGAGCGCGCATGCGCTGCGTGCTACCGCTGGGGCCGCGTTAGAGTCAGACCCAACTTAGCGACCGAACGACGGCAACGTGTTACCTGTGGGGGTTTTCTGTTCAGATAACATTTTATNGTGGGAGGCATCAGTAGATAAGAAAAAAGGCAGGAGAACAGGATCAGAGGGGACTTCCCTGGCAGCCCAGTGGTTAAAACTTCACCTTCCAACACAGGGGATGCAGGTTCAATCCCTGGTCAGGGAGCTATGATCCCAAGATGCCTCATGGCCAAAATCAGAGCATAAAAAAAAAAAAAAAAAGAAGCAATATTGTAATCAATTCAACAAAGACTTTTAAAATGATCTACATCAAAAATGAATAAATAAATTTTAAAAAAAAGAGAAAGATCAGATCAGAGCTTCCCTGTTTCACTGGTGTCTGACAAGGGCAATGACCTTCACTGCTACAGCTTCCATCAAGGGTCCCCTCCTCCACAGCCCCCACCCTGGGCTCCGGTAACTACTTCCTCCTCTAGACCCAGTGCCCTAAGGCTGCTCGTGGCTTCTTCCCACTGTTCCTAGTGTCTGGGTGCCTAGTCACCCTTGCTTGCTTCCCTCATCCACGTCACACCACTGTAAACTGTGGCTTAATCAACACTCTACATCTCCACCATTTGGTTGAACTCAGGTCCCTGCCAGGACCTTGGCTGATATACCTGTGTGCATGGGGACCATTTTACCCAGGAAGCCCAGAGGTAGAACTGTACCTGTTCCATTAATGATTATGATATGTTAATCTGGGTGTAAATGCTGACTCACACTTTGCTAATGTTGATGAACATTAAATTTGGAAGTGACAAGGATGAGAAAGAAAACAAACAAATATTACACATACTCTTAGCACCAAAGATAAGCATTACTTTACCACGCACATTTTTCTTATCACAAAGGGAGCATGCATTGCTTATTGGCTTAAATATATTCTGAATAATTTTCTTCATCAGAGAATATACTTAAACACTAATGAATTCACTTCTAATATGTCTAATTCCCAGGTTGTCCAGTGGGTAAAGAATCCGCCTGCAATGCAGGAGACTCAGGTTCAATCCCTGGGTCAGGAAGATCCCCTGGAGAAGGAAATGGCAACCCACTCCAGGATTCTTCCCTGGAGACTCCCATGGACAGAGGAGCCAAGCACGCCACGGTCCACAGGGTCGTAGAGTCGAACATGATTGAAGCGACTGAGCANGACTCAGGTTCAATCCCTGGGTCAGGAAGATCCCCTGGAGAAGGAAATGGCAACCCACTCCAGGATTCTTCCCTGGAGACTCCCATGGACAGAGGAGCCAAGCACGCCACGGTCCACAGGGTCGTAGAGTCGAACATGATTGAAGCGACTGAGCACAACCCTAATTCCTAATTCCTACTGGCTGCATGGTATTCTACCTAGGCCAGTTCCATAGTTCAATTATCCTCTACTAACAAACATTTAGGTTGGTTCCAGTTTTCCTTGTTATAAACACTGCTGCCATAAACATCCTTGTACGATACAAAATATTATTTAAAAATGCAACACGATAAACTGGGGCTTCCTGAAGCAGAGGTGCCCATATGCTGCGGCAGTATGGTCACTCCCTCTCAAGAGACAATAACATCAGCCTTCCAGGCCTCCCACTGATGTTGCAAGGTTCAACTGAGAAAATGTATATGCAAGTTCTTTACAAGCTGCGAAGTGTATGGGCTGGTTTTGATAGTGCCATCTTCTTCTTTCACAACAACCCTGCAAGGCAAGCATGGGGCATATAACCTCAAGGCACACGGTACTGACAATTTTAGCAGACATAAAGCACGGAAGGCTTCCTTTTAGGCTTTTATATATTTATTTCTCTTTAGCACAACACAACAAAGAATTGTGTGTAAGGAAAGCAGCCTTCCTGTGCTAGAGTAAACTAGCAGCTGGCAGTACATTCAATCAGCACATTAACTCATTGTGTCCCTTCCAGAGGACTGTTTCCAACAATTGAAGGAATGTGAGTTGCCTGCAAGGTTCCCCAGGGTCCTGAGGTCCCTCGCCGCCAATACTGGTTAGCCCAACTCCTGCCGCTGATTAGTCATAATGACCACTATCTAGTCCTTTCCTGATAGTCTCTTCCACAAAGCACTTTGGCTAACTCTGCTTGATTTTAAAAACTGAGCGATAGTTTAGCTTTTATGGACATTTTTATGGCAAATATAGAAACTACACTGACATCTCATATAGAAACCATCCCCTTGCTCAGAAGAAAGCACTCTGTTTGGGATGAATTCTTTATTTGCCTTCTGAATGTTCTCTGCTCTTGCTAAGGCAATACTGTTAAAATGTCAAACACGGTTTCCTGGAGAAAGAGTCTTACACAGTTTCCAAGTCTTCATGAAAGGTGCTCAGCAAGTTTTAAAAATCTAACTGGGGTCATGCCTAATGTTATTTGTTAATCAGTGTGAGAAGAAAAGGTTTCCATATGATAAAGCAGTTTTGTTCTACCAAGATGAATGGGGTTCTGGGGTGTGAAAATGCTATATGATTGCTTGCTTTCTATTGTGGTTTGGTTTTCAACAAAAATTCAGTAAAGGGGACGTAACCCTTCTTTATAATGTCAAGAAGAGTTTTTACCTTAAATCCTCGTGAATGAAGAAAAGGCACAAAGCCTTCTCCCTCTTTTCTCAACTACTGGGTCATTTTCATCTCTTCTGGGAGGGACATAAAGGGGGCACAGGACACAGTGTTTATGTAACTAGCCGCCACAGTAAAAGAGGCTCCGGCTTGTTTTCTGTGTGAATCGAGGAAGCACCTGCCACCTCATCAGACAACCTGATCCAGGGGTCTTGGCAAGGAAAGGTCTGCGTGCCTCGCACAGAGATACCGAAACTGCTTTTGTTTCCTTCCTGCCTAATTGTATCTCTGCAGCTATTTCACTGTTTCCATGGGTTTATTCCTTTCCATCACTACTTCTGCTCCACCCCTCCTTTTTTACAGTCATCTATGCAACCAAAGAAAATGAATAAGAAAAATAATTGTGATAGTGGAAAAAAAAAAAAAAAAAAGAAGAAGACTCCAAACTGCCATGTGTGAGACCCAGGGGAGTCCCTGGTTAATTTTCATTTTCATTGTTTAGTTCCAAGCTTGGCCTGATTCAGTAAGTGTGTGAATAAGTCTGGTCATGCACTGGATTTCCTTGCAGCTTTAGGAAAAAATGAACCAGCCCAAGTCTCTTTCTCACCAGGACAGTCTCCTGATGCGCAAGAACTATGATTCCATGTACAAGGGGTCCCGATAGCACAGCGAGAGACCTTGGTCACAGAACAGTTCCCAGAGTGGGAACTTTGATAGATTTTAGAAAGCAGCCACCTAACACTGAAAGCATCACACTGGAGACAGAAGCGCCCATTCCTTTGTTTCTGCCTTCCTTGTCTTTTCTTGGATCCATGAGCACCCATCCTGTGCGCTCAAAATACTGACTCTGAGAAAAATGAAGTAGCAAATCGGTACAAGCGTTAGAACTCTGAGTCTAGAAAAACAACACCAGCATGATAACAGTACCACAAGTACTTGTGAAAATCCAAAAACATGGGGAGTCACTATGTTGGGAACAATCAGGAAAGGCACAATGCAGGCAGCAGCAGAGGTGAGCCGGCTGTGGACAGGCAGGAAGATTGGATGGGACTGAACAACTGGGGCAGGGGGAGAAGAGATGAGCCTTAGAGGACTACTAGCTGACAGAGGTGAGAAGGTGAGCTGGAAGGGGCATGCTAAGGAAAAGCTGTGTCTGGCTGAAAGAGTTTTCATGAAGAGGTTGTGGCATCTAGGGGGGCATGCCATTACGAACCAGTTAAATCACTGGAAGTCTAAGTGATTTGGACTGCATTCTACAGGCCACAGAAAGTCACTGGACATTTTTAGGCAGAAGAGTGGCAGGGAAAATCTATCTTTAAAGAAGAGCAACATGGCCCTGATAACCCACATGGATGCCAAGACTCCGGCAAAGCCCAGCTGTCAGCCTTGAGGCCTGGGAGGAGACGGTGGCCATGACAATGGAGAGAGAAGAAATGAATGACCCACACTGGCACAGAAGACTTGACAGAACTCTGGGAGCTTCCCAGCATCCTTTCAGGAAAGACCTTTTCTCTCCTGGTAAAAAATCCGCCCGGCCCAGGGATTGAACCCAGGTCTCCCACATTGCAGGCAGACGCTTTAACCTCTGCACCACCAGGGAAGCCCCCCTAAAATCCGCCCGACTCAGGGATCGAACCCAGGTCTCCCACATTGCAGGCAGACGCTTTAACCTCTGCACCACCAGGGAAGCCCCCCCAAAATCCGCCTGACTCAGGGATCAAACCCAGGTCTTCCACATTGCAGGCAGATGCTTTAACCTCTGCACCACCAGGGAAGCCCCCCAAAAATCCGCCTAATCTATTCCTTTCATTTCCCCTGACAGTCTGATCCATAACGCTGTGCTAAGGGGGTTAGGGGCAGATGAGGACTTAAAATAGGAGCAAGAGCACATGCAGTTGACCAGTGACGAGAAACATTAAGCAGTAGGCACACTGTAAGAACTCACTTCTCATAGAACTCCTTCAACATTCTGGTTAGATAAGTTTTCAACAGAACAAAACCGAAAGAATTAGACAGGGTTTGGGGGAATCATACGAGAAGCTGTTTACTCCATATTTTACTTCAAGTTGTGGCATGTGGCTTGTGGTTGATTGCCGTGACACTAAGAAAGCAAGTTAGCCTGGATTAAATATCAGTTTTCTGCTTTCCAAATTACCTTGATTGCTCAGGATCCTTGCCCTTCACACATCTGGCCTCCAGGAATGAGTCATTTAAAGTGGCACCCCCAAACAGAAGTTTCTGTTCTCTTCCATTGTGCTAATGTGTACTCTGTACTTGGACTGCCTGTTAAACAAATTAGGGAGGAAAACAGGAGTATCTAAAAGCAGCCATGCAAAGTTCCACAGGCACAGGGTCTGAGGGAAACTCAGCTGGGCCAAAATGACCTCAGGCCTCTGCAAAGGAGAAGAACCTTGCTTCTAAGAATGTTCTGCAGCCTTCTGCATCTCCTTCCCTGACAGGCATCAGTGGTGTGACAATTAGGTGTGGTGGGTGGGCATTTCTGTGGGCTGGCAGCCTATTTTAACTTCCAACTGTGGGAGTGAGCTTTAACTCTGTGCTAAAATTAGGGGAATCCAGCAACTCCTGTGGTTATTTCAATCAGTTCCCACTTATTGAGTAGCAGCAGCACAGTTAAGTAATAACATGGTAACCTTGCCAAGACATAAATGAAATGCTGAGTGTTGCCCAGTTGGATCTGAAATCACTTCAATGATCTAAGTGGAGAACCAAAGCAACAAAAGAGCTGCTGGCACCTCTGGGATGGGGGAAGCTGGGGACATGGCTATGTCCCTAGAGTAGTTCTTCTGATGTTTGGGGGGAATGTAAGGGAGAGGAACTGACTGACCTGGGAGTTCACATCTCCTTGAAGAGACATCAGGAGTGAGGTTTGGTCAGGAAGCCTGGGTTTGATCTCTGCTCGCAGAGACCACGCAAGAGCGACTCCCCGCCAGAGCCAGGGCACCCAAGTAGACCTTGGCCCCCGTTGCTTCGGTTCACACCACAGTAACGAAGGTAATACTGACCTAGAGAAGCAGCTTCTTGTGGCTGTGCTGGGCACAACACTGCCCTGGCTGGCTCTGCTTTGAGAGGAGGTTTTCCTCTAGCCGAGAAAGAACAGGGCCAGGATGCCAACACCCAGTTCAGACCAGGTGGCCAAGGTTAAGCAGAAGAGGAAAAGAAGGCAGACGGCAGAACCAGAAGTTCTACTGAGGATGTTAACAGCACTAAGGGGCTGATCATCCCCAAACCATCCCTACTGGATTGGGGCTAGAGTGCGGGGGAGGGGGCGGAGGGAGACCTGAGGTGGTGAAGCTCATTGATCACCACACATTGACCCAGACAAACCCCAAGCTTGTGGATTATGCAGGGCTTTTCATTTCACCTCCTCCACGCTGTGTTGACCCTTTTCCTCCGGATAGTTAGGCTGACTGGAGTTCAAGTCCAGCCCGCCCTCTGGGGCAGAAGTCACACAAGGACAGGGGTAGCAGGTGACAGGACACCTGGCAGCCATCACACAGGTCTGCCTACCACACACACCGTCACCGTTTGGCCCATCTGAGAACCAGAAGGAGAACAGGAAAGAAGAAAAAGGGAAATCAGCCGATTGTGCTGATGCCTTACTGTGGATGTCAACTCTCGACGCACTCCAGAGTTATCTAGGGAGCGTCTTAAAAATACTGATACCTGGACCCTACCAATTACCTAGGTTAACTGGTCACAGGCAGGACTTGAATGTGTCAAAGTGTTAGTCACTCAGTCGTGTCCGACTCTTTGTGACCCCAGGGACTGTAGCCCGCAAGGCTCCTCTGTCCATGGAATTCTCCAGGCAAGAGTACTGGGGTGGGTAGCCATTCCCTTCTCCAGGGGACCTTCCTGATTCAGGGACTGAACCCAAGTCTCTCACATTGCAGCAGATACTTTACCATCTGAGCTTTGGAATTGTTGAATCTCCCCGTGTGATTCCAGTGAGCAACAGGCATGGCACACACCACTGCAGCCCTTCCTGCAGAGGCTAGGTAAGGGGGAAGACTGAAGCTTGGACTAACAGAAAGCGTGGGCACAGACTCCTGGAGTTCCAGGTGGAGTGCCCTATTATAGGTGGCCAGACCAGTGTCCCTCGTCCCTTACCTGAAAGTCGACTCACTTCCACGCCTTCCTGACAAGGAGCCTCTGGAAACCCCTCCTCCCTGCCAAATGCCCATGAGGCCAAGCAACCCTCAGTGGGACACAGCTGACTGCCTGAAGGTCACCTTATGTGGAGCTGCTTTCAATGATCTCTTCTATTCTTATTCTTATCGTTTGAGTTTCAGTAGAAAGGCACAAAGAAAATTTCACATAATGTTAAAAAAAAAAAAATCTGAGCACCAGCGGTATTATTGGATTGAAGGTTTGGTCCTGTTATACTTCAAACAATGAGGAAGCCTGCTCAGGTCAGAGTGGCAGAGCTCAGTAGCAGTGAAGCGCCTCTCTCCTTCTTTGACCCCTAGAAACCCACCCGTCCCACGTCCCATGCCCTGTACACCACAGCATCTTTCATATTCTAACAGTACCAGGAGTTAAAAGCTGCATGCATTTCTTTGCCTTTTGTTTGAACAATTGCCTTCACTGCTTCATCCTAAAATTGGGGCTCTACTGAAAAGTTAGTAGCTTTTGTTTCATTCATTAACGAATTAATGTTTTCATCCAACAAATCTTTCATTAAATCTATTCCTTGCCAGGCAGTGTGGGGTTCCAGGAGAACACTGCTCCCCTTTCACGGGAACTTCCCTGAGGAATCCTAGGAACACGTGTTAATATCACAGCTGTGCTCCCCCTGGGCCTGATCTGGTGGGAATGTTGGGGAAGAGAGGCTTGAGCTAAGGTGAGAAGTTGAGGAAGAGTTGACTCTCGGAAGGCTGGGGGCTGGAAGGATGGTCCAGGCAGAGGAGGACTCACAGGCAGAGGAGCTGAGTGGGGAGGGGACAGGACACATGTAGGAGGAACTGAGAAAAGAGCTATGCACGACTGAGGCCATATTAAAATGTGTCATCAAGCCTAAGGTCAACAGAAGGGCCTCAAAATGTGTTTACCAGTCCAGGGTAAATGTAAAGATGTCAGAAAGAGCTTCCAAATTTGGTACCCTCCTACCCCTAATTCATACCATTTCTTTCCATTTAAAACGTGGAGATCTCCTCTTTGAAACGGCAAAATCCTTTTTAAATACCCAAAGGCCTGTATCATTTCTTCATTCAGGTATTCATTCTACAACTATTCCCAGGCACCCACTATGTGCTGGGCACTGCCTCTTGGCTTCTGCCCATACAGAGCTCACACCTGGGGAGAGACACAGGCAGCAACAACAGGTGAGTTGCCAGGGCTCCCCCACACCACCCTGAGAGCTCCTGATAGTCCCAGTACCTCCCTGCACCCAGTCATCCTCAAACTGGCATTAGCATACACAAAGTGAGACAGGAGCAAAGGTTCCAGCTCTTACCAGCCTCATGACGAGAGACAGGTAACACGTAACAAAAACATATGCATATACAAAAATCAGGCAGTTACAAATGCAATAACAAATCAGGGAAGGGGGATACCAGGTGATGAAGGACTTGCTGTTTTAGATTCATTAGTCAAAGAAGGTTTCTGCTTAAGCAACTTTTGTGCAGAATATGCTAGGATGCTGCATAAAGGCACAGCTTTCCACAGAGATGGGAAAGCCAGGGCAAAGATCCTGACATAGAAACCTGCTTTACATGTCCCAGAAACATAGGGAAGTCAGGGTACCTGGAGAGGGGGAAACGGAGTTGGGGAAGCAAGAGGAGGAGAGGGTGGTGATTTCAGAGGAGGAGGCAGGAGTCAGACCACAGAGCACCTTGCAGGGGACAGTAAGGAGTCTGGACTCTGAGCTGCAGTAGGAAGTCAGCATCTGTAAGAAAGCTATATGCAGCTGGCTAAGGGTTGAGAGAAAATAAATCAGGTTAAGGGGATGGAGAGACTGAAAGACCAGGGAGCTCTTTCAAACAAGTGGTCAGAGAAGTTCTCTCTCTCAGGAAGTGACTTTAGGGCTGAATCTTAAACTATCTGAAGCAGCAGTCATGCAGATATCTCGGAGAAGCTACTTCCAGGCAGAGGAAACAGCACTGAGGTGGGAATAAACTTGACATCTTCTAAAAAGAGCAAGATCAGAATGACTGGTCTGCAGTATGGGAGGAAGAATGGGAAGAGAAAGGGCCAGGAAAGCAGGCGAGGGCCGGTTCAAAAGGGCCTTAGAGGCCAGAGTAGGCCTTTTATTCTAAATCACTTGAAGATTTTGGAGAATTTTCAGTAGAGAAATGACATATTTGTTTACTAGGATGAATGATTGCTGTGTTGGGGACAGACAATAGCAGGGAAGAACTAGCAGTACTGAGACCCGATAGGAGGCGGCTGCAATAGCTGGGGCCTAGAATAGCCATGCTCTGCCTGGCGATGCCAGCGGTGATTAGGTTCTGGATCCGTTCTGAAAGAACCGGCAGTACTCGAAGATGAATTGGATGCAAAGGTGGAGAAAGGGGGAAAGCAAGGATGGATTTTGTTTTTGTTGTTTGTTGGCTTGTTAAGGGAATCTGATCAAAGTACAGGGGATTTTGATGGTTAGTCTTAACCAAGAAGTTTAGTTCAGT
>SJYX01002494.1:167093-183765 GCA_006410675.1 Oreotragus oreotragus
TGTGAGTGGGGTATTAAAGTCTCCCACTATTATTGTGTTATTGTTAATTTCCCCTTTCATACTTGTTAGCATTTGTCTTACATATTGCGGTGCTCCTATGTTGGGTGCATATATATTTATAATTGTTATATCTTCTTCTTGGATTGATCCTTTGATCATTATGTAGTGGCCTTCTTTGTCTCTTTTCACAGCCTTTGTTTTAAAGTCTATTTTATCAGATATGAGTATTGCCACTCCTGCTTTCTTTTGGTCTCTATTTGCATGATATATCTTTTTCCAGCCCTTCAAAAGCACAGCTATGTATTCAAAAAAGAATGAAAAGACATTTTTTATCTTGAATTTCTTAGTCTATTCAAGTTACACAGTGTACCATCTTGCCAGAAATAGAAACCATAACTGTGGACTTCCCTGGTGACACAATGTATAAGAATTTGCTTTCCAGTGCAGGGGACATGCATTCAATCTCTGGTCATGGAAGATTTCATATGCCACAGAACAACTAAGACCATGTGCCACAACTACTGAGCCTGTGCACTGCAACTTCTGAAGGCTTCACACCTAGAGCCCATACTCCACGAGAAGAGAAACCACCAAAATGAGTAGCTCCCACCCGCTGCAACTAGTGAAAGCCCATGCAAAGCAACCAAGACTTAGTGCAGTCAAATAAATAAATAAATAAAAATTGAAAAATATTTCTAACAAAAAGAAAAAAGAATTCATAACTGTGTTTCATGTACTTATACACAGAAATCTAACAATCATGTGATAAAACAACTCTTTAGATTTGAAAGTGAGTTAGAAAGGAATACTGTAATTGGATTGAATGGGTAGGGACAATAAGAAGATGGAGAAGAGGACTGGGGGCTGAGATAAAGGCTTAGTGGAGAATGACTAGGAAAATACAGAAGAGTAAGAAAGAGTAGAATGGCAAAGAGGCGAACACACAGGTGGGAAAGAGCAGGAGTCCAGTAAGGACCAAACACGCTGGAGCCAAATTTCATATTAGAAAACGCTCAGCTTTTTCCACTCAGTCATTTTTACAGATAAGAAAACTGAACTCAGAATGCTGATATAATTTCTCCAATACACTGTGTCCAGCAAGTATCCACTCAGGAGTTCATCTTGACTCTCAGCCCAAAGCTCCTTTTGGGAAAATCTTTTCTGTGGTGGGGTGTGAGGTGGGGTGGGTGAGAAACACACAGATCAAATGCTTGAAAAAAAGAAAAGGCAAGGAAAACGATGCAGAGTGGGAGGGAAAATGAGATCAGTAAAAGATAAACTGGTATAAGAGGGAGTGGATTTCTCTAGAAGGGAAGTTGGGGTTTCTTTGGGCAGGGAGAAGGAAGTAAGATGAGCCTGTGAGACTGTATGGGGAGAGAAGCTCACATCTGGGTCCTGAGTAGAAGGAATTCAAGAGTTGTGATGGTGTTTTGTGTTTGGAGGAGCACTGAATAAGACATGTTAGAAAGAGCAGGAGAATTCTGATGGCCTAAGCACCAGTGAATCAAGAGGGAGGAACCTGGGGAGGTCTGGTCACCCAGGGAAGAATACTTGACTCCCTTGTATCCTGTTAACTTGAATTCTAATTAGAGTTTATCTCACCTATTCTGATTTTCTCTTCTGAGATTTCTTGGTCCAGGGAATACATAGTTATCAGTGACCTATATGACCACCTTATCTTCTCCCAATTCTGCCCCCCTCCCCAGGTAATGGTCACCTTCCCTCTGGCCCCACTTTAGCCCTTGAAGTTGACCTCCAATTTTGCTTTTCTTCAGCTTCTTTTGTTCTTAGAATTCCTTAGGCCTCTCCTAAGAAGCCCCTGTCCTTTCTCCTCCTTCAGATCTGTCTACCCACCATAGCTGAGTTTATGCTCAGGAGTGGAGTGGCCACGGAAACTGCAGATCCATGGTGGGGCCACGACTCAGTTACCAGCTGCTTCCTGCCCCCTGGCTAGGATCACTCTGCTATAGAAGTTGAACTGAAGAATCAGGGGTTCTGCTCCACTTCTCTTTCTAGTCCTCTTCCCAATCTTCCCATTCAGCTTCCTCCTCCTCCACTTTTAGCCTCTGCTTCCCTCCTCTTTCTTTCATCCTCTTCCTCTTTTGAGCTTCCTCCTCTCTTCCTCCACCTGTTATGTCCCCTGGTTACTCTGCCCAGCTCCTCACCTGTTGGTCCCAGACTCCATTCCTCAGTTAATTAACTCTTGTTTCTCTTCTACCTATCTAAACTCAAACTGCCTCCTCCAGGCTTTTCCCCAGTCCACAGTGAAAGATATAAACACTGGTGGCTACACAGTTTTGGGGCCCAGTATTCTTGGGAGTCCCTTGGACTGCAAGGAGATCCAGCCAGTCCATCCTAAAGGAAATCAGTCCTGAGTGTTCATTGGACTATTTCCCATGAAGTGATGGGACCAGATGCCATGATCTTAGTTTTCTGAATGTTGAGCTTTAAACCAAGAAGAGTGTGGTGCAAAACCAAAGCCTTAGGCACTGTGAAGGGCCATAGCCTGGCCATGATGGAGCTCTGGAGGGAAAAGAAGAGGGCCATGAGACTGGGACAAAGAGAGCAAGGAGAGAAGGAAGGCCTGGGCCCCCAAGTAGAATGAGCCTGGGGAGATCCTCTGGAGGAAGACTCCACAGTTTTGCTCCTACCTTGTGTTTCAATCATGATACAGTAAAATTGACTTTGTGTCTGTGTGTGTGTATGGATGTGCAGGTCTATGGATTTTAGCACTTGTATAGCCACATATAACCACCACCAAAATCAGGATACAGAACAATTCCATTACCCAGAAAATTCCCTTGAGATATTTCTTAGCTCTGTGCTATAGCTTTGTTCTTTTGACACTGTCATATAAATTAAATCATATAGTACATAATCTTCAGAGATTTGATTGTTTCACTCAGCATGCCTTTCAGATGGCTTTGAGATTCATCCAAATTGGTGCTTGTTGTCACCGAGTAAGTATTCCATTGGATGGAAGCACCACAGTTTGTTTATCCATTTACCTATTGAAGGGCATTTGGATTATCTCCAGACATGGGCAATTATCAAAGAAGCTGTTCCAGATATCCTGGTATCAGTTTTTGTGAGAAGATAAGTTTTCACTTCTCTAGGGTAAGTACCCAGGAGTGGGACTGCTAGGTGGTACAGTAAGGATGTGTTCAAATTTATAAGCATCTGCCAAACTGTGCTCCAGAGTGGTTGGTCCATTCTGCATTCCTTTTAGGGTCTGTCATTTACCCTGCCTCTTCACCAGCACTCTGTGTTGTGAACTTTTTTATATTTTAGCCACTCTAATAGATTCTTAGTGGTATACAATTCTGGTTTTAATCTGCATCTATCTCCCTTATGACCAACAATGTTGAGCATCTGTTTATGTGCTTATCTGCCATCCTTTAGTTCTCTTTGGTATTCTTTTGTCCACTTTTTAACTGGTTGCTTGTTTTCTTCCTATTGACTTTGGAGAGAGCTTCATATATTCTGGATACAAGTCCTTGTTCAGACATGTAACTTGTAAATATATTTCCTTAACATGTACTGACTTTTCATTCAAATTGTATCTTTATTTCCCAATAGTGTTTTTCACAGAACAAAGGTTTTTAACTTTGAGGACTTCCGCAGTGGTACAGTGAATAAGAACCTGCCTGCCATTGCAGGGGACATGGGTTTGATCCCTGGTCCAGGAAGATTCCACATGCCACAGAAGCAATTAAGCCCATGCGCCACAACTACGGAGCCTGCGCCTAGAACCTGCATTCCATGACTACTGACTCCGGCCACCAACAGTGCTCCACGACGGGAAGCCACTGCAACGAAGAGCCCGTGCCCCACAGCTGAGAGTAGCCCCCGCCTGCGGCAACCAGAGAAAGCCCGCACACAGCCCCAGAGGCCCCGGGCAGCAAAGACAAGACAAACAACTTTAAAAATTCAACTTTGGTAAAGTACATCCATCAATTTTTTTCTTTTTTCTTTTTTTTTTCCTAAATCAATGGTTATGTCCATAATGCATTGCCCTTCCCTCCAAAGGAATCTATTTGGTAAATCAAAACTACTAACTCAGAAAAAGGGGGTCTGCTGAGGGTAGTGTAAGGCTTGGTTTGCCTTGTCACCAAATAGAAAATACAAATTTTTTTCTTTTGTAAATCTTACTTTTGTTCATGTTTTAAAAACTCTTTGTACATTCATTAAGATTTTCTCCTATTTGAGTTAATTTCCCTGGTAGCTCAGAGGGTAAAGCATCTGCCTGCAATGTGGGAGACCTGGGTTCGATTCCTAGGTTGGGAAGATCCCCTGGAGAAGGAAATGGCACCCCACTCCAGTATTCTTGCCTGGAGGATCCCATGGACGGAGGAGCCTGGTGGGCTACAGTCCACGGGGTCGCAGAGTTGGACGTGACTGAGCGACTTCACTTTCTTCTTTTTTCCTTTCTTTATATGAGATAGGAGGTTTAGGTCATGATTTGGTTTTCTACATATGGATTTTCAATTGTTTTAACACTATTTATTGAAAAATATACCTCTTCTATTGAATTATTTTTGCATCTTTGTCAAAAATCAGTTGGCCCTATATTTGGGGGTCAATTTCTGGGCTCAATTCTATTCCTCTGATCTATGTGCCTGTCCTTTGCCAATATGTACCATACTTACTGTCTAGGTTAATCTAGCTTTATAAGTCTTATTTGGGGTGGTATGATTCCTCCAACTCATTCTTCTGTTTCAAAATTATATTCAGTTCAGTTCAGTTCAGTCACTCAGTTGTGCCCGACTCTTTGCGACCCCATGAATCGTAGCACGCCAGGCCTCCCTGTTCATCACCATCTCCCAGAGTTCAAGGAAATGGCAACCCACCCCAGTGTTCTTGCCTAGAGAATCCCAGGGACGGGGAAGCCTGGTGGGCTGCCATCTATGGGGTCACACAAAGTTGGACATGACTGAAGCGACTTAGCAGCAGCAGCAGCAGTTCATGAGGTCACAAAGAGTCGGACACAGCTGAGCTATTAAACTGAATTGGTTCTAGAGAGACCATAGAAAAATATGTCACCTGTAAATAGGGTTTCTTCTTTTCCAGGTATATGGCTTATTTCTTTCTTTTGCCTTCCTGCACTTGGTAGAACTCCCAGTACAACACTGAAGAGCAGTGGTGAGAGTGGATACTATTGCCTTGTTCCCATAGGAGTAAATCACATAGTCTTTCACCATTTAGTATCAGGTTAGCCACAGGTTTTTTCATAAGTGCCATGTATTAGTTTGAGGAAGCCCCTTTCATTTCCAATTTGTTGAGAGTTTTTATCATGAATGGATGTTGAATTTTGTCACATGCTTTTTTTGCATGTGAAAAGAATGAAAGGCAAATGAAAAGAATATGTGATTTTGCTTCTTTAGACTGTTAATATAGTGGATTACATGTGATCCTGGCAAAGTATGTTTATGTATTGCTGGATTTTACTTTCTAATACCTTGTTAAAGAGTTTTTTGTGTCTCTGTTCATGAAGGGTATTGACCTATAGCTTTTTTGTGTGTTATCTTTGTGAGGTGCACATTAACCAGTGTTTAGAAGGAAATTTCTCCAGTGTTCTTGCCTGGAGAATCCCAGCGACAAGGGAGCCTGGTGGGCTGCCATCTATGGGGTCGCACAGAGTCAGACACGATTGAAGCGACTTAGCAGCAGCAGCAGCAGCAGCAGTAGAAGGAAATTTATAGCATTAAGTACTTTCTTAAAATATTTAATGCTGCAAATAGAAAGTATTCAAATCAATAATCAAAGTTTCTGCCTTAAAAATCCAGAAAGAAATACCAAAATAAACCCAAGGCAAACAAAGAAAATGGAAGTAATAAAAATAAGAGCAGAAATCAATGAAATAATAGAATCGATCTGATATTGGTCAATACTGGGCTTCATAAGATGAGCTGGGAAGTGTTCCATCTTCACGGAACATGAGCATCTTCATGAAACATGAGCATCTTCATGGAACATGAACATCTTCATGAAGAAATTGCATGTGCTCAGTCACTTCAGTGTCCCACTCTCTGTGACCTCATGGACCATGGCCCATCAGCTCCTCTGTCCATGGGATTCTCAGGCAAGAACACTGGGGTGGGTTGCCATTTCCTTCTCCAAGAAATTGCATAGTATTGGTCTAATTTCTTTAAATGTTTGGGAGAATTGAGTAGTGAAATCACCTGAGCCTGGAGATTTATTTTTCATGAAATTTAAACTATAAATATGGTTTCTTTAATGGTCATAAAGCTATTCAGGTTATCTGCTTCACCTTGGTAAGTTTTGGCAGCTTATGCTTTCCAAAGAAAACAACACAGTCTTTCTAAGTTGTTGGATGTATGTGCACAGAGTTGTTTGCAGTATTCCGATTGTTTTTTTTTTTGGTCTGTGGGATCTATACCAATATCTTCTCTTGTGTTCGATAATTTGACCCTCTCTTCACAGTCTTTCTCTCTTTCTCTTTCATCTCTCTCTTTCTCTCTCCATCTTGCTAGAAGTCTATACATTTTAATAATATTTGCAAAGATCCAAATTTTGGCTTCTTTTACATTCTCTATCATTTTCTGTTTTCAATTTCATTGATTTCTGTTCCTTATTGCTTCCTTTGCTGCTATTGCTGCCATTAAGGGATTGCTTGGGGACTGGGGTGTGAGGGAACAGAGAAAAGAAAAACTCAAAGATGAATTTTTATACTCTTTCTGAGAGTTGGCAGTGTCTTTTCTCACTCCTTGAACCAGCTTCTCCTGGAGCTCTCCAGCTCTTTTCCCTAGAGCCCACTTGTATGTTTTCAGGCTGTGTTGAGTTCAGGATGGGAGGATATTGGAGGGGAAAAAAAAATGATAAATTCACCGCCAGTTCAATGGTACTCCAAATTCTGGTCTTCTTCCCCAAATTACTTGCTACTTTTTCTGTTTCAGAGTCCTCATCCACTTTGTCTTGTTTTTATAGTTGCAGCCAGTCAGTACAACCAGGTGGAGTATGTTTTTTCCATATGATCCAGAACTGAAAAATTTCCCCCACCTTGTCTGAACCAGGTCAGAAGAGGGTCTGGGAGCATACACTGAGCCATCTTACTCTCTTCTATCACCACCACTGCTCCACTGCCATGAGTTTATCTTCCACAGCCACTGCTTTTACCATCACTGCATCTCCAAGAGTTCCATAAGGATTGTCTGCAACTGGAGTTGAGGCAACCTTGATGTTTGGCACACAGAGGACTATATAGAGCCCAGATAACGAAGAAGCATTTCTTCCTCCAGAGATCAGTTCCTATTATTTAAGAATTAATGGTTTGTTCCAAAGGGGATCCTTCATGAACTCAGTCTTGGGCATCATGTTTAAATGTGGTACAGGTTGTCCTGAAGGTCAATGGTTAGTCCCATGAAGTTTTCTTCCAGGCCAGACTGATAGTACCTGAGATGACTTGATTTTTTTCTTGCACATTTACTGAAAGGGAAAGCAGGCTTTCCTATTCTCCAGGCTCATACACAACTCCATACAGCCTTTTCTGATGCTAGATGAATTTGGTCCAAGTTTCCAGAACTCTGCTGAGAGTGGAGAGTCAATCTGAGCTGGGCATCCATGACACCCTCATAGAGTACCAACTTTCCTGGTGTAATAAGAGAGGAATGCCCCAGTGGCAATACCCTTGCAGACTAGATGGAGAAGAATCCTGACACCAATGAGGAACGCATCCTTTGCCTACAGACCTGCCTGAACCAAAGAAGCCTAGTAATTCAAGGGCCTGTGTTTTTAATATATTTTAAAATTAAAGTCAACATGGAAATGAGGCAGGTGGGTGACTCAGACTGAATGGTCATTGTGCACCAGGCTGGTTATCTCACCATTAGTTATACAAAAAAAATCAGATAAACACAGGCACAACCTCTGCCTCCATTGCTAATGTGAATCATTCTTTGCATCATTTGTCTTTCCTTCAGACTGGATACAAAAGTCGTAGAAATGAACAATTGATGCTTAAACATAGGAGACCTTGAAAGTCAGTGTAAGTCAAATGTTTATCCTAGGTCATCATTAAGAGGTTGAGTAGATTTGTTTATAAACACAGGCTATTCTGTCAGTGGGGATCAGGAGAGACAGTGTTTCTTGCAGTGTGGAGACAGTTCTTTTAAAGACACATTGCAACTTTTCTGCCATGCACAGTAAGTTATATAGATAATTCTTTTTATGGGACATGATGTGTTGTCTCCTGAGCAGGGCCAAGCCTAATGTGTTATAGAAACAATGGTTTTTCTCACCACTTTGTGCAAATGCCATTTTTCATTACCCACTGAGTGGGAGCTTTCTAGAGAAGGAAGTGAGAGCAGGGTTACCCGTCCGCCAGCTGGTGGGGCACTTTCTGACATGCACTCAGCCAAGGCTCCTTGAGAGCCTTGGGAGGTCTCTCCAGGCGATACCCCCCACCATGAAGTCTGGAGCACCAAGCCCTCGGAGGATGTCACATCTTTTCGGATTACCCATTTCCACTGCCCTCATTCTCTGCTGAGGGTTTTGTGGGTGGTAGTTGTTTTTCCCACCCAGTCCAACCAAAGGCAGCTAAAGAAAAAGTGCCAAGGCAAACAGAACGAGAGCCTTGGGGACCCAGTAATGGGTACAGAGCGCAGAGTGCGGTAATCATTCTTTTGATTTGTGCTCAGATATGTTTTCTATTTGCTTTCGCATTTTCCCCCTGGATTGCAAATAATCTGAACCAGGGTAAAATCATTACAAAGTGGCCTTCAAACATCATGTCTGCATTGGAACTGAATGACTGATCAGATATTTACATACGGAAACTGGGAATTCACGTGAATTGCAGTGATACAGTTTTTAAAAATATGCTCAAAGTTGTTTAAATAATCTTTGCCTTCTTGACACACTCTCGAACTCTAAGAATTCTGCATTTTTTCCCTTTTAATTTTGTTCCCTTTTTTTTCCTATTTTACTGCTGCTCAATGATTTGGTTATAACCAGAAAGGCAAAAATAAAAAAAATTATTTTCCCATCATTTTTAACAAATAAACAAGGAAAGAAAATTAGACAAAATCCTCAGCATTCCCGGGGTCTGGTAATCTCTACCCTTTTTCCAGGGTCAATTTCTTGAGATGATCGATGCCTTCTTATGTTGTCATTACTGTCTCCTGGCTAGCCTCTTTGGAGACAAGCAATGAAATAAGTACACATAAAATGGCTGCTTCGGCTGAGTGTCCTCCACGCCTACCCAGGAGAGGGGGACGGAAGAGCTGAGATAAGAGATAGATGGAGAGCTGACCTGTGTTGGGCAAGGCTCTTGTCTGGTGGACCCCTGATGGCGGTCAGGCACTGGGATCCAGCAGGGCTCAGAGTCCCAGGTTAATGTCAAGTGCTGGGTTTTCTTTTAGTTACTCAAGGATCAAAGGGAAATTATTCAATAAAAAGGAACTTAGAGGGGACTTCTGGGCCAACACAAACTTTAATCAAAAACACTTGTTTCAATGCAGCTTTCTTGATCTGCCTTTTCATATTGTCTTTTCAGTTCTTATACACATTTGTGATTAAAATAAGGATCTTCTCCATCACAATTCAGCATCCCCTTTCCTCTCAAATGACCAGAATCTCACAAAGGTGACACCTCAGTTTGTTGCTAATGAACTGAAGATATATGTTATAATTTGGCATTCTGATCAAGAAGGGTAAATACATTTCGACAGATTGGTTATTAAGTATAAATCCGCAGTGTGCAGGCTAGGTGTTATAAATGAAAGCAGGAAAGAAACAGAAAGTGCAGCTCATTCCTGTTAGAAATGTGGATGATTAGCCACCTCCTCTATAAAAACTACTCTTTAATAACCCTCAATTGCCTTTTACTTGTAAGAATACCACTCATGCATTTGAACTTTTCACTTCAGCTTGTTTTGCTCTCTTCTGTTCAGATCCCTGTTCCTTGACAGTGGCGTGTCAGAGACATATCACACTGTGACCTTAATCACATTTCCCTTTAAAAGGAGTCAGGCACAAACTTCCCAGAGTCTCTAATATTCTAGGTGTTCATCAGGGAGACTGGAACATAAAATTCCTCCCACTTGGAGTACACCCACAGCAATATTTCTCAAGAATCTATTTATCTTAGTCACGACCTATGAGCATGAATAGAATGTGGCTAATGTTTCCCTGTATTCTGTAAGTCTGAGTGCTGGGAAAAGTTAGAATATATACAGTTGCAATTTCTAGGTAGAAGGGCAATAACTTCTCAGCTTTTTTTTTTTTAAGGAAAAAAAACAAGTTTAAGAATCAGAACATCTTAAATGCTCCCTTTCTTTTTCTTTTTCAGCATTAAAAAAAAAAAAGAACTCTGCCTCTCAGTTTGGTTTGCCTGCTACCATGTTGCTGATACTGTGATTCTTAGATTAACAAAAAGTGGGGAAATCTAACAGCAGATGATTCCAAAACTGATTGGTGCACATATAATAATAGATAAGTATACACCATGAACTAATGAGGAAATGGATATAAGCTGAAAGGAAACAGTGATCCTTTGGAAATTGAAGATAAGGGCTTAATTAGTTATATAGAAAACTACAGGAAGCCATGACCTGAATTTGATTGAAGAAAAGTAAACTTCAGTGGCCAAATCCTTGGATATTAGGCCAACATTTTGCTTGAATTCTGTCTATATTTACTCCAAGGGAGGGAAACTCAGAGTAATGTGTGTTTACCCTTCCTAATTGAAGAGTTTGGGCCCTAATGAGTTTTCTGAACACAGCAAAGAATGCTGCATGTGAAAGGGAAACTAAAGAGAATATAGAAATGACCTAACCCTGGAAAACCCAGGAATCACTTCCACCACATTCTAGTGTCAATCAAGTTAAAAAAGCCAGCCCATATTCCAGAAAATGGGAATTAGATTCCATCTCAATGGGAAAATTCACAACAAATGTGTGGCCAACTTTAAGCTACCTCAGAGAGCAGTGGGTAAAGCAGAATAGGGTACATAAATGATCAATCCCAGAGAGCAGGAATGATCGTCAGAGCAAGAGGCAGAGGAGTGTAGAAGGCTTTGAAGATTCGGTAGAGTGATCTGAATGTGTCAAGAACAACACTTGGGCTCCTGGCACATCCTCCCCTGTGGAGTTGTATTCAGATAGACAAAACAGAGCACTCTTGATTTGTTAGTGTTGTTCCCAGGCATTGGACTAAGTAAGTGAAAGAAAGTGAAAGCATTAGCCACTCAGTTGTGTCAGACTCTTTGTGATCCCCATGGACTGTAGCCCACCAGGCTCCTCTATCCATGGAATTCTCCAGGCAAGAATACTGGAGTAGGTAGCCATTCCCTTCTCCAGGGGATCTTCCCAACCCAGGGATCGAACCCGGGTCTCCTGCATTTTGGCAGATTCTTTTATCGTCTGAGCCACCAGGGAAGCCCTTCGTAAGTGAAGGCAACTGAAATTCTCATCTGAATCTCTCTAGCAGGATACCTTCCAGCTGGGGCATATGTGGTTGTGAAGAACAGAGACTCATTCAAGCTGGTTTAAGAAAAACAAGGACCTTTCCCGAAGCATGACAGGAAAGCATAAGAGTATCCCAGGACAAGAGGTAAGGGAGCTGGGTCACAAGAATGACAGGTCTGATACTACAGCCCCTGGAGTCAGGGCTGCCTGCTCCCTCCCTAGACGGGCCTGACATCCCTCATCTCTGCACCAGCCTTGAGCTCTTATTTGTCTTAGCAGAGGAGGTTTCTCTGCTGCCTCATCAGAATACACAAACCTAAAAATGGCTGCCCCAGGCCTGCATGACATTTGATTTCTACCAGCCTATATGCAGAAATCAAATGTCATGCAGGCCTGGGGCAGCCATTTTTAGGTTTGCATATTCTGATGAGGCCTATATGCCGGAGAAGGCAATGGCACCCCACTCCGGTACTCTTGTCTGGAAAATCCCATGGGTGGAGGAGCCTGGTAGGCTGCAGTCCACGGGGTCGCGAAGAGTCGGACACGACTAAGCGACTTCACTTTCACTTTTCACTTTCACGCATTGGAGAAGGAAATGGCAATCCACTCCAGTGTTCTTGCCTGGAGAATCCCAGGGATGGGGGAGCCTGGTGGGCTGCCGTCTCTGGGGTCACACAGAGTTGGACACGACTGAAGTGACTTAGCAGCAGCAGCAGCCTATATGCCTTTGATTCCAGGCACCCAACAATATCCGATTACCAACTGTACATCTCTTAACTTGAATTCTGGAGAGGCCTCTGGTTGGATGGACTGGTCTCCTTTTTTTGTTTTTTGATTGGACTATACTTGCTTTACGGTGCTATATTAGTTTCTACTGTGCAGCAAAGTGAAGCAGCTATACTTATACCTATATCGTCTCTTTTTTGGATTTCCTTCCCATTTACCCTTTGAGTCAAATATCTACTCTTATTCCAATCAAACAAAGCAGGAGAATAGGTTTATACGTTTAACAAAAAGTAACATAAACACACAGCCATCTAGTTTACCCTCCCACCTGACCATCAGTGAGAGGGCACAGCTGGAGAGCAGTTCAAGAGAAAAGCTACATAGGATGGCTAAGTGACAAGAAAGAGGATCACAGGGGAAACATGCCAGCCTAGAGCTGCGGAAGTGGAATAAGGACAGAATAGCTTGGTCCCCAGGTCATCCTTCATCCATATCCCAAACCTTCCCTGATGGAGTCCCATTTCCCATTTCCCATTGAACTTGACTTGGCAGCCTTGATGTATGAAGCAGTAAAGTAATGGATAGTATCGAAGATTGTCCTTTCTTATCTGGTTCTCACAGAGGATTTTAATGCTTATAATAGTATTGGGGGTGTTATCCCTCTCTTCTGATATCATTCTTCAGCATACATATCTACATCCAAGTCATAAGGAAAGATTTATAGCATAAGTGTCAGCTCTTTAATTCTGTCAATGAAAATTATTAATTTAAAAAGTGAGTAAGAAAACAAATCCCAGTTGGAGAAAAGTATTAATGGCACTTCATGCCATCATAGAAAAATACAAATCAGGTTTTTCCTTTTCCCTAATTAGTAGATATAAATCAGGATAAATTTTAAATCGATGAGTGCTCTTTCAATACTGGAGAAGGTATTGACCTTCTCATGGTAAAGGTAAGCATGAAGTATATTAAAAATCACCATTTTCTCAGTAATCAAGTTTACTTCTACAATGACTTTGGACTATGACACTCCTTCAGAAATGCTGCCTGCTCAAAATTCTCCAAACAGCAGTGCTGAATGGAATTCTGCTGGCCTAGGAGAATCGTGGCTAGGCAGTCGAAATCAATTTGTTCCTGTGATTGACACAAGAGCCAGCATGTCAGCCAAGCTCCCTCATGCCATCTGTGCTCTGATTGTGATCAATAGGTATCTGCGATATGCCCAGGAAATGCGCTGTTTGATTACTTTTACACAGGAGACAGGACAAAACATTGCAACCCAGAGCCTCCTAATGTGGATGTGGAAGCTGGTTGATGAATTATTAGAATATAGACTTTGCACTGATAAACTTTTGAACTTTCATTGAACTTGTAGATTAAGAAAAGGCAGTTTTTCCAAGAGGAAAATTCACCAGACAACCAACAATTTTTCTTTCACATATTTAAGCGAGATGTTCGATCTGGTAAGGAAATAATAGTAATTTATGTCTTTGATAATTGAGAAGGATTATAGTTCTATACACAGAAAAAGCTACCATCACCTGGGCCCTGTGAGTCACAAAGCCATTAAAGAAGAAGCTTCCAGCTTAAAAGCAGATGAAACTTCCGGATCTGGAGCGTAATGTTCTCCAAGAGGGAGCTGAACAAGGGGAAAGAAATCCCCATCTACTTGTAAAATTAGGGCCCCCTCTCTGCCTGCCTTCCCAACAACCATAGTGACACTTTACAGATTCCTCTTGATCTCCCACACTAAAAGACACAATATACACACACGAGGACTGTTTCCCTTCTGTGTATGCTACTCTGCACACATAATAGACCCATACTGACCCTCAGTGGAAGGTAACCCTCCAAATATCAGCACTGTCGCTGCCTCTTTCAATCTACAGAGACTCACCACTCTCTAAACTCATCTGTCCTACAGTCATTAGGAAGGGTCCGGAGCAGATGAGAGGTTAAGAAGGAAGATTGCAGACCATCTGGAAACATGTGTTTGGTACATTCAACTCACTGAAAGAAATTATTTTATTGATAATGTCAGCTGAGATTGGATTCCTGAGAGGTGGGAATTATTAATTTCACTGCTATAACACTGAACAGCTTGTATGAAAAACACACACTGGCTTGTGGCTCTTTGGCTGGTGGGTACAGCAAGGCACCAAAGGCTCCAACTAAATGCTGGCCACTCTACAGTTCAGTTGCCCTTTTTAATGATATAATCCTATCACCTTCCTTCCCAGGTTTCTTCCCTATAATGCTTTTGCTTCCCTGGAATTCAATTTACATCAGTCCGACCACTTCTCTTAGCATGTATCTTGCTAGATGCTGAAAAACGAGTAGGAAACAATCTTATCATGAGTTGCTGATAGCTGGTGTTTATAGCATCACAGGTGGTATAACGCACGGCTGGGAAACTGCCAATGAGAATGAGAACATAGTTTCAAAGAGAGGTCTAGGGATGAAGCCAGCAGCTCCATGTGAGGGGTCCAAAGTGGCTATTCCAGTTGCAAGAAACAGACTTATGCAAGCCTTCTCAAGTCATGGGGTTTGTTATGAGGCTTGGCATGAGAAAGTCAGGTCTAGGCATCCACTAGTCTCTCCACTCTCTTTCTCTTGGGGCATCTCTACAACCTCAGCAGGTCTGCTCTGTCCTCCTGTCTCTACTGACTTGACTTATTCAAAGTTTCTGGTTCCTCTGTGGTCTACACACGACCACTCATCACCTTCACTCTGTCACCTGGTGGTTCGCTTTAGCAGTCACTGCTCACTGCCTTATTTGAATTTTTAAAAGGGAGTGAGAGAAAATTCAGTTGTTTCCTACTACCGTTTCATGTGACTGTACTCCGGGTTACTGCTCAGCCACTAGTGCTGGTTACCTAATCATGGACCAATTCTCTGTGGCCAAAAGGACTAGCCCATGGGGGTATAAATAAAGCCATCCCTTCAGCATGTGTAGTTCAATGTATAAGGGCTTGACAGGCATTCTGAAGGTCAGTCTGCCTGGTCAATGAGGTAACTGGGAAAGGTCCCATGGAAGAAGTTACATTTGAGATGACCATAAAAAGGATCCCATGTGTGGCCAGGCAAAGATGGCATAAATGTGGAGGCAAGTCCATACGCAAAAGTTAAAAGAAGGAAAGTAGGGAGTATATTTCTGAGTATTCTGGTTTGGCTAGAGCAGTGCTTCTCAAACTTTCTGTGCATGGGAATCACCTGCAGTTCAGCTCAGTTCAGTTCACTCAGTCGTGTCCGTCTCTTTGTGACCCCATGGACTGCAGGACACCAGGCCTCCCTGTCCATCACCAACTCCCAGAGTTTACTCAAACTCATATCCATTGAGTCGGTGATGCCATCCAACTGTTTCATCCTCTGTCATCCCCTTCTCCTCCCACCGTCAATCTTTGCCAGCATCAGGGTCCTTTCAAATGAGTCAGCTCTTCGCATCAGGCGCCCAAAGTATTGGAGTTTCAGCTTCAGCATCAGTCCTTCCAATGAATATTCAGGATCGATTTCCTTTAGGACGGACTGGTTGGATCTCCTTGCAGCCCAAGGGACTCTCAAGAGTCTTCTCCAACAGCACAGTTCTGCAGATCTTGCTAAAATGCAGGTTTCTATTTAATAAGCCTGAGGGGGATCTGACATGCTGCATCTCCAACAAGCTCCCAGTGACACCCGTGTGCTGTACACACTTTGTATAGTAGGCTAGAGCAAAGACTGTCAAAGCATTGAACGCCAAGCTAAGAAACTGGTACCTACCCTACTTCAGCAAGTAATACAAGGCTCTGGAGGATTTGGGACACAAGAATGACATACTCAGCATGGCATTAAAGGACAGCTGATTTGGTGAGGCTTCATGGAATAAGTCAGAAGAGAACCGGAAGATCAGCTGTTTAACAGTTGCAAAGACAAGGAAAGAGGTAATAAGGACTTAAATGAGGATGACTGCCATGGAAAGGGAAAGAAGGGGACATATAAGACATATAACCCATTGAGCACATCCTTCCCACTGCTCTTACCCTGCCTTGCCTTAGTTGACAAGAGAAGTCACTTCCTCAGGCATCATCTGGTGACATGTTTCTGTGTCCTTCCAAGGGTGTCTGCTTTTCATTTCAAATCACATCTAAAGATACATCCTCTCTTTTACCTCTAACCCTTAATTTCATTCTCTCCACCTAACTGCATTTTCTATTGTGTGCAACTTGCTGCATGATTTAACTGTATTATAACCATGTAACTATGTTATTTAGCTATTATTTCATTGTGTACCAGTAACCAAATTCAGTAACTACATTTGTTCTGCTGAGGAGTTTGGGAGGAAACATATCTGAAGGGCACTAGGCAATGAAGTAAAAGTCTATTACTGCCCTATCACCATCAGCAAAATGATCTGTTTGTTTGCAGTTCACTGAAGTACATAGCCAAGAAATTGAAAGAGAGCTTAGGGAGGACCTGAGTGAAGTCCAGATATGGAGATGGATGGATACTCTAAACACTACACTTCAGTTCAAGATTCCCCCACC
>SJYX01002494.1:183924-220564 GCA_006410675.1 Oreotragus oreotragus
CCCACCACCCGCCCGAAACAGCAATATGACAACATCCAGTAGGGAAGTTTCCAAGTCACATATTGACAGGGAAGAAGAGATAGGGAGACAAACCCTATATTAGAATTCAGAACTTCTATTATTACCAGCTTACCTGGTCCCAACTATATATTTAAAACCAAGCAAAAGATAAGCTTGAAGTTAAATACAAATCCCAACTGAAATTTTCTTAAGGCTAAAGGCTTCCTAATATCCTGAGATTATGGATATAGAGGAGGAAATCTGTGCTTACCTATTGGATTGTTCATGCCATTTTGAGGTTGAACTCTGAATACTGAACTTTGGTTTTCCAGTTGAACATTTGAGGTCCCTGTGCATTAAGTAATTTACACGCCTAGCAGAACTCTAAATCCAACCCTTCTCCTCTTAATGGGATAGGATTTTGTGCACGCATGTAGACACGACAGCTCAAAAACCAAACAGTTGTTGCTGCTCAAAAAATCAAGCAAAACAACAATTTGCCCTGTGTTTACAAAAAGAAAGAGAAAGAACTATCCAGCCCGAGAGACTAGAGCTATTTTGATTGCACAGGAACATAATCAGAGTCAGGAACACAATGGGGTAGATATTCCCAAAGGAAATCAAGATTAAGACGCACACTTCGGCCTCCTACGAGCGCCAACCTCCCAAGCCCACAGGTCATTTTGTCTGACAATGTCACATCGATTCACATTTCACAATGTACTCTTAACTTCAGAATCTTAATGTGCTGGCTAGAATTAGCCATATTGTTGGAGAAGAGCCTAATCTTGACTACGTCCTCCTTTGGAGTCACTTCCTAGTTGGTTGGGGCATCAGCAAGATGCCTTGTCATTCTGGTAACTGTGAACCAGGAAGAAAGAAATACTAACAATCCATTGTGTATGCATTATGCATGTATACAAATACATATGTACATAAACTGAACATGTATATTTTATATACATAAAACTGAATTTGTGCCAAGTCCTTTTCTTACAGGACACTGGGAGACCCTACTTGGAAGAAAACAAGGATTCTGGAAAAAAATCCATGTCCCATATGACTATAGTAATCATTTCTCTGTGTCTATACATATCAAAGCAACATATTGTATACCTTGTGAGTATGCACCGAGTTGCTTCATCCATGTTCAACTCTTTGTGACCCTATAGACCATAGCCCACCAGGTCCTTCTGTCCCCGACATTCTCCTGGCAAGAATATTGGAGTGGGTTGCCATGCCCTCCTCCAAGGGATCTTCCTGACCCAGGGATCAAAAGTGTGTCTCTTGCGTCTCCTGCATTGGCAATCCGGAGAAGACAATGGCAACCCACTCCAGTACTCTTGCCTGGAGAATCCCAGGGACAGCAGAGCCTGGTGGGCTGCCAACTATGGGGTCTCACAGAGTCAGACATGACTGAAGCGACTTAGCAGCAGCAGCATTGACAATCAGGTTCTTTACCACTAGCGCCACCTGGGAAGCCTACTGTATACCTTAACTTTATTTTTAAAAATAAAGTAAAATATAGAAAGCAAGAAATGAGACACAAGACCTCTTGTATTCAGTAGAGATGGTAATGGGTCAAACTCTGTCCTCACTATTTGAAGTAAAGTGGGGTTCAGGCCATGGGGAAGATACAGGACAGAAAAAGGAATGGCTTGTGGAGAGTGGTGTGAACCTGAGTGGGTCCCTTGGCTGGAGAAGGAAGCAGACGCTGCAGCCCCCTCGTTTCCTCAGCTGCACTCTATACATACTGGGGTCAGGACTGTGAGCACACTTCTAAGGGTCCCGGTGGTAGCTGGGCGGTGAAGGTAGCCACACTGATCATCTGTGTGTCTCAGGCACTTCCTCCAGAGACCATCCAGAAGGCCACACCCTCATGCCACCAATCCTGCTTTCTGCTTCCCTCTGGGCCACTCCTTCTGCAGTCCCACTGGAGCAGGAGTAAGAGCTGCCATTGTCAGAAGGAACATCCCTCCCCGGAGCGGTCCTTGTCGACATCACACAGTGATCAAGAGACCAAGAGGCTGCAATGGAGAGAATCTCAGCCTCTCCCTTGCAGGTGCTACACCCTTCTCTCCAGCCTTGTGAGCAGAGCTTCACTTGGTGCCTGTGACTGCTGGGCAGGCCTTGCCTCCCGGGCTGCAGGGTGGACACGGGGCTCCAAGACTGGGCCTCAGCTGCTGCTCTCCCACCAAAGTTGCATCCAGCCCTGTCTGCACTGTCACCCTCCGGGGCCTGCTCCTCGGTCCCAGTGTCACTCACAACTACCCACTGTCCCCAGAAGGCTTTGGGGCCCAAGTAAAGATGCAAATTACAGCGTTTTTTTTTTTTTTAAGGAGGAAATCTGTGCTTACCTATTGGATTGTTCATGCCATTTTGAGGTTGAACTCTGAATACTGAACTTTGGTTTTCCAGTTGAACATTTGAGGTCCCTGTGCATTAAGTAATTTACACGCCTAGCAGAACTCTAAATCCAACCCTTCTCCTCTTAATGGGATAGGATTTTGTGCACGCATGTAGACACGACAGCTCAAAAACCAAACAGTTGTTGCTGCTCAAAAAATCAAGCAAAACAACAATTTGCCCTGTGTTTACAAAAAGAAAGAGAAAGAACTATCCAGCCCGAGAGACTAGAGCTATTTTGATTGCACAGGAACATAATCAGAGTCAGGAACACAATGGGGTAGATATTCCCAAAGGAAATCAAGATTAAGACGCACACTTCGGCCTCCTACGAGCGCCAACCTCCCAAGCCCACAGGTCATTTTGTCTGACAATGTCACATCGATTCACATTTCACAATGTACTCTTAACTTCAGAATCTTAATGTGCTGGCTAGAATTAGCCATATTGTTGGAGAAGAGCCTAATCTTGACCACGTCCTCCTTTGGAGTCACTTCCTAGTTGGTTGGGGCATCAGCAAGATGCCTTGTCATTCTGGTAACTGTGAACCAGGAAGAAAGAAATACTAACAATCCATTGTGTATGCATTATGCATGTATACAAATACATATGTACATAAACTGAACATGTATATTTTATATACATAAAACTGAATTTGTGCCAAGTCCTTTTCTTACAGGACACTGGGAGACCCTACTTGGAAGAAAACAAGGATTCTGGAAAAAAATCCATGTCCCATATGACTATAGTAATCATTTCTCTGTGTCTATACATATCAAAGCAACATATTGTATACCTTGTGAGTATGCACCGAGTTGCTTCATCCATGTTCAACTCTTTGTGACCCTATAGACCATAGCCCACCAGGTCCTTCTGTCCCCGACATTCTCCTGGCAAGAATATTGGAGTGGGTTGCCATGCCCTCCTCCAAGGGATCTTCCTGACCCAGGGATCAAAAGTGTGTCTCTTGCGTCTCCTGCATTGGCAATCCGGAGAAGACAATGGCAACCCACTCCAGTACTCTTGCCTGGAGAATCCCAGGGACAGCAGAGCCTGGTGGGCTGCCAACTATGGGGTCTCACAGAGTCAGACATGACTGAAGCGACTTAGCAGCAGCAGCATTGACAATCAGGTTCTTTACCACTAGCGCCACCTGGGAAGCCTACTGTATACCTTAACTTTATTTTTAAAAATAAAGTAAAATATAGAAAGCAAGAAATGAGACACAAGACCTCTTGTATTCAGTAGAGATGGTAATGGGTCAAACTCTGTCCTCACTATTTGAAGTAAAGTGGGGTTCAGGCCATGGGGAAGATACAGGACAGAAAAAGGAATGGCTTGTGGAGAGTGGTGTGAACCTGAGTGGGTCCCTTGGCTGGAGAAGGAAGCAGACGCTGCAGCCCCCTCGTTTCCTCAGCTGCACTCTATACATACTGGGGTCAGGACTGTGAGCACACTTCTAAGGGTCCCGGTGGTAGCTGGGCGGTGAAGGTAGCCACACTGATCATCTGTGTGTCTCAGGCACTTCCTCCAGAGACCATCCAGAAGGCCACACCCTCATGCCACCAATCCTGCTTTCTGCTTCCCTCTGGGCCACTCCTTCTGCAGTCCCACTGGAGCAGGAGTAAGAGCTGCCATTGTCAGAAGGAACATCCCTCCCCGGAGCGGTCCTTGTCGACATCACACAGTGATCAAGAGACCAAGAGGCTGCAATGGAGAGAATCTCAGCCTCTCCCTTGCAGGTGCTACACCCTTCTCTCCAGCCTTGTGAGCAGAGCTTCACTTGGTGCCTGTGACTGCTGGGCAGGCCTTGCCTCCCGGGCTGCAGGGTGGACACGGGGCTCCAAGACTGGGCCTCAGCTGCTGCTCTCCCACCAAAGTTGCATCCAGCCCTGTCTGCACTGTCACCCTCCGGGGCCTGCTCCTCGGTCCCAGTGTCACTCACAACTACCCACTGTCCCCAGAAGGCTTTGGGGCCCAAGTAAAGATGCAAATTACAGCGTTTTTTTTTTTTTTAATGTTATGAGAATGATAATGAGAACTTGAGGACGAGAGTCTCATTTAATCTGCAAACTGAGAAAAATGCCTGAAAGTTATTATAAAAGAAGAATGATAAAAACATAAGCACTGGACTTCCCTGGGAGTCTAGGGTTGGGAAGTTCCCTGCCAACACGGAGACACAGGTTCTATCCCTGGTTTGGGCAGATCCCACATGCCGCAGGGCAACTAAGTCTGTGTGCCACGATGACTGAGCCTGTGCGTGCTCTGCGACGAGAGAAGCCACCTCACAGAGAAGCCTCGCACTGCAAGGAGCAGCCCCCACGCTGCAAGGAGCAGCCCCCACACTGCAAGGAGTAGCCCCCACTGCCCCCAACTAGAGAAGCCTGCACATAGCAAAGAAAACTCAGCACAGCCAAAATAAGTTAGGGGGAAAAAAAAGCATGTACTTAAGGGGTGGGATTTAGGGGTGGTATCAGGGAGAGGTGTGGGTGTTCTGAGCCTCCCTTGCCTGACAGACGTTACTAAGCTGATGTGGTGAGGACTTGGAGAGAACACTCACAATGTACCACTAGGACCGCCTCGACAAGGACCGCACGCAGAGATCCCTGCTTGCAGAGGAGAGGTGCCACAACACGGAACGGCTGCACGGGAACAGAGTCAGCCATTCACCCAGAAGCCAGCATGGACCAGAGCCTGGCTGGCAAACAGGGGCAGTCCTTCAGCTGAGTTCAGTCCCTCGGTCGTGTTGCGCCTTGTAACCCCACGGACCACAGCACACCAGGCTTCCCTGTCCATCACCAACTCCTGAGGCTAGACCAAACCCATGTCCATTGAGTCGGTGATGCCATCCAACCATCTCATCCTGTCTTTCCCTTCTCCTGCCTTCAGTCTTTCCCAGAATCGGGGTATTTTCTAATGAGTCAGTTTTTTGCATCAGGTGGCCAAAGGATTGGAGCTTCAGCAGTAGCCCTTCCCTTCCAGACACCAGAGGAAGGAGGCATGGACACCCAGCTGAGTCACTGGGGAGGACGCTGGGCACTGGCTAGCTCTCCCTCCATCCCAAGCTTCTCCAGGGGACCATCCTATACTGCAAACCCTGGGCAACAACTGTCTTCATCCTCCTCTGCAAGCAGGGGTTCAGATGGGATAAGATTCTGCCAACTGGATGCACTGCTGCAAGCCCTCAGTCTACAGCCCATGTGGACGGGGCATGAGGCTTTTGCTTGGCTGGCCTCCATCATGGCAGAGGCAGTGGGCTCTGCAGTGAACAGGTGGGCCCACAGCCTTCCCCTGTCATATCTCACAATAATTCTTTGAGCTGGAGGTGCTTCTGGGAGCTCTGACTAGATACTGCTCATCCAGTTCTTCACAGGGTTTGCAGGCCATTTAAAGCCTGATTAACAAGCCCTTCCTGTTTCAGCCAGGCAGGTTCTGATTTCTGTCATCCAAATCAACACAGACATTGTGGACCTAGCAGGTCTCACAACCAAAGTAGGTTTTGTAGGTTTTTTTTTTTTTTTTAATACCGTCTTCTATTCGACAAAGTTATTTTCAATAATAATCATGGAATAATCTGTAATTATTATTCTTACTGCTCGTTTGTTCCTTTTAAAACAGTCACTTAGATTTCAATTGTAAGGATACTATTAAATTTAGTCAAACACTTCATATATGGGCTAAAATTTGCACTTGCTAAAGTCTAAACATGATAACACCAAGTGGTCATATGGAAGAAAATTGATTTATCTCAGGTTCTGTTTCTTGACTTTGCAATCACTGTGCTATCATCATTTATCTACTGTTTAAATGCAGGCGTATGTAGCACCATGAGAGCGAGACACTAACTGTGCCTGAAGCCAGCTTGATCCATCAGAGCTGTTCTTACTGGGAGTCCTCCTAATTAACTTTCATGTGGGATGTAATATTTATTAAAGGATAAGCAATAAAATATGCTAATTTGAAGCATATATATGTATGTGTGTGTGTATAATTAAAATTCAACAATCACCACAGTAATTGTTTAGAATGTGGACCAACAAAAATTTGGGGGGGTGGATAAAAGTATTTTATCACTGACATTGTTTAGAATTGCTGGCTTGGGGATAATAAAAAGCAGACTGACTTACAGTCGATTTTATTATTGGTTTTAAATTCTCAGCAGACACTGCAGCCCTGAACCATGGGCACCAGCCAGGAGGACTGTTCCCACTGCCCACACCGGTGCCATGAGCTCAAGGCTGGCAGGGGCTGAGCCTAAAGGAGCCTCACCCTGAGCCTCAGGGCTCCAGGAGGGCATCAGGGCACCTGGTGAAGGGTAAGCCTGAGATACAAGGCCTTCAGCACACATTCCCTGGGACTCAGTCCCCCGGAGAGACCCTCATGACTCCCTGAATTCTCCAAAGTCACTGAAGCAGAAAGATCCCCTCACAGATTGCCCTTGGTGAAGAGGAACTGAGCCCCAAGCGCTGCTGAAACCCTGATGCTGGCTCTCAGTAGTGAAGTGAGTCACCCACCACTCGTGTGGGGGAAATGTGTGTCTCAGCACAATTGGAAAGCCCTTCGTGTCATGAGTCTTGGAGAGCTTACACAGGTAGTAGAATCCGCAGGTGCTAACTCTACCATTGCCAGAAGTCTACTTCCACCGAAACCCTGAGATTCTGTCATCTGCTAGGCAGGTGAGCTGCACGGCGGTGTATTTGGGGCGTCAGAGAGGAAAGGCCAGACCGGGGCCCTATCATTAACAAAAGAGCCTTCTCGCTGCTCTTCCCCTCCAGGCGGTACCCACCCAGAGAGACATCAAAAGTGCTCTGAAGGCAGAGACCCCGTTTCTGTCTGCTGACCCTCACAGTCCCCAGTGGTACAGATCTGATGAAAGCCTAATTTCCTGGTTGCAAGGAGAGTCAAGCTTGTCTTTCCTCCTCTAGATGAGGGATCTTTAACATAAAGGTACAGTCTTGGAGGAAAAAAAGAAAACACAAGTTGATTTTAACACTGGCTCTGGAGAACCTGTGAGAATCGAGGGGAGACTGTGTCCCCAGGCAAAGAGGAGAGCGTCTACTCACCACCCCAGGAGGGCACAGGGCACTGGCAGAAAAGATGCAGATGGGCATGACCTGGTACTCAAGGACTCTCAAGGCTGGGACCTTTCTTGTCCAGGCAGCAGTGGGCCAGATGTCCCAGCAGTAGGGGCTGTGTGCCAGCCTTCTTGTCTGGCACTGCCCAGGAGAATGCCACTACACCTCCTTCCTTAGGACCAATGGGCATTGTCCAGCCAAGGCAGGAGAGGCAGGGCCATCCAGCTACGTGTCTCATACCCAGGTGTTTGGGAGTAGGGCTGACCTGACTCATGCATTTCAAACACAGCGTTGCACCCAAGGTCAAATTGCTGTATTACTGTTAAGTAGTGTTAGCCAGCCTTATATCTAAGGACTACCGGCCTTAATTACTCCAGGGAACAGCCTGATGGCCAAACAAAGAAAGACTTGTTACAAAGGCCCCTTTGTTGAAAGGGCCTTTACGTGGATTGCTCCAGGCACCCCTCATACCAGCCACCAGCCCAGCGCTGGGAAGTAGTACAGGTCAAGTCACCCTTTAACCCACAGGGTTTTTAGAAGACCTAAAAGGAAATGGCAACCCACTCCAGTATTCTTGCCTGGAGAATCCCAGGGATGGGGGAGCCTGGTGGGCTGCCGTCTATGGGGTCACACAGAGTCGGACACGACTGAAGTGACTTAGCAGCAGCAGCGTACTCAGGTCTGGCTGGCTTAGGTTTCCTGACTGCGTGACCCGAGATAGTCACAGATCCTTACCAAGCCTCAGTTTCTGTATGTATAAAGTAAAGCTCATCAGTGTGAATCTCACCTACATTTTCTGAACAATGAGTATGCCAGGGCCAGTGGTAGTCCCTAACACCCCTGGGTCCTAACCCAGCCTGCTGAGCAGTGTTTGTACCCTCCACTGGCAGGCAGAATTGAATGGTGCTGTTACTCTGCCCCAATCACTCCACCCCTCTACATATAATAAGTAAAAGAATGTGCTTGTAGAGAATACTTTTCCTTTTCTCCTATCCAGAACCACTGGTTTCCCTGTCTGCAGGGGTGGGGCAGAAATCCATCTTCTCCAGGACAGACGAGGAAGGGGAGCTATTCCCTGCCCTGACTCCCTAGAAACAGAGAGGCAGGCAGAGATCCACCCAGTGAGGCCAAATCTTGGCCAGCCCTAAACCTGGAATTTTGAAGGACAGTGTGAGACAAAAGTTCAAGGAGCATGAAGATTCCTCCCCATGTTGGTGGAGCTGGGAGGAGGCCCTGAGGCTTGTCCGGGGGAGAGGAGGCTGCAAGGTTTACGAACACTGTTCCTGGGGTGGGGGGTGGACCTGGCCTATACTTCTGCTGCCCCAGCCTCACATTCCTGCTGCTTTTCAGAGCTTGGTGCTCCACCCTTCTGCCAATCCTGTAAATGTCTAGATGGATAACCTTCCAGTAGGTTCTTTCCTCTTTAACCTAACCAGCTATTAGATCTGTTGTTTGTCACCAGGAGTCCTGCCTGATACTGTGAAAGATATAGCCAACGAGGAAAGTAACCAAAATAAAGGAAAAAAAAATTTTTTTCAAGCCACCTACATAAGTATTCTTCACTTTTGCTGTTGTTTTGCTGCTAAGTTGTGTCCAACTCTTCTGCGACCCCATGGACTGTAACCCACCAAGCTCCTGTGTCTGTGGGATTCTCCAGGCAAGAATCTGCAGTGGGTTGCCATTTTCTTCTCCAGGGGATCTTCCCTACCCAGGGACTGAACCTGCATCTCCTGCATTGGCAGGTGGATTCTTTACCTCTGAGCCACCTGGGAAGCCCCTAAGTACAAGTATACTTTTCACAGCATTATTTAATGCTGGGGAAATGGGAAACAGAGCTCATACCTGACTATAGTGAAATGGTTAAATAAACTCTGGTTCATTCACCTGGAAAAATAAGTGTTAATAGTTTTCAGAATAGTGGGTATGAAGATGAGGCAGTGACCAGGCAAGAGCTCATGAGACAGAATGACAAGTGAAAACTGGATAAGAAATTATATGTGCAAGATATTAGAACTTCTTCCCCAAGAATATAAGCTCTTGCAGTGGCTAGGATTTTTATCTGTCCTATTCAGGGTCCTATCTCCAGGTGCCGGTAATAGTAGATGCCAAACTAATACTCATGGAAGGAATGAATGGCTGAACAAACTATTTCCACAGGGAAGGGTGGGGGAAAACATCTTTATGTGATATTAGTGACTACTGTAGCTTGGTCAGATTTTTTAAGCTGTTGTTTTTTTCCCTCTAATTCCAGCAATTCTTCCATGTGGTTTTATTCCTTTATTAGGAAGAAAAGAATTTTTTCTGAGTTCCAACTATCAGCAGGTGACCTAACTTCCCCTAATATTTATGTCCCCTCTGTAGAGGCTTAAGTTGCCACAAACCAGGGTGATAAGGGCAAAGGAACATTTGCTCCCCTTGCCAAATGAAAGTGCTGGGCTGAAGCAACCTATCTGTCCATCAGGAGCTGGCTCTGAGCCAGCGAGTACACACCGCCTTCCTGTGGCAGCATTGAGCACTCTGGAACTCTCTGCCCAAGCCCAGCGTGGAGCGCAAGACTGGCTGGGCAGGTGCCCAGGGCCAGTCCGAGGCCACTGCCTGCCTCCACTCCCCTCTGGCTGCAGTCTCTCTGCTTCCTCGCCAGGCTTTGTCACTACATACCACAGCAACTGAATAAGGGCAGATTCCACAGCCAGAGGGAGTTCAAAGGGGTCACCGCCCCATCTGATTGGCATTCAGCTGAGGCCGCCTCTAGCTTAGCGAGCAGGATCCTGTCCTACCTTGGACTGACTAAGCAGGGAGGCAGAGGAGTCAGCACTCCGGGTAGATCAGGAGACAGGCTTCAGGCAGCCCTGAGCTCTCACAGCAAGGAGAGAGGATGTTGATCATCAGGTGAGTGGCAAGGAAAGATCCCTTGGCAAGGCTGGCTGTGGACACCTACCGAGACCAGAGTTTCAGGACCACCACTGGCGTGCATGCATTGTGACAGTAACATTCCCTCTTTCCCTTTCTCTGTGTCTCTGTCACCTACACACACAATTTCTTCATAATAAAATAAAACCAGGCAAAGGAAAATGCTGGATCATCACAGAAAGCTAACCAAAATGACCACACGGATCACACAGCCTTGTGTGGCTCAATGAAGCTATGAGCCATGCCGTGCAGGGCCACCCAAGATGGATGGGTCATGGTGGAGCGCTGTGACAAAATGTGGTCCACTGGACAAGGGAATGGCAAACCACTTCAGTATTCTTGCCTTGAGAACCTCATGAACAGTATGAAAAGGCAAAAAGTTATAAAACTGGAAGATGAGCTCCTGAGGTCAGTAGGGGTCCACTATGCTAAAATCCCACAGCTTCCAAAATGAAAGACGAAGACATGCGTGAAGGCACAACACCCTGCACAGACTCACACTCCTCTCCTCCATGCCTTCTTCAGAAATCCTTTTCTGCAGCTGTCACTTTCCCCTCTTACATCAAGACGTTACATCCTGGTTTGACCCAAGCCGCACAAGCCCCAGGGTCCACGGCATATCCTGAAGGCATTTTTCCCCGTGAACGTGCACTGCTGTGCTTCACCGGTTGTCCACAGGGCAGTGCCAGCTGGGTGGCAGTCCTCCTCAGAGCTCTGGGTCCCCTTCTGCAGGGTTTCTCTCCAAAGCACCAGAAGCAGATGGACGGTGCCCTCTGCTCAGAGTTCTGGGTCCCAGTTCTCTGTGATCCTGCCTCCGAGCCACTGAGCTACCAAGAAAGCCAGGTGGCGCCCCTCCCAGAAGCACCTGCGCCAGCTCTAGAGCACCCCATCTCCAAGCTCCCAGTGCTCACAGACCCAGCCTCTTGCCTCTATTTCCCTAGCCCTCAGGGTGATAGTTGCCTCCTGCAGTTAACTCTGAAATTCCTCAGGGTTCTTTTTTGGCCCTTTCAGTCTGCTAATAACAGTTTAGCACCTTCCCTGATAGCTCAGATGGTAAAGAGTTTGCCTATAGTGTGGGAGACCCAGGTTCAATCCGTGGGTCGGGAAGATCCCCTGGAGAAGGAAATGGCAACCCACTCCAGTATTCTTGCCTGGAAAACTCCAGGGACAGAGGAACTTTGCAGTCCATGGGGTCACAAAGAGTTGAACACAACTGAGCGACTTCACTAGCAAATACCAGTTTAATTNTTCAATCCGTGGGTCGGGAAGATCCCCTGGAGAAGGAAATGGCAACCCACTCCAGTATTCTTGCCTGGAAAACTCCAGGGACAGAGGAACTTTGCAGTCCATGGGGTCACAAAGAGTTGAACACAACTGAGCGACTTCACTAGCAAATACCAGTTTAATTAATTCCTTTCATTAAATTCTCTGTTAAAACAACTATGGCGATCAACTTTTTACCTAAATAATGTTTATATAATCAAGACTTTCTGGAGAGTATTAACAATTTGGTTTCCTGGTTTCCTTGGTTAGTTTTACTGTATTTAAAGTTCACTGAATTTTCCAACGCTTTAATTTTATAATCATTAAAAAAAAAACCACCAAACCTATGGTGTTTTCTATTTTCCCGGTTGGACTCCAACACAGGAGGAAAGCATGGAGGGAAGTACGTGTCAGGTTGAACCTGCTGCTGCTGCTGCTAAGTCGCTTCAGTCGTGTCCGACTCTGTGCGACCCCACTGACGGCAGCCCACCAGGCTCCCCCGTCCCTGGGATTCTCCAGGCAAGAACACTGGAGTGGGTTGCCATTTCCTTCTCCAATGCATGAAAGTGAAAAGTGAAAGTGAAGTCACTGAGTCGTGTCCAACTCTCAGCGACCCCATGGACTGCAGCCCACCAGGCTCCTCCATCCATGGGATTTTCCATGAACCTGCTAGTGAAGAGTTTTATGGGGAGTTTGATAGAGGATCTGTCTCCTCCTTACCTGGGAGACGCTGGGGAGGAGAGCTTTCCATCTCATGTTCAAATGGCCATCTTCAGGGGACTGTGTTCAAGAACTAACTGGAAGTTACTACCCACTAACTTTCCAAGTTATCTACCATTTCTTACACTGTATTCTGAGGGGTTTAGGTACAGGTGAACAGTGGAGGGGGCTTCCCAGGTACCTCAGTGAGTAGAGAATCCAACTGCCAATACAGGAGACACAGGTTCAATCCTCAGGTCAGGAAGATCCCCTGGAGGAGGGCACAGCCAGCCATTCCAGTATTCTTGCCTGGAGAATCCCATGGACAGAGGAGGCTGGTGGCCTACGGTCCATAGGGTTGCAGAGCTGGACATGACTGAAGCGACTGAGCACGCACACATATATCAGTGGAGGAACATGCGTCTTTTAAACAGCCAGGGATTCCAGATCTCTGGCTTGGCAGACCCTCAATGTAAGACGGTCTTAGCAAGGGAAAGAAGACCCAGCTGGAGAAGAGAATGCTGTGAAATGTCTATACAGAAAGAGTTAAGCAACCTAACTGTTAGTAAAAACCAAAGGGAGGCCACCACACTCTAAGTTCCAAGGGGGAGGACTATTAAAATCACAGGTGGTTGCAATAACCACACATTCATTCAGTGCTGAATTTCCAATCCCTATCTCCTTACTTTGGGAGCAATTAGTCTCAGGTGAAAGATTGCACTTGCAGCTAATTGCACGTGCAATTACCTACTTCCGGGTGCAATTAGCCACTTGAACCTAATTCTGAGTGTGCAAGTGCTTAATTTCATATGTGAGTGGGTGATTCCAGGTACAGTTAGTTGTGCCCTCAGTCTTTGCACCTGCAACTAATTGTGACTAATAAAAGAAGTCTTCACGCAAGTCAGGTTGGAGGCACATATGGTAGACCTTGTTTGGGGAACCAAGAATTAGATCAGTTGCACTGATAAGACACAAGTATACTAAAGAGAGCAAAGGGAAAAAGTATTAGACTTTGTCATTCTTTAGACCTAGGGTCACATTAACCATGTTCTTGTTCTATAGCATGTTCCTCCTGGACCAGAGAATATGAAGTCAGCCAGTGAGAAGCCTGGCTTGGGTAAAAAAGCTGCTGACAATGAAGAATATCCATAAGGCATAGGTCAAAACTGCATTCCAGTCAATTCTCCATTATCTGGTCAATGCTGGTGAGCTTGTTCAAAACACTTAGGTAACAGACCGAATTAACTGAACTACTACTATGTGCTAAGTCAATGGCAACCCACTCCAGTACTCTTGCCTGGAAAACCCCCTGGGCAGAGGAGCCTGGTGGGCCACAGTCCATGGGGTCGCAGAGTCGGACTCGACTGAGTGACTAACACTGCTACTATCTGTTTAGCACATCAAAGTGTTCATGAGCTTATTGGGAAACACGTTTATTCTTTCTACAAGTACTGATTTAGCGAACCCTCTTGAAATTTACATTCAAGTGGGGAAAACAGATGTTAAATAATTGTTTACACAATCAATGTCTTCATTACAGAGGCTGTGAGAGTGTACAGTTGGGGCCTGCCCTGGGCTGAGAGTTCAAATTAAGCTTCTGCAAAGAACTGACGCTTGAGCTGAGATTTGAAAGATGACTAGCAGTTACCTAGACAAGGGGCAAGGGAGACTGGACTCCAGGTGAAGGGAGTAAAACTGCAAAGGCTCCGAGGCAGGAAGGCACATAACTACATTAAGTAGAAAGAAGGCCCGAGTGGCTAGCGAATAGTAAGAATGCAGGGCTGTAAAGTTTATGTGGTGAGAGGAGGTTCTCTTTAAAGTACCCAAATCTGTGCCCCATGAAATAACTGACAATGGTTCTTTCCAGACAGGAAGGAAAAGTGTGACTTCTCAACATTAGCCAGGAATCTTGTGGTGTGTGTTTTATTTTGTCCCTCTTCCTCTAATCTCGTCAACACCAACCTGGACCTTGGAACAGCCAGAGGAAAATGAGGTAGAAGAATAACATTACACATCAACCCCTCCCTCCCAACTGCACATGTCTGAGCTTACACTTGGATAAGTGACCTGGATTTGGAGATGAGCCTAAAGTATCATACCAGGCTTCCCTGGTGGCTCAGACGGTAAAGCGTCTGCCTGCAATGCATGAGACCCAGGTTCGATCCCTAGGTTGGGAAGATCCTCTCGAGAAGGAAATGGCAACCCACTCCAGTACCCTTGCCTAGAAAATCCCATGGACAGAGGAGCCTTGTATGCTACAGTACATGGGGTCGCAAAAAGTTGGATACGACTGAGTGACTTCACTTTCTTTCTACTATGATATAGTAGACTGGACTGGACTTTTGACACTTGGAAGTAAACCTCATCTTCATAATTGCCCTGTGCTTAGTTGCTCAGTCATGTCCGACTCTTTGTGACCACGTGGACTATAGCCCAGAGAGGTCCTCTGTCCACGAGGATTCTCTAGCAAGAATATTAGAATGGGTTGCCATGCCCTCCTCCAGGGGGTCTTCCCAACCCAGGGAACGAACCCAGGTCTCCCACATTACAGGAGGATTCTTTACCATCTGAGCCACCAAGGAAGTCCAAGAATACTGGCGTAGATAGCCTATCCCTTCTCCAGGGGATCTTCCTGATCGAGGAATCAACCCAGGGTCTCCTGCATTGCAGGCGGATTCTTTACCTCCTGAACTACCAGGCAGATAGATACAAGGCAGACTGCATGGCAGGTGGATTCTGAACTCCTTCAAAATTGAGGCTATTCTAACTGTAGGAGGTGGTCCAGGAAGCTATGGGGTGTCTCTAAAGGATGGGTTAATAAGGACTCATCAGAGAAGATTTGAAGGTTGAATGGAAGAGACATATGGTCTCTTCGTGATTGCACTCCATTGAGGGCTGAGAAGGCAGGGAAGGTTCCATGAAGATAAGAAGGCCTAGTAGGCTTTGTAGAGAGGAAGGTTCAGGCAGTGCAGGAGCAGAATAGTGAGAACACAGGGGATGGATTCTGTTCTCTGTAGCGTGGGGAGTCTCAAGAAGTGGGGCCTGGCTGGAGCAGACAGTGAGATGAGAGCANCCATGAAGATAAGAAGGCCTAGTAGGCTTTGTAGAGAGGAAGGTTCAGGCAGTGCAGGAGCAGAATAGTGAGAACACAGGGGATGGATTCTGTTCTCTGTAGCGTGGGGAGTCTCAAGAAGTGGGGCCTGGCTGGAGCAGATGGTGAGAGCAGCATAGTTGGATTAACATGGGATAATAGGAGTACTACTGTAACATCAAGTCTGGCTTCTCTGCCACACTCTTCACAAGCAGCAAAATGACTTAGTCTAAACCAGGGGGTTCATATAGGCAACCTCCCTTCCATGGTTAAGATTATGACCCCCCCCCCATTCTTNCATAGTTGGATTAACATGGGATAATAGGAGTACTACTGTAACATCAAGTCTGGCTTCTCTGCCACACTCTTCACAAGCAGCAAAATGACTTAGTCTAAACCAGGGGGTTCATATAGGCAACCTCCCTTCCATGGTTAAGATTATGACCCCCCCCCCATTCTTCTTTATGTATTGTCTGGTGGGATGGTAAGAAGTCACACTGTGAGGACATTCCCTCCATATCCCCACCCCTTGATCAGCATTCCAGGCCAAGAGGGAACACGTGCCGTGCAGGTCTTCAAGAAAATAAGGAGGGGAGGAGGGTCTGCTCTCTTCCTCCTCTCTCTGTATGAGGGGAGGAGGGTTCGCTCTCTGCCCCTCTCTCTTTCTCCTCTCTCTCTGTGGCTGAGATTGGCTTGATGTTCCCCAGGTCATCTACTCCTCACTCAGCACACAGGAAGACTGTTTTCCGGCCTCCCTTCCAGTCAAACTAGAGTCCTGGACCTGGGTTCTAGACAGGAAGCCAGGGCAGCCCTGGTCCCTAAAAGATTCACTTCCATCTTTCACTCACTCTCCTCTCCCAGCTCATGAGACGAAAAACAAACGACTTTAAGATGGTGGAGACACGAGATGGCAAGAGCCTGCCTCCCTGTTCAGGTGGGAGCCATCAGAGCCTCAGCAGACCACGACACAGGCAGGTTATGCTTGGCTAAGACGCCGAGACGTGGGGCTGTTCATTACCGCAGCAAAGGGTGCCCTGGTGTACCCTGACCTGGCAGCCCACACCCAATCCCCGGGTCTGCTACAATCTTGTTTGCCTCCCTCTGGACACTTTGCACAAACCCTTGGGCCTCATTCATTTCTGTGCAGCAAAGTATTAACAGTTGTAGAGACGGGGGAAGACGATCCACAAGGAAAACCCCCAGGGACTTCCCTGGTGGTACAGTGGTTAAGAACCCATCTTCCAATGCAGGAGGCATGGGTTCAACTCCCGGTCGGGGAATTCGGATCCCCCAGGCTATGGGGCAGCTGAGCTCAAGCACCACAACTGGAGAGCCCACTCACCACAACAAAGACCCAGCGCGGCCAAAAAGGAAAAGATCCATGCCTTTCTCTTCGTGGAGCACGCTCTTGCACTGCCACGCCACAGCCCTGGCGCGCCCCTCTTCTTGAGATGCTCCCCTCTGGAGGGCCACTCAGGTGGTTTCTTCTCAGCCGAAATGACCCTTTCTCAGACAGGCTGGGGGCACCTGCCCAACTCAACATCACGATACTCTCCTTTACCACCTCAGGGCACTTATAAATCCATGAAATTATCTTATTTGTCTATTGGCTCGCTCCTTCTAGCATGTCATCTCCATGAGGACGAGACCTCCGTTTTGTATGTTGTTGCTGCTTTGCGTGCATGCTCAGTCACGTCAGTCGTGTCTGACTCTTTGTGACCCCGTGGACCATAGCCCACCAGGCTCCTCTGTCCATGAGATTCTCCAGGCAAGAATACCGGAGTGGCTTGCCATGCCCTCCTCCAGGNGTGCATGCTCAGTCACGTCAGTCGTGTCTGACTCTTTGTGACCCCGTGGACCATAGCCCACCAGGCTCCTCTGTCCATGAGATTCTCCAGGCAAGAATACCGGAGTGGCTTGCCATGCCCTCCTCCAGGGGAACCGCCCAACCCAGCGATCAAACCCACGTTGGCAGGCAGGTTCTTTACCACCGGCACCACCTGGGAAGCCCATGGAATGAATGAATGAATGAGAGGATATAAAGATTCTCACTCCAGGTTATCTAGTCTCACTTCCTTTACAAATGAAGAAAATGAGCGCTTTTTCCTACAAAGAGGAAACAGAGAAGCAGCTAATGCAACTTTACAATGCAAGCTGTTTCTGGAGCACTGAACTCGAATGTGATTTATTCAAGTGAAAACTCTGGGGGAATTGTTTTGGAGGGATCCATAAAACAAATGTCATTTTCACCTGGAGAATTCACCCAACCTTCTAACCGATTTCAAATATAGTTATTTAATGCAGATTTGCCAAATTTGAAATCTCTTACACAAAGCCATTTATCATCTACTGTGTGCCTGCCCTGCATCACAGTTTAAGTTATGGCTCTTTAACAGGGTAAAACATTTCATAAAATCATCAAAACACCTTAAACCAAAACTGCCTATAAGAATTGATGAGTTTCAGGCACTGATTCAAGCCCTGAAAACATCAACCTTGCCATTGGCACCATGGGCACTTCTAATAAAAGCGCTAAGGAGGTATAATGAATATCAAATGAACCATTTTGTATGTCTGTGTGGTTTCTCCAATTGGAAATAAATCAATGAGCCTTACAAAATGCATATTTTAGTGGTATATTCATAAACAATAATCTTGTTTTTCTATCATGACTCGAGTGTCATTCTTTTTTTATAACCCAACTGAAGATTTAATAATTTATTTTATATATACATAACCCAAAGCATAAAAGGGGAGGACAGTCTAGCACGTGTTTGATATTTAAAACACCCTTGTGTGTGGAAGCTATGTGGATCATAAAGGTAAAACCAAAGCACTCATGATCTTGTAGCAAACACTGGTGACGGCTGTGTGCTAAGTCGTCGCTTCTGTTGTGTCTGACCCTTTGGGGCCCATGGACAGTAGCCCACCAGGCTCCTCTATCCATGGGATTATCTAGGCAAGAATACTGGAGTGGTTTGCCATGCCCTCCTCCAGGGGATCTTCCCGACCCAGGGATCAAACCCAGGTCACCTGCATTGCAGGTGGATTCTTTACCACTGAGGAGCCTATTTGCAAACACAGGACATGTGAATAGTAACTAGTAAACGAGAGAGAAGCTTACATGAATACGAAGCGGCAGCCTCGACTGCCGCGAGCTCGGTGACGCAGAACAGGCAGCCTGAGTCAAATCCGCTTTGCGGGTGCTGTTAGCCGAGCCCATGCCAGCCCTCCCGGCCGGCTCAGCCAGGGACGCCAGACTCGCGGGGCTGAGGTGAGTGCCCCCAGCAACAGTGTGGAGTGTTCCCCTGTAGAGCTCCCCAGAACCCTGCCAGATAGGTCAGCCGGGCTGTCCCACTGGCCTGCCCAGCTGTGTGAGTGGCTTTCCCTCCCTCTGGCATGGGCTCAAACCCTGTGATCCAAAGCTGCCCTCTCTATCTCAGCAACTTCCTTCCAGAGGCCAGATATAGCCATCCCCTTGCCGGGTCACAAAACTTCCAGTCAGACGGCCGGGCCCAGCGACAGCCAAACGCAGAGCATCTCCCCTGCCCAGCCCACAGACAAAAATAACAGCCACTTGGTGAGCACGGGCTGGACATTTTTTTTTTTTCCTGTCATTAGGACTTTGGAAGTATTTGTGTGTTGGTTCTGGATTGTTCTGTTTGTCTCTGTCGTTTGGAAGTAGACGTAGTCATTGAAGAGGTTGCCACACCCACACCCCCTTTTAGACTCAGGCCTTTAAATCCAGCTGTGGTGGCTCATGACCAGAAAGGTATTCGTTTCTTAAACCTCCCAGTCACCTATACAAAAGGAGTGTCTAGGGCACAACAGAGGCCAGAAATGGTATGGACCTAAAAGAAGCAGAAGATATTAAGAAGAGGTGGCAAGAATACACAAAAGAACTGTACAAAAAAGTTCTTCACGACCCAGATAATCATGATGGTGTGATCACTCACACCAGAGCCAGACATCCTGGAATGTGAAGTCAGCTGGGCCTTAGGAAGTATCACTACAAACAAAGCTAGTGGAGGTGATGGAATTCCAGTTGAGCTGTTTCAAATCCTGAAAGATGATGCTGTGAAAGGGCTGCACTCAATATGCCAGCAAATCTGGAAAACTCAGCAGTGGCCACAGGACTGGAAAAGGTCAGTTTTCATTCCAATCCCAAAGAAAGGCAATGCCAAAGGATGCTCAAACTACTGCACAGTTGCACTCATCTCACACGCTAATAAAGTAATGCTCAAAATTCTCCAAGCCAGGCTTCAGCAATATGTGAACCGTGAACTTCCTGATGTTCAAGCTGGTTTTAGAAAAGGCAGAGGAACCAGAGATCAAATTGCCAACATCCGCTGGATCATCAAAAAAGCAAGAGAGTTCCAGAAAAAACATCTATTTCTGCTTTATTGACTATGCTAAAGCTTTTGACTATGTGGATCACCACAAACTGTGGAAAATTCTGAAAGAGATGGGAATACCTGACCACCTGACCTGCCTCCTGAGAAATCTGTATGCAGGTCAGGAAGCAACAGTTAGAACTGAACGTGGAACAACAGGCTGGCTCCCAAAATAGGGAAAGGAGTACGTCAAGGCTGATGTGAACTGTGACCAACCAGGCTTCTCTGTCCATGGGATTCTCCAGGCAAGAATACTGGGACGGGTAGCCTTCTCCAGAGGATCTTCCCAACCCAGGGATCAAACCCAGTTTTCCCACATTGGAGGCAGATTCTTTAGCATCGGAGCCACCAAGGAAGCCCAAGAATACTGGAAAGGGTGGCCTATCCCTTCTCCAGGGGACCTTCCTGACTCAGGAATAGACCCAGGGTCTCCTGCATTGCAGGAGATTCTTTATGAGCTAAGCTACCAGGGAAGCCCACAAGTGATACACACAGTGATTTAAATAACCCTTGGAAGCAATTATTCTGTTTTGATATTATCCTGTATCCCTGAACAGGAAGTAGGAGTTTTGAGTCAGCCACCTGGTACCAAAGAAAGTGAAAGCGTTAGTTGTTGCTCAGTTGTGTCCAACTCTGTGATCCCATGGACTGTAGCCCACCAGGCTCACCTGTTCCTGGGAGTCTCCAGGTAAGAATACTGGAATAGGCTGCCACTTCCTTCTCCAGGGGATCTTCCCTACCCAGAGATCGAACCCATGTCTCCTGCATTAGCAGGTGGCTTCTTTACCACTGAGCCTCCTGGGAAGCCCACAAAGACCCAGCACAGCCAAATTTAAAAAAAAATTTTAATAAAATAAAAAAATAAAAGGAGAGTCTAGCAAGTGCATCTCCTCCCCAGCCTGTTCAGCAGGGCCTCCTGCAGAGCCAGGATCAGGCTGGGACCAAGCACTAGGATGCCTTTCCTCTCAGTCTGGCTGGAGTGACAGCTGTGACTGTAAGAGGTGCCTCTGTGGGGCTGGACCGGGTCATTTCCATGTTCATCCCCATGATGCACCTGGGCAGCAGTCGGGCCTTGGGCCCCAGAGCTGTCAGCTCAGTGCCCTCTGCAAATACTAAAATGAGTTAAATTATTCATCTATTTCTTTAAAAGTACACAGGGTTCGGCCACCACAAAGCCCACTTTTGATCTGCTTCCTGACACGCAGGGCTCAAGTCAGCCAGGTCTTGTGCAGGCCAACAGACACATCTTGTTAAGTCTTACCCAGCAGATGAAGCTCAATGGGACAGTGCTAAAGAAATCCAGGCTGGGGAAGGTGACTGCCTACTCCAGGCCCTATTTCCAAATGCAGCCCATGATAAGCAATGGAGCAGAACTATAACCCTCAGTTGTCGGAACATCTTTGTACTTTGTTCTTCAAAGGCAGCATGTTTTCTGGCATGTTGCTACCTGAGGAAGAAAAAAAAATACTCCCCTAATTTCTACATATGCATGCCTATCACACTGATGCATCTTATTTCTTATTGCACTGCATGCTGTCATAGGACCATTAAATAATTTATGCCTTTAATACACTTATCAGCTCTCCTGTGTGTATGTGTGTGTACGGATCCTGTGTGCCAGTGTCAAAGATGTTTTCTCTATTATGGAAAGCAAGCAACCTCTTGGGTCATTCTCCACCATGAAATCACCTTTGCATCTTATGCATCAAATGAGTAAAAAGTGATAATAGGTCCCTGTTCTTTACACAAAATGAAGTACTTGTTTACACCAGAAAAGCAGTCAAACTAAGCATTTTACACTATATATCTTCTGAAATTGCTCCCCTTCCTTCTTTTCTAAGGAAGGTCTCTGTTACTCCATGTCAGCTGTAAAGGGAAAATGGCTCCTCCGTTTCAACTTGTTCTATTTACGCTGCGTTTTCTTTGCTCCCGCCTCGGAATGTTTACCATGCTTGTCATCAAGAACAGCTTTGGAGCACCCAGCAGTGCCAAGGGTGGTACCAGGTGTGTGTGTTTGGCAGTCCTCGCCTCCACGGCTGCCCACAGGCTCCAGCTTGGATTCAGCCGTGGTGATCATTCACACCCTTGCGGCAGCAGCATGTCGGGGTGCTACCAGCAAAGACAGCAAGCAGCAATAGTGAGCACCGGGCAGCAGCTGCCGTGGGCAAAGTCGGGTGACTGCACCTGGCTCGTGTCAACTTCCTGCTCCAGCCAACGCCCTCCACCCACCGTTCTCATTCGGGAGGCTTTTGTGTCTCGCCGGTACCATGAAAGAATTGCCAGAATGATACAGTCTTAGAGGAAGGGATCTTAAAACCATGTAGTTGGACCTGCTTGTTTTAAAGATACGGAAGTGGAAGCCCTGAGGGTGTAAGTTTCTTGGCCATGCTCATGCAGGTGGTTACTGGCAGAGTAATGACTGGAATCAAGTCTTTGAAGCCACTGTCTAACAATCTTTCTGCCGTACCTGTGACTTTTCAACATTTGTTAGCACAATCCACAGTATGGAATAAATTTTACATCATCACCCACAATATCTACAGATATGCACAACACAAAACCTCAAAAAACAATAGTTATCTTTACTATATGTGATATACTCTAGTATTTTCTCTTATAGTATATTCATTTTAAAAGAGCCTGAAGATTGCTTGGCAGCATGTGTACTAAGACTGGAACAATACAGAGAAGATTAACATGGCCCCTACACAAGGATAACATGCAAATTTTCCCCATTTTTTTTTTTCACATTTACCAAATGTTCCTTTTCTTTCCAGGGATAATATTTATAGGTACACAGTCAAATAATTTGCATTTTTCCTAATTAGATACATCTACTGAATATCTAGGAAGGTGGAGTTGAAATAGGTACAGAGAGGGGTCCCCTCCAGCTCGAACCTGTCACACGCCTGATCAGGAATAAGCTTATTGTCTGATCTGTCCTTAATTCTGAAAAGGCAGAATGATCTAGTAGAGAGAACACCGGGTCTAGTCCTGGCTCCACCATCTTGCAAGTGTGTGACTTAGGGTGAATTTTCTCTGGGTTCTGCTATCTCAACTGCAAGATCAAGCTGTTGTTAATTGACAGGAGTTCTGAGAAGGGAGCACAATAATGCAAATGAATGCAATAAAAAGCTCTATTCACAAGACTTGTCCTGGAACAGCGACGGTTTTAAATTCTCACATTTCAGAGAAATATGGTGTCTCAAGATGTTTCTGGATTCTCATCAAAACACCTGCATAATGTATTATGAATAAATTTGGTATAATAAAGGAAAACTAAGCCCTGGAACGGACTCATTTTTAAATGCTTTTGCAGGTGTTTAGAGAGGAGGATTTGACCCTAAATCCTGAAGATGTTCAGCCTCAGAAAAGGAACAGTCATTGAGGTCAAAGATGAGTCTCTGCTCTTGAAAGAAAAAGGTGATTAGTCACAAACTGAAAACCATAATCGAGAAAGGTTCCTGTCAGTGAGTACGAAGGGGAAGAATTGAGTGAACGTACTATAAAACAATCAGATGCAACAGCCATGCTGAAGGCTGGTAGAACATGTGGGGTGGAATGAATGAGAAGAGTTCCAGATGCATTGAGTGCTGCCCAGCTGCTTTTGAAGAAGGTGTCTTTCTAGGAGGTGGTTTGGCTTGGGTTCAGCATATTCCAGCTTTGGACTCACCAAATCCAATAAAATCTTTTTAAAAACTACTATAGAAATTATTTTTGTTAAATATTGAAAATGTCTGCAATAACATAACCTTGCCCAAAATGACAGTTAGAAGGATCCTTGACAGCTGAGAACGTTCGTCAAAACCAATTCAGAAGCTGGTGGTGATGTGCTGCTTGGAGATATGACTAGGATTAAAAAAAAAAGGCATCACCGGCCCTACTAAGGTACTGAGAGCTGCTTCATGGCTGCTCCTGCTGTGTGAAACAGAGCAGAAGTTGAAGCAAAGATACTGAAGACGGGGCGGATCCTGCATGGCCAGAGTGGGTGGAGGTGGTGTGGAGGCGGTGTGGAGGTGGCGTGTTCTCAGAGCTGCGTTTCTCACCAGTAACTTCAGAGAAATCACTTGAGAAAAAAAAAAAATAATAAGACCAAAGAAAAGGTTATAGGTTTCAGTTAGGGGTATCAGCTGACAAAGTGCGTGATGGTTTACGGCTGTCATGGTGCACGCCCACAGATAACATATTTTGTGTTTTTGAATGAAAAGACATTTGTACAGTCTCTTTAAAAAAATGTCAGCTATGCTTACAACATTTATTCCACAACCCACCCAATAGAGCATTTGATATCAGCACACCCGTGGGGCAGAGGGGTGAGCCCTAAGTGTGGGCAGTGTGCCCTCTTTCCCCACAGACTCACCTCCAGCCTGTCTCATTTGCTCCACCAACACCTACTCTTATTGCACCCTCTGAAACCTCTGTTCCATGGTGAGAAATCCTCCCTTGACTTTAGCGGGGGGAGCACTCCTTTCTCTTCCTGTTTCCTTTGGAGTCTGGTTCTCTTAGCCATGAACTCACCATCCCACTCCACTGCTCCCAGACTCCCAGGGATGAGGAGGGAGGATCTGTGTCCTCTTGACCCCTTGGAGACAATATTGCTCTTCCACCTTCATATAAATCCCTCCTTCCCTCCTCATACCACCTGTTCGCCCACTGTGAGTGAGTGAAAGTTGCTCAGTTGTGTCCAACTCTTTGCAATCCCATGCACTATATAGTCCATGGAATTCTCCAGGCCAAGAATACTTTAGTGGGTAGCCTTTCCCTTCTCCAGGGGTTCTTCCCAACCCAGGGATCAAACCCTGGTCTCCCGCATTACAGGCAGATTCTTTACCAGCTGAGCCACAGGGAAGCCCAAGAATACTGGAGTGGGTAGCCTTTCCCTTCTCCAGGGGATCTTCCCGACCCAGGGATCAAACCCAGGTCTCCCGCATTGCAGGTGGCTTCTTTACCAACTGAGCTATCAGGGAAGTCCACGACTTCCCCCTAATCTCCCACTGGCATCTTGGTGGCTTACCACCTTCTTTTCTATCCTAGAGCCTCCCATAAACATGGCACTTCCATATCCACATGGACCATCACTACCCTCCCCCTTTCATTCCCTCCCTCCCGTGGTTACAAATCTGACTTTGAAATAACCTAGCATCATCCCTGGTGGCTCAGAGGTTACAGCATCTGCCTGCAATGTGGGAGACCTGGGTTCAATCCCTGGGTTGGGAAGATCCCCTAGAGAAGGAAATGGCAACCCACTCCAGTAGAGAATGGGGAATGCCTGGAGAATCCCAAGGATGGAGGAGCCTGGTGGGCTACAGTCCACGGGGTCGCAAAGAGTCGGACTCGACTGAGTGAGTTCACTTAGCATCATCCCACTAAGTGGTGCCCTCCACCTGCTGCTGCTGCTAAGTCGCTTCAGTCGTGTCTGACTCTGTGTGACCCCACAGACGGCAGCCCACCAGGCTCCCCTGTCCCTGGGATTCTCCAGGCAAGAACACTGGAGTGGGTTGCCATTTCCTTCTCCAATGCATGAAAGTGAAAAGTTAAAGTGAAGCCACTCAGTTGTGTCCAACTCTTAGCAACCCCAAGGATTGCAGCCCACCAGGCTCCTCCTTCCATGGGATTCTCCAGGCAAGAGTGGTGCCATTGCCTTCTCCTTCCATCCCCAATTCTGTCCATTTCCCCTCGTTCTCTCAGCTCTCCTGTGGTTTGGCTTCGCTCCCCATCCAACCTAGACTCTAGGGACAAGAGCTTCAAGCACTCTATTGACAATCTAGACCAAGGTCATGAATTTATTTCATAATGTACACCCAAAAGTGATACAGGAGAAATAATCAGGCACATATCTCTGACATTCTCTCACTCATTCATTCATAAAACGCATACAGTTTACTATCGGATCAACATCTTCTTTTTAAAACGTACCATAAATCATAAAGAATCCGCCTGCNGTGTCTGACTCTGTGTGACCCCATAGACGGCAGCCCACCAGGCTCCCCTGTCCCTGGGATTCTCCAGGCAAGAACACTGGAGTGGGTTGCCATTTCCTTCTCCAATGCATGAAAGTGAAAAGTTAAAGTGAAGCCACTCAGTTGTGTCCAACTCTTAGCAACCCCAAGGATTGCAGCCCACCAGGCTCCTCCTTCCATGGGATTCTCCAGGCAAGAGTGGTGCCATTGCCTTCTCCTTCCATCCCCCATTCTGTCCATTTCCCCTCGTTCTCTCAGCTCTCCTGTGGTTTGGCTTCGCTCCCCATCCAACCTAGACTCTAGGGACAAGAGCTTCAAGCACTCTATTGACAATCTAGACCAAGGTCACGAATTTATTTCATAATGTACACCCAAAAATGATACAGGAGAAATAATCAGGCACATATCTCTGACATTCTCTCACTCATTCATTCATAAAACGCATACAGTTTACTATCGGATCAACATTTTCTTTTTAAAACGTACCATAAATCATAAAGAATCCGCCTGCAATGCAGAAGTTCAGTTCAGTTCAGTCATTCAGTCGTGTCCGACTCTTTGCCACCCCATGAATCACAGCACGCCAGGCCTCCCTGTTCATCACCATCTCCCGGAGTTCACTCAGACTCACGTCCATCAAGTCCGTGATGCCATCCAGCCATCTCATCCTCGGTCGTCCCCTTCTCCTCCTGCCCCCAGCCCCTCCCAGCATCAAAGTCTTCTCCAATGAGTCAGCTCTCCTCATGAGGTGGCCAAAGTACTGGAGTTTCAGCTTCAGCATCATTCCTTCCAAAGAAATCCCAGGGTTGATCTTCAGAATGGACTGGCTGGATCACCTTGCAGTCCAAGGGACTCTCAAGAGTCTTCTCCAATACCACAGTTCAAAAGCATCAATTCTTCGGCGCTCAGCCTTCTTCACAGTCCAACTCTCACATCCATACATGACCACAGGAAAAACTATAGCCTTGACTAGACGGACCTTAGTCGGCAAAGTAATGTCTCTGCTTTTGAATATACTGTCTAGGTTGGTCATGACCCAGGTTCAATCCCTGGGTTAGGAAGATCCCTTGGAGAAGGGAAAGGCTACCCACACCAGTACTTTTGTCTGGAGAATTTCATGGACAGAGGAGCCTGGTGGGCTACAGTTCATGCAGTCGCCAAGAGTCAGACACAACTGAGCGACAAACACACACACACACACACACACACAAATATAAGGGCATTAACAGCCAATGTCGTAAGAGCTTCAGTATTCTCTACCCATTTCCAGTGGATCATTTCACACAGGCCCTGGAGGGAAGCACTTGCCAGTCTCAGAACCACAGCCCCAATCCCCATCTCTCTTCCCACTGTCACATCCATCCTGAGAAACCAACCCGGAACCCATCAGCCACGGGTGTCCCGTTCTTTTCCAAGTGGCTGCATGATGCTGGGGGCCAGCTGGGTCCCCAGGCAGCTTCTATAGACTTACCTTTCTCCTTAAGGCCCTGTCACTGAAAGCCTCAAGGGCTAAAGCCACGCCTGTTGGCAAGAAATTTTCCTGCCTCTCTGTATCACCAGCACCGAGGACAGTGCCTGGCACTCGCCCTCGATCCTCAGTGTCTGATGCATTGCATGGTGCACACACGTGGCTTCTGCATCACTCTGGGCCACACGGTGGCAAAGGCAAGAAGAACATACAGAGAAAACCCAGCAGGTCAGGGGTTCCAGTTGGGCACAGGCTCGGTTCTGAAGCTGTACGAGGGCCACTTGCCCCCGCAGCACCTGTCTGCCCAGCATGACCCAACAATAGACCAGGCCTTCAGAAGCCAGACACACCACAGCTGACCAGGCTCTCGTTAGGCCACATGTGACTGAATCAGTTTAATTTAAGCCCACCGCACACCCTTACTGTTCCAGAGGGTTCCTATGGAGACAGGAAATAGGGCCCCTCCAGACAAACTTCTCTTCACTCGCAGGCTTGAAGAAGCCTGGGCTCAGGACACCTCTATCTCCTCCTGACTCCAGCTCATAGAAGGACTCCTTGGCTATCACGGGGGGAGGTGGGTGAGAGAGGGACGAATCTTGAAGCAGCAGCACTGAAGGGGCCCGGAGCACTGATGCCAGGGCAGCACTTAGGAGAGGTGATGACGAGAGCCACAGAGTGTGCTGGTGGGCGGGCTTTCCTCTCTGGCCGGAAGGAATCTTTTGCACTTTCCCCACCTCCTCCCTCCCCTGCCCCCTGCTCATTACCTGGAGATGCAGGCCCAGGTAAGCAATGTCTGCAGGACATACAACAGCTACTGTACTTTCTCAGGAGGGTAAAGATGATTCAAAAACAAATCCCTCAACTCCTGTCAGTTCTTTCATCTTCTCTTCCTCCACTCCCCAGCCCAGTGTTTCACATCCAGTGATCCATGACTGACCCCTGCCTCAGAGTCACTTTCAGGCCTATTTAAAATGCAGAGTCCTGGGCCCCGGTCAGACTAAATCAGAAACTCTGAAGCCAGAGTCACGAAGTCTGCAGTTAGGCAGTTCTTTCCAACTACTCCTTGTTAATCCACACCCCTCTCCACCTTACCACCACTCCCATGGGCCCCCACTCCTCAGGGCACCATGATGATGTCAACAGGGACTGAAAGGGAAGGTCCTGGGCAGGAATGAGACCCCCTGGGCTCTCACCTTCCGGCGCTGACCATGAGCGTCTCCCTTACTGAGCTTCGTTTTCATCTGTGACATCTCACAAGGCTCCTGGGGGCCCCGCTTAAATTAAGTTGGCCTACTTGTCACAATGAATTCTGGGCAAGCTGGGGTCTTAATACCTTGAACTCAAAGTCACCAGGAGGAAATCAAGTAAATCAGGGAGCTGAGATCTGACATAATGTTGATCTCTTCTGGCCCAAAACCACCACCTACTCTTAGGTCTCCAGTATTGGGCTTGCAAAGATGGGAATGTTAATCAACGCCAAGCAGGAGTTACAAATAATAAAGACGAGTGCCATCTACCCTCCTCCAGGGGATGGGGGTGAACCTGAGATAACTATGACCATGAAGCTCTTGAAACCCAAAGACAGTTCTCTGAACCGCTCTCCGCTCACGGAATTTCTGTGGCACCAGGCCCTGTGCAGCTCTGACAAGCAGCTATTTTTGCACGTGAACAAGTACACTGATTGTTATCTGCGCTCTGAATCAAGGATAAAAAGGAAAGGTGAGAGGGAGAGATAAGAGTGTGAGAGAGAAAAAATGGAGGTGAGATGCAGAAATACAGAAACGTAGGAAGGATACTGGAAACCAGAAGAAAAGGAGCCGGGTGCCCTTCCCAGGGAGGAAGCAGCCAGGAGGGAAGGGTGAGGTGCCACCTTGGGCCAGGCGACCCCTTGGAACCATATGACAGCGCCTCCCTCTGGTCTCACAGGATCCTGGCGCGGCTAATAATGACGCAGGCAAAGGGCTTCGTAAGAGGTCAAGAGCTACCCATTCATGGGGCCAGCTCCCTGTTTGTGACCCTTTCCAACCGCCCCAGCCTAAGACCCGGACACCACAGACCACGCGGCGAACCAGCAAACGCTTTTCCATTATGCAGATCTGGATCTATCCTTCCGGCACCGGATTACCTAGGGAACTTCATAAGGATGCTATTTTAGCAAGAAACTGAAAACGCGTAGAAAACGCGCCCTCAGAATATGCTGGGACGCTCCTGAAACACACCACTCCACCAAGAGCTCATGCTCCACATATGTTTTAATGTATTTATACATTTTTGTTTTGCGACCAGCAAGGCCTGAGCCACAGCTTCCTGCGTTCTGCCTCGTCAGCGTGAAAAAAATCTGTTGCCCTAGGCCCCTTCAGTTTCCTCTGGGGCTCTCCTTCTCCTCAGTCTGACTAAGATGAGACGTTTACCCCTCAAGGTAATAAAGAGACTGTTCTGACTCAACCCTTGGGCTTCCTGTCGGCTCATGAGGCAGCTTTGCTGAGGTGTGCTTGCCACCACGACCTGACCACAAGAGGGAGCCAGAGAGCAAGCAGGGCCCAACATTCCAGCCCGCCCCCGCCCCTCCCCGCTCCGAAGAGCCGAGTCCCAGTCCCTCCTCCTCCCCAGAAACTGGGAAGCCTCACAGCACTTGTGGACCCGCTGAAACAAACATGTCACCTTTATTGTGCAGTTCCTTGGTAAACTCCTATTCTCTTCTTTCTCAAGTTTGGGTAGAAAACAAAACAATTAATTTAAAAAGCAGCACAGGAGAGCCTAAACATTATTTATGTCTCTAATTATCTCATTCTAGTGGGTATTTTAGTCCCTGTCTGGTCAGGACATTAATTATCTCCATAACTACAGCAAAAGTTAAATAGTAAGCACCCAAGGCTGCAGCACTAGTGTAATGTGCAAGCCTAAATGAACTTATACATTTTATTAATGGATGCTTTATACAACTCCATATATTATAAATCAAACAAGAAACCTATTTCTATCTTTTAAGGGTGCAGAGGAAAAGCTTTAACATTATCGAGGATAATTTTTATTAAGTTTAAGACTCCCTTTTTTTTTCAATAATGAGACTGTTATGAGGATAATTTAATCTAGTTTGTCATGAGGCACCCTGGCTTGTTAAATAAGTTAATAAATGACTGTGCATTAATCAAAGTGACAAAGCTATGAAGAGCAGGGGATGGGAGACAATTCTGGTGATAGTATTAATTAGTATTTAATTAGAAACTTAGGGCCCATAAATAAAAAAAAAATCATGGTAGAGACATTTATGCAAATTGCTAGCAGCCTGCAGTAGAGTTAGCTTTGCTTTAAAGAAACACGATTTTTTTCTCCTAGCATACTGTACACAGCAGCACTGCAGCCACATCACGTGGCTTAAACGAGCTTGTCTTTTGTTTCCAATTTGTTCCAATTACAGGCCTGTAAATTCAAATCATTCTTTTGACTGTGTTGATTGAAATGTAGAGTTTCACAATTTCTACTGGGAGTTATTTAAAAAAAAAAAATAGGAAGAAATGTTTTAGAGAAGTAAAGTGTTTCAGATTTTTTTTTTCTTTGCTGTTTTAATTAAGATGTGTGCCACCATTTCCTAAGAACAATCGTGGCTTCCATTTGGTATACAAACAATGCCTCCTTTCTAATCCTGGTGAGCTGTAACTGGGTTTTGCTATGTGATATTATATTGGAGACTGCATGGGCTCAACTGCCATCGTTTTTATTATAATCGTAGCACTTTTCCCTTTTCTCTCAATCACATGCTTTGATAACGGGCAATTTTTGATGGCTCCAAAAGATAATAACCATTTGGTTCTGAACGTCACTGCTTTCCTAGGGTACATGTCCTCTTTTTCAGACTTTATTATTGGTTGCATTTATTCAAGAAAGGTTATCCACAGTAAAAAACTGCTTTTTCTATTCAACAGTCTATCTCTGTCATGGTTCATTTATGTGTGAGCATGACGGACTGAAACCCGTATTATCCACAGCTGACAAGTGTCAGGCCGACAGTTCAATCAGCCCTTCCTTAAGATGATGCCCAGGGCTCTGTGTTTGAAGTAGGACAATAAAGCAGGCAACACAATCAGGGTCAAGCTGATCCAGTCCCTGTATATAAAGGGGATTCTGCCTAATAACACAGTGCGATTTTTCCCCCTCTCCAAACACATTAGTCCTTAAACAGTGACTTGGCCCTTAAGAAAATCTGTGACTGACATGAAAATGCTGAAGTTTTAACGCGGTTGGTTTATCCATAACCTCATGGGGCTGCTGCTTTGTGCAGACTGGTTTTGTCAAAGTCAGAAAAATAATATATTCAGTGTCTGATCATTTTTAGGGAGTTATTTGAATGGGATCTTAAGTCAGACATCCTGATGTTGACACAGGGATCAGTTTCTTGTCCTCTTGTTTTACATATGTGGAACAGATCATTTGCATCGGCTAATAAAAATTAAATCTCCAACAAAAGCACACAGGAGTGAGCTCCCTTCAGCAACATTCCACCATTCCCTCCACCTGCTTTGGAAGCAGAGTTTCTTGGTGTTTTTGATATTAGGTCTCTCTAGAACAGACTAGAATGCAAACATAATCTTAAAAATCAGTGCTCCCTCAGTTTGAGCAACACTTCAACTCAAACATGCATGAGACCATGCGTGCATGGTCAGTTATGTCTGACTCTTTGTGACCCCATAGTCCACCAGGCTCCTCTGTACATGAGATTTCCTAGACAAGAATATTGGAGTGGGTTGCCATTTCCTTCTCCAGGGGATCTTCCCGACCCAGGGACTGAACTCATATCTCCTGTGTCTCCTGCACTGGCAGGTAGATTCTTTACCACTGAGCCACTGGGGAAGTTTAGGTATGAAACCATTTTGTTGCAAATCCTACCAACTAACAGCAGAGCTAAAGTCAACCAAAGGCGAATGGTCNCAAGAATATTGGAGTGGGTTGCCATTTCCTTCTCCAGGGGATCTTCCCGACCCAGGGACTGAACTCATATCTCCTGTGTCTCCTGCACTGGCAGGTAGATTCTTTACCACTGAGCCACTGGGGAAGTTTAGGTATGAAACCATTTTGTTGCAAATCCTACCAACTAACAGCAGAGCTAAAGTCAACCAAAGGCGAATGGTCTGCAGAGGGCCCGCTGGAGGGGTCAGGAGACGATTTCCTTTGCTCTTCTCCAGACTTGGAACCACTGCAGAAGGCAGCAGGCAAGGAGGAAGGGCTCACCTACTTGATAGTGGAAGTGAAAGTTGCTCGGTCATATCTGGCTCTTTGCAACTCTATGGACTATACAATCCATGGAATTCTCCAGCCCAGAATACTGGAATGGGTAGCTGTTCCCTTCTCCAGGGGATCTTCTCAACCCAGGAATCAAACCCAGGTCTCCTCTATTGCAGGCGGATTCTTTACCAGCTGAGCCGCCAGGGAAGCCCCGCCTACTTGATAGGTGCTTTGGATAGGGAGGAAGCCAATGACCCTCTGAAAGCGCCATAAAGCTTTTGCCCTAGAAGGTAGCATCAGAGAGAACACTGAAAGCAATCTCCAGGCTTTATGGATGAGGGAGGCTCAGAGACATGCGTGACTGCCAGTGTCAAGGAGACTGGAAATGGCGGTGGAAGGGCAAAGTTAACAACAACAGAATCCTCCACATTTGCTTCTCATCTGGTATTACTGGGCAGACCCAAGGTAACGTAGGAGGGACTGCTGAGAAGCCGAAGTCCAAAACTAGACAGTGAGTAATGGCGTCCAGGGTCACCAAATAAGACCTTATATCGATCCGTTTCTTGGACAGTTCTGGAACTTTTAAGTAATATATTCTTTTTTTTAATAAATTTATTTTTCAGTTGAAGGATAATTGCTTTACAATATTGTGTCGGTTTCTGCCAAACATCAACATGAATCAGCCATAGGTATATCTATGCCCCCTCTGTCTTGAACCCCCTTCCCACCTTCTACTCCATCCCACGCCTCTAGATTGTTCCAGAGCCCCAGTTTGAGTTCCCTGAATCACACAGCAAATTCCCATTGGTTGTCTATTTTACATATGGTAATGTATATGTTTCCATGTTACTCTACACATTCTTTGTTAGCTATTCTCCATTTATTCCAATTATAATGTCCTTCCATTTATAATGTCCATCCATTTAGCCATGCTTGCTGGCCCACTCTGGCCCGGCAGACTGTATCATCCAGGCTCTCTCGGTGGTTAGAGGCCGTGGGGAGGCACTGACAACAGTCAGCCAAAGGCGGGAGGAGAAAGGCCAGAGGATCCCTTCCTTCCTCACCCGCTCTTGATCGGCCGTCTCTGAAGACAATGGCCCCTCCAGCCCCCTGCTTCCACCAAGCCCCAACTCCAAGGCTGCAGCTCTCATGGATACAGATTTGTGGGTTTCCTCCTCCAGCTCCAGCCCTTTAGTCCTGGGGGCTGAGAGTTTCCCACTGTGGCTAATTTCTTGGTACCTCTCTGTCTCCTGTTTGTTCACCTAGTCCTGCCCGTACTTCCGAACAGTCCTTTTCTTTAAAGTTACCTTTGGAACCATCTCAGGTGAACTGTTTTCTGCCAGGACGCTGACTGATACATTGAATTACTCAGCTTCCACTTGCTCTTCCTACTTCTCATCCAGTTCAGTTCAATTCAATTGCTCAGTCGTAGCCGACTCTTTGTGACCCCATGAATTGCAGCACGCCAGGCCTCCCTGTCCATCACCAACTAGAGTCCTCAGCGAAGTGTCCCAAGATCAGTCTGACAAGTTGGCAGCATGCTAGAGCCACTTCTTACCAGCTCACGAGAGACTATGAAATTTTCAAAGCCAGTTGTTAAACACAGCATTACTCCAAATTAGATTAAATAGGCTTACAACTAAACGTCTTTACTTAAAATGAGGGTACTATGGACTTCCCTGATGGTCTAGTGACTGAGACTCTACCTGCCAATCCAGGGACCATGGGTTTGGTCCCTGGCCCAGGAAGAGTCCACATGCCATGTGCACCACCGCTGTTGAGCCCACTAGAGTCCATGCTCCGCGGAGAAGCCACCACAATGAGGAGCAGCCCCCACTCTCCCCAACTAGAGAAAGCCTTTGGGCAGCAAAGAAGACCCAAGTATAAATCAATAAAGGTAATAAAGATAAATACTCCAAATGTGTTGCTTTCTAATGATCTCACTACTATCTGTGCTCTTGAGGTTGTCTATCCTGCCTGAATGCTGGAAACACTACACAGTGAGGTACTGTTGTACAAATCTTCCCAACTCCATGATGGCTTATAGACTATTTACATCATGGAAACTAGCAAACACTCTGGGTCAGATAGAATCTAGATCAGGGCTTGGCAAACTACAGCACACAGGCCAGTATAGTCTGCTTTCATATGATCCACATGTTTCTACATTCTTAAAGGATTGCTTTTTTAAAAAAAATAATTAATTTTAAAAAAGAGGAGGAAGAGACTGTTTGTGGTCCACAAAGTATAAAATATTTACTCTCTGGCTCTTGCCTGGAAACTTTTGCCAACCCCTGGTCTAGACCTTAGAAAGTAAACCAATAGAGTACTGTAAAGTAAAACAAAGTAAAATGGAAGCTCTAAAAAAAAAAAATGTTAATCATGCAAATTAAACTTAAAAGTGTATCCTGCCTGTAATCATTACACCGTGAATGGCACAAAATTAAGGAGATGTTCTTCCAGTATTTGAAAGCTATGACCCCATCAGCCAAGAAGTCTTTCTCATCACTGATGAACGAGGGAAGTTTCTACATACATCTTCACTGTTTCATGTTCATCCTATCTGTCAATGAAAGTGAGACATCAACTACCCTTCATGTTGGGAACATCCTCACAAGCCAAAGGCAATCGAGCATTCATTTGCAGTATGACTTTGTAAAATCACAATGGAATCATGGCCATAGGCTAACCACACACACAAGAGTTCAGCAAGAAACAATAATAACAAACAAACAGGAAAGCATTATCTGAGAATCGATGGGCTAAAGAGTATTTTGTATAAAGAGTATTGTATATTTTATCATTTGTATACCCCCTTTACCTCAGTATATTTTATAATAAATTTATGTACATATATACATGAGGTGTTTGGGTTTTTTTTTTTTTTTAGAAAGCCAGTTACTAAACTTTTACCAGCACACTATTGACCCCACCCCCAGAGCCTAACTGGTCTGGATGATGGCCTTGGCACTGGGATTTTAAAAACTACCCTAGAGTTATTCCAATGCATAACCAATACTGAGAATAAGTGGCTTAGGGGAGAGATCAAAGTGCAGGAAGCAGAATCCCCTTAAGGTTTTGTTCTCTTTAATCAGAAAGACCACTTGAATCTGAACAAGGAGGTGCTGGGAGCGAGCACGAGGTGGGTGTTCTGGGGCAGGGAGTGTGGGAGGGTCCTCCAGGAACTAGACACACATCACTGGGCTTTTTTCCAATTTCTCAGACGAGAATTTTCCTGGAGCAGTGTTGCCATAGTCTCCTGGACATGCCACTGTCTCTTCCTCTCCCAAGTTATTCCCACTGTGAATCTACCAAAGGTCCCCTTTCCTCTCCCGTCTCCCACCTGAACCTTACCGTCCCTCCAGGGCCAGCTTAGATATCCTCTCTCCCCTCAGAACTCCCCTAGGGGTGACAGGCTGGTCCATCTCCCTCTAGTCTCCACTGACTCCTTGATAACAAAACCCTGATTTATTAGGGACAGTGCTGTGCCCAGTTCAATACTGTTTCCAGGCCTCCCTTGTAACTAAAGTGGCCGATGTGACAATTTAGCTAATGAGACCTCAGCTGAAGCCTGCCGAGGATTGAGGGCAGAGCCTGGGCTTTCTGGATAGAACTGCCAGATTCAGACCCCGCCCCTGGTCTTCTCCAGCAGTCGTGTCCAGAGCATGAGGCCATCATCCACCTCCAAAGGATGGAGGAGGACAAAAACAGCCGAGCCACACCCCCAGTCCCCAGCTGCTGGCCTTTGGAGGTCTTGTTCTGTGAGGAAAACAATACCCTCACTGTTCAAGCCATTCCTGGTTGGATATTCTGTGGCTGCAACCATACGAAACGCTAGTCCAGCCATCCTTCAATGACTGCCCCGCCTGTAACTCTGTACAACTACAGATTTGTTCTACTCCACCTAGAACAGCCATCTCCAATGTGTAAATGGGTTAAGTCCCAGATATTTTCCTATTGGAATACAGTTGCTTTACAATGTTGTATTAGTTTCTGCTGTACAATGAGGTGCATCAGTCAAACGCATACCTATATAGTATGTGAATCAGTAAGTGATGTGAATATGTGTGAATATAGTAAGGGAATCAGTCAAAGGCATACCTCCCTCTTGGACCTCCCTCCCACCCTCCCTCCCACCCCGAAGTCCTCACAGA
>SJYX01002494.1:227740-266113 GCA_006410675.1 Oreotragus oreotragus
TCACAGAGCACCAAGCTGAGCTTCCTGCGCTCCGGAAGTATTGAACTGGGCACAGCACTGTCCCTAATAAATCAGGGTATAGCAGCTTTCCAGTAACTATTTTATACAAGGAATGTCAATGCTATTTTCTCAATTCATCCCACCTTCCCCTTCCCTTCTCCCCCACCTCACATTTAACTATAAACCAGTTGTCTGAAACTTGGGGGCACTCTCCCCATAAGACTAGACTATTCTAGAAAATACAGAACAAAGGTTTGTAGTAGTATGTCAACTCCCGGCATCATCAAAGTGATTAGAAACAAGATTCAGGCAGAGTTAGGGCTCATATAGCTTCATAAAGAAGTTAGACCTCCTGCAGAGATTTATAAACAGGAAGGAAATCGAGAGCAGTGATTCTGAAAGATTTGACTTTTGCCCAGAACTTATTTTTGAGGCAGGAGGATTGCGTGTAGGTACAGCATGAACTCGGCGGGAGTGTGTGCTTGGATTAGAACATAAAGGGCACAGAGCACGGAAAGGCCACATCTTGGACGNCATCTACTGTTGTGTAATAAATTACCCCCCAACTTAGCAGCCTAAAGCCACACACATTTATTAGCTCACAGTTTCAATGGGTCCAAAGTCATGTTCGGCTTAGCTGGGTCCCCCGCTCTGCAATCTCCGACAAGCCTGCAGTCAAAAGTGTCAGCCCAGAGTCTGTAGTCTCCCCTAAAGGCTCATCTGGGGAAGGATCTGCTTCTGAGTCACTTCCAAGCTCTCAGTTTCTCAAGGGCTATGGATGGGAGGTCTCAGTTCTCTAGTGGATATTGACCAGAGGCCTTCCCTCCAGCTCCTCTCACTGTAGGTCTCTCCAATACAGAAACTGGCTTCATCAAAGTGTGCCAGCCAAGAAGGCCAGGCAAAGGTCACAGCCTTTTGTAGCTTAATTGAGAGACTGTCATTTCTTTACCTTGTTGATTCAAATCAAATCACCAGGTCAGGAAGATGGCTGAGGGAAAGAGAGAAGTAGAGGCAGGTAAGACCTGTTTCAGAGTTTAAAATTGATCTCTTTGGTAGGAGTATGCATACCGCAAGTTACCAGTTTTCTTCACCCCGGCTCCTCTTTGTCCCTTCTTAAGGGAAATGCAAAACAAGTTGAAGAAAGAATCTTGTAACCATCATAGAGAAACAAAGAGGAGGACAGGATAACCCAGTGGAGGGTGAACAGAGAGGGGCCATGTGAGATGGGCTGAGAGGAGGTACAGAGAGGACAACCCAGGCCTTGCACCTCCAGCTGTATTAGCTTGGCATGCTGCTTCACCTTCCCATGCTCCTGTTTCCTCTTATGTAGAAATATCTGCCCTTCGGGATTATTTGAGAGGATTAAACAACAACCTGGTACTCTCCTGATACATTTTGTGCATGGCTCGTTTCCTCACTTCATCCTTTTAGGTAAGAGCTCAGAAGCCCCAACCCCTCTCCATCCTTCTGAAGTCTTTAGTTCGCCTCGCAGCCTCACTTACCAATGCCTGTTTTCTTCTGTTCACCCGGCATTCTCAGGGCCCAGGGGAGTTCTTGACAGGCAGAGGATCCTCAGTAAGACTTGTGAAGGGCTGCAGAGTGTCATCACTGGCCAAGGGTGTCACTGCATAGGCTGTGTCCCATGTTTTCAAATGCATCACCAACAGTGTGAGGAAATCAGCCTAGGACATAAAAAGAATCACAGCCACTAAAATACCTGCACAGTATATTACAGTATATACAGGCCTTGCTTGACCACTGTGTGTCAATCCTCGCTGGTGGCTGTCCCCATTCATAAGTAAGGCAATGGAAGGTGAAGGGACTTAATAGACTTCTCTGAAGTAGGACTGTGCCTTTACTTGCAAACAGGGCAAGTTCCTTCCAGTCTCCAGCAGATGTACTGATCTGAGCCTGCTACAATCCTGCCCGACCTCTCTGAAGCCACAGTCCCTCTGCCTTATCTCCCTTTCCTGCTCTTGGAGGCAGGAGACAGATAGACACTGTGTGTTGTATAAGATGTGTATAAGAGACAGGCTTAACAGACCACATTAGTGACAGCTAATACATACACGGTTGCATTCTATTTTTGTATCATATTAACGGATATAATATTGGTAATTGTTCTTAATAGAATCACAGAAATGAGAGATGGAAATGCTGTATGGTATGATGGAATGCTGTTCTTTTACCATTGATCATTATAATAAGCCTGCTCAGTCATTACTTACAAACCATGCTACATCTCTGCCAATGAAGCAGACCAAAATGAGGCGATAAACAAAATTGGTTTCCTTGCTAAATGCGACGCCTAAGTTTTAAGATATTTTGCTGAAGTTTTAAACTGATTGTCAATTAGTCAATGAGCTATGGCAGGCAGTGTATTTCTGGGTAATTAGTGTGTGTCTTAGGGGGGTTATTTGGCATGAGGCTGAGGGCAAAGTAATTTGTATCTCCCAGGAAGTGCAATAATTGCCTCAAGCTGAACCACTTGGAAAGTGTATTAATTCTATTAGGAAACATTTATGTTATTTTATATGGCATCCTGTATATTCATGAAGTGTACTCATCAACCATGAATTATTCATTTTGGGGGCATTATCACATGAAGGTGTCCTCCTTGATAGCCGGGAAAAGGAGTGGGGTTGTCTGTGCAGTTGGGCAACTCATGCTTTGTTAGAAAGGCATGTTGGGTTTTGAAATTCATCAGAGCTTCCCAGGTGGCGCCTTGTTAGGAGACCCCCGATCCTAGAAGGTTGAGCAGTATCCTAAGAGGGGTAAAGAAAGTCAAAGGCGGTAAGGCCACCTAAACTGGCCGTCAGGACACCGGCAGGCCTTCTGTTTAGTGCTGGCCCTATGGCCTGTGGGGGAAGCCTGAGCACTGACAGCTACAGGGATGACAGCCTTCATCCTGGTACTTTGGGACACTCCCTTGCCAGAACCTGCTCAGGATGTTCAGGGCTCAACAAAGGCAATTATTCATTCAACAAATATTTACAAATGAATGCTCAGACAATGTACCAGTCATCTACTGTTGTGTAATAAATTACCCCCCAACTTAGCAGCCTAAAGCCACACACATTTATTAGCTCACAGTTTCAATGGGTCCAAAGTCATGTTCGGCTTAGCTGGGTCCCCCGCTCTGCAATCTCCGACAAGCCTGCAGTCAAAAGTGTCAGCCCAGAGTCTGTAGTCTCCCCTAAAGGCTCATCTGGGGAAGGATCTGCTTCTGAGTCACTTCCAAGCTCTCAGTTTCTCAAGGGCTATGGATGGGAGGTCTCAGTTCTCTAGTGGATATTGACCAGAGGCCTTCCCTCCAGCTCCTCTCACTGTAGGTCTCTCCAATACAGAAACTGGCTTCATCAAAGTGTGCCAGCCAAGAAGGCCAGGCAAAGGTCACAGCCTTTTGTAGCTTAATTGAGAGACTGTCATTTCTTTACCTTGTTGATTCAAATCAAATCACCAGGTCAGGAAGATGGCTGAGGGAAAGAGAGAAGTAGAGGCAGGTAAGACCTGTTTCAGAGTTTAAAATTGATCTCTTTGGTAGGAGTATGCATACCGCAAGTTACCAGTTTTCTTCACCCCGGCTCCTCTTTGTCCCTTCTTAAGGGAAATGCAAAACAAGTTGAAGAAAGAATCTTGTAACCATCATAGAGAAACAAAGAGGAGGACAGGATAACCCAGTGGAGGGTGAACAGAGAGGGGCCATGTGAGATGGGCTGAGAGGAGGTACAGAGAGGACAACCCAGGCCTTGCACCTCCAGCTGTATTAGCTTGGCATGCTGCTTCACCTTCCCATGCTCCTGTTTCCTCTTATGTAGAAATATCTGCCCTTCGGGATTATTTGAGAGGATTAAACAACAACCTGGTACTCTCCTGATACATTTTGTGCATGGCTCGTTTCCTCACTTCATCCTTTTAGGTAAGAGCTCAGAAGCCCCAACCCCTCTCCATCCTTCTGAAGTCTTTAGTTCGCCTCGCAGCCTCACTTACCAATGCCTGTTTTCTTCTGTTCACCCGGCATTCTCAGGGCCCAGGGGAGTTCTTGACAGGCAGAGGATCCTCAGTAAGACTTGTGAAGGGCTGCAGAGTGTCATCACTGGCCAAGGGTGTCACTGCATAGGCTGTGTCCCATGTTTTCAAATGCATCACCAACAGTGTGAGGAAATCAGCCTAGGACATAAAAAGAATCACAGCCACTAAAATACCTGCACAGTATATTACAGTATATACAGGCCTTGCTTGACCACTGTGTGTCAATCCTCGCTGGTGGCTGTCCCCATTCATAAGTAAGGCAATGGAAGGTGAAGGGACTTAATAGACTTCTCTGAAGTAGGACTGTGCCTTTACTTGCAAACAGGGCAAGTTCCTTCCAGTCTCCAGCAGATGTACTGATCTGAGCCTGCTACAATCCTGCCCGACCTCTCTGAAGCCACAGTCCCTCTGCCTTATCTCCCTTTCCTGCTCTTGGAGGCAGGAGACAGATAGACACTGTGTGTTGTATAAGATGTGTATAAGAGACAGGCTTAACAGACCACATTAGTGACAGCTAATACATACACGGTTGCATTCTATTTTTGTATCATATTAACGGATATAATATTGGTAATTGTTCTTAATAGAATCACAGAAATGAGAGATGGAAATGCTGTATGGTATGATGGAATGCTGTTCTTTTACCATTGATCATTATAATAAGCCTGCTCAGTCATTACTTACAAACCATGCTACATCTCTGCCAATGAAGCAGACCAAAATGAGGCGATAAACAAAATTGGTTTCCTTGCTAAATGCGACGCCTAAGTTTTAAGATATTTTGCTGAAGTTTTAAACTGATTGTCAATTAGTCAATGAGCTATGGCAGGCAGTGTATTTCTGGGTAATTAGTGTGTGTCTTAGGGGGGTTATTTGGCATGAGGCTGAGGGCAAAGTAATTTGTATCTCCCAGGAAGTGCAATAATTGCCTCAAGCTGAACCACTTGGAAAGTGTATTAATTCTATTAGGAAACATTTATGTTATTTTATATGGCATCCTGTATATTCATGAAGTGTACTCATCAACCATGAATTATTCATTTTGGGGGCATTATCACATGAAGGTGTCCTCCTTGATAGCCGGGAAAAGGAGTGGGGTTGTCTGTGCAGTTGGGCAACTCATGCTTTGTTAGAAAGGCATGTTGGGTTTTGAAATTCATCAGAGCTTCCCAGGTGGCGCCTTGTTAGGAGACCCCCGATCCTAGAAGGTTGAGCAGTATCCTAAGAGGGGTAAAGAAAGTCAAAGGCGGTAAGGCCACCTAAACTGGCCGTCAGGACACCGGCAGGCCTTCTGTTTAGTGCTGGCCCTATGGCCTGTGGGGGAAGCCTGAGCACTGACAGCTACAGGGATGACAGCCTTCATCCTGGTACTTTGGGACACTCCCTTGCCAGAACCTGCTCAGGATGTTCAGGGCTCAACAAAGGCAATTATTCATTCAACAAATATTTACAAATGAATGCTCAGACAATGTACCAGTCATCTACTGTTGTGTAATAAATTACCCCCCAACTTAGCAGCCTAAAGCCACACACATTTATTAGCTCACAGTTTCAATGGGTCCAAAGTCATGTTCGGCTTAGCTGGGTCCCCCGCTCTGCAATCTCCGACAAGCCTGCAGTCAAAAGTGTCAGCCCAGAGTCTGTAGTCTCCCCTAAAGGCTCATCTGGGGAAGGATCTGCTTCTGAGTCACTTCCAAGCTCTCAGTTTCTCAAGGGCTATGGATGGGAGGTCTCAGTTCTCTAGTGGATATTGACCAGAGGCCTTCCCTCCAGCTCCTCTCACTGTAGGTCTCTCCAATACAGAAACTGGCTTCATCAAAGTGTGCCAGCCAAGAAGGCCAGGCAAAGGTCACAGCCTTTTGTAGCTTAATTGCGAGACTGTCATTTCTTTACCTTGTTGATTCAAATCAAATCACCAGGTCAGGAAGATGGCTGAGGGAAAGAGAGAAGTAGAGGCAGGTAAGACCTGTTTCAGAGTTTAAAATTGATCTCTTTGGTAGGAGTATGCATACCGCAAGTTACCAGTTTTCTTCACCCCGGCTCCTCTTTGTCCCTTCTTAAGGGAAATGCAAAACAAGTTGAAGAAAGAATCTTGTAACCATCATAGAGAAACAAAGAGGAGGACAGGATAACCCAGTGGAGGGTGAACAGAGAGGGGCCATGTGAGATGGGCTGAGAGGAGGTACAGAGAGGACAACCCAGGCCTTGCACCTCCAGCTGTATTAGCTTGGCATGCTGCTTCACCTTCCCATGCTCCTGTTTCCTCTTATGTAGAAATATCTGCCCTTCGGGATTATTTGAGAGGATTAAACAACAACCTGGTACTCTCCTGATACATTTTGTGCATGGCTCGTTTCCTCACTTCATCCTTTTAGGTAAGAGCTCAGAAGCCCCAACCCCTCTCCATCCTTCTGAAGTCTTTAGTTCGCCTCGCAGCCTCACTTACCAATGCCTGTTTTCTTCTGTTCACCCGGCATTCTCAGGGCCCAGGGGAGTTCTTGACAGGCAGAGGATCCTCAGTAAGACTTGTGAAGGGCTGCAGAGTGTCATCACTGGCCAAGGGTGTCACTGCATAGGCTGTGTCCCATGTTTTCAAATGCATCACCAACAGTGTGAGGAAATCAGCCTAGGACATAAAAAGAATCACAGCCACTAAAATACCTGCACAGTATATTACAGTATATACAGGCCTTGCTTGACCACTGTGTGTCAATCCTCACTGGTGGCTGTCCCCATTCATAAGTAAGGCAATGGAAGGTGAAGGGACTTAATAGACTTCTCTGAAGTAGGACTGTGCCTTTACTTGCAAACAGGGCAAGTTCCTTCCAGTCTCCAGCAGATGTACTGATCTGAGCCTGCTACAATCCTGCCCGACCTCTCTGAAGCCACAGTCCCTCTGCCTTATCTCCCTTTCCTGCTCTTGGAGGCAGGAGACAGATAGACACTGTGTGTTGTATAAGATGTGTATAAGAGACAGGCTTAACAGACCACATTAGTGACAGCTAATACATACACGGTTGCATTCTATTTTTGTATCATATTAACGGATATAATATTGGTAATTGTTCTTAATAGAATCACAGAAATGAGAGATGGAAATGCTGTATGGTATGATGGAATGCTGTTCTTTTACCATTGATCATTATAATAAGCCTGCTCAGTCATTACTTACAAACCATGCTACATCTCTGCCAATGAAGCAGACCAAAATGAGGCGATAAACAAAATTGGTTTCCTTGCTAAATGCGACGCCTAAGTTTTAAGATATTTTGCTGAAGTTTTAAACTGATTGTCAATTAGTCAATGAGCTATGGCAGGCAGTGTATTTCTGGGTAATTAGTGTGTGTCTTAGGGGGGTTATTTGGCATGAGGCTGAGGGCAAAGTAATTTGTATCTCCCAGGAAGTGCAATAATTGCCTCAAGCTGAACCACTTGGAAAGTGTATTAATTCTATTAGGAAACATTTATGTTATTTTATATGGCATCCTGTATATTCATGAAATGTACTCATCAACCATGAATTATTCATTTTGGGGGCATTATCACATGAAGGTGTCCTCCTTGATAGCCGGGAAAAGGAGTGGGGTTGTCTGTGCAGTTGGGCAACTCATGCTTTGTTAGAAAGGCATGTTGGGTTTTGAAATTCATCAGAGCTTCCCAGGTGGCGCCTTGTTAGGAGACCCCCGATCCTAGAAGGTTGAGCAGTATCCTAAGAGGGGTAAAGAAAGTCAAAGGCGGTAAGGCCACCTAAACTGGCCGTCAGGACACCGGCAGGCCTTCTGTTTAGTGCTGGCCCTATGGCCTGTGGGGGAAGCCTGAGCACTGACAGCTACAGGGATGACAGCCTTCATCCTGGTACTTTGGGACACTCCCTTGCCAGAACCTGCTCAGGATGTTCAGGGCTCAACAAAGGCAATTATTCATTCAACAAATATTTACAAATGAATGCTCAGACAATGTACCAGTCATCTACTGTTGTGTAATAAATTACCCCCCAACTTAGCAGCCTAAAGCCACACACATTTATTAGCTCACAGTTTCAATGGGTCCAAAGTCATGTTCGGCTTAGCTGGGTCCCCCGCTCTGCAATCTCCGACAAGCCTGCAGTCAAAAGTGTCAGCCCAGAGTCTGTAGTCTCCCCTAAAGGCTCATCTGGGGAAGGATCTGCTTCTGAGTCACTTCCAAGCTCTCAGTTTCTCAAGGGCTATGGATGGGAGGTCTCAGTTCTCTAGTGGATATTGACCAGAGGCCTTCCCTCCAGCTCCTCTCACTGTAGGTCTCTCCAATACAGAAACTGGCTTCATCAAAGTGTGCCAGCCAAGAAGGCCAGGCAAAGGTCACAGCCTTTTGTAGCTTAATTGCGAGACTGTCATTTCTTTACCTTGTTGATTCAAATCAAATCACCAGGTCAGGAAGATGGCTGAGGGAAAGAGAGAAGTAGAGGCAGGTAAGACCTGTTTCAGAGTTTAAAATTGATCTCTTTGGTAGGAGTATGCATACCGCAAGTTACCAGTTTTCTTCACCCCGGCTCCTCTTTGTCCCTTCTTAAGGGAAATGCAAAACAAGTTGAAGAAAGAATCTTGTAACCATCATAGAGAAACAAAGAGGAGGACAGGATAACCCAGTGGAGGGTGAACAGAGAGGGGCCATGTGAGATGGGCTGAGAGGAGGTACAGAGAGGACAACCCAGGCCTTGCACCTCCAGCTGTATTAGCTTGGCATGCTGCTTCACCTTCCCATGCTCCTGTTTCCTCTTATGTAGAAATATCTGCCCTTCGGGATTATTTGAGAGGATTAAACAACAACCTGGTACTCTCCTGATACATTTTGTGCATGGCTCGTTTCCTCACTTCATCCTTGCAGGTAAGAGCTCAGAAGCCCCAACCCCTCTCCATCCTTCTGAAGTCTTTAGTTCGCCTCGCAGCCTCACTTACCAATGCCTGTTTTCTTCTGTTCACCCGGCATTCTCAGGGCCCAGGGGAGTTCTTGACAGGCAGAGGATCCTCAGTAAGACTTGTGAAGGGCTGCAGAGTGTCATCACTGGCCAAGGGTGTCACTGCATAGGCTGTGTCCCATGTTTTCAAATGCATCACCAACAGTGTGAGGAAATCAGCCTAGGACATAAAAAGAATCACAGCCACTAAAATACCTGCACAGTATATTACAGTATATACAGGCCTTGCTTGACCACTGTGTGTCAATCCTCGCTGGTGGCTGTCCCCATTCATAAGTAAGGCAATGGAAGGTGAAGGGACTTAATAGACTTCTCTGAAGTAGGACTGTGCCTTTACTTGCAAACAGGGCAAGTTCCTTCCAGTCTCCAGCAGATGTACTGATCTGAGCCTGCTACAATCCTGCCCGACCTCTCTGAAGCCACAGTCCCTCTGCCTTATCTCCCTTTCCTGCTCTTGGAGGCAGGAGACAGATAGACACTGTGTGTTGTATACCCAAACTACACCCTGTGGAACTGCAGAAAGTCAAGCAGACAGTGACACAGCTGCCAGTAAACTTCTCCACATTCCAGAATTCCATCTTTCTTTCAGAAGAACTCACTTGTGCCTCACTGTACTTAATCCTACCAATAAAAATCAAATCCCTTCACTGTGACCCACATGCACTCATCAGACAAGCACTGAGGATCTGCTTAGTGCCAAATATCATGCTAGGAAATGGGACCTATCACATCCAGAAGGAAAAGCAGACTTTAAGTACAAATCACTCTGTAGCTATTGATATGGTTGGAACTATGTATAAAGGAGAAGTTCAGCGTGATGGGAAAACATAAAAGGAAAGACCAGCTTGGACTTGGTCTTGGGTGGGGGTGGGGGGTCATTTAAATGAAGAAATATCATTTAAACTGGAGAAGAAAGCAGAACATTCTAGAGAAGAGTATTTAAGAGGTTCCAGGTGGCGCTAGTGGTAAAGAACCCTGCCAATGCGGGAGACATTAAGAGACATGAGTTCAACCCCTGGGTAGGGAATATTCCTGGAGGAGTAAATGGCAACTCACTCCAGTATTCTTTCCTGGGAAATCCCATGGAGAGAGTAGCCTGGTGGGCTACAGTCCATGGAGTCACAAAGAGTCAGACATGACTTAGCAACTGAACAACAGCGTTTTACATACAAACACAAAATATTTTTTGTATAGTATTAATATACAATGAATTACCCAATAATAAAACTGCAGCTGGAAATTAGGGGGAAGATTTATTTTGTTTTTCCCAAAACCTCCCAGGGTTAGTTACCATTTTCAAAAAACATATCATGCATTTGAATCACCAATAGGACACACTCATATAAATTGATCTTTGAAACTGTCACGTCCTTGATGATTATATATAGTTTTCCCCTATACTATCCAAAAGTAGAATGTTCCAATGAAACCTTTCCTAAGCCAAAACAGCATAAAACAAAGAAGCAATTACCTAAGGACACATCTTGCTAACAGAGGCACAAATAAACAGAAATAAACCACAGATGCTCGCAGACACAGGTCAAAGCTATGGTGGCTTAATGCTGAGACGTCTAGTGTAGTTCCTGGGGAAGGACCTTGGTCGTAACCTCTGCCTACTGAGGAGTGCACTGCCTCTGTACCAAACCGTAACATTTTTGCTGTCATAAGAGTGAAAATCCTCTTTGGATTTACCAAAGAGAGCAGAATTTCCAAACGCAGAGGCTCCTTTTCCGTTGTTATTTTAGTGGTTAAGTCGTGTCTGCCTCTGCGACCCCAGGGACTGCAGCACACCAGGATCCTCTGTCATCTAACATCTCCTGGAGTTCGCTCAAATTCATGTCCACTGAGTCGGTGATGCAACCTAACCATCTCATCCTCTGCTGCCCTCTTCTCCTTTAGTCTTCAATCTTTCCCAGCACCAGGGTCTTTTCCAATGAGTTGGTTCTTTGCCTCAGGTGGCCAAAGAAGAACTGTGACCCACATGCACTCATCAGACAAGCACTGAGGATCTGCTTAGTGCCAAATATCATGCTAGGAAATGGGACCTATCACATCCAGAAGGAAAAGCAGACTTTAAGTACAAATCACTCTGTAGCTATTGATATGGTTGGAACTATGTATAAAGGAGAAGTTCAGCGTGATGGGAAAACATAAAAGGAAAGACCAGCTTGGACTTGGTCTTGGGTGGGGGTGGGGGGTCATTTAAATGAAGAAATATCATTTAAACTGGAGAAGAAAGCAGAACATTCTAGAGAAGAGTATTTAAGAGGTTCCAGGTGGCGCTAGTGGTAAAGAACCCTGCCAATGCGGGAGACATTAAGAGACATGAGTTCAACCCCTGGGTAGGGAATATTCCTGGAGGAGTAAATGGCAACTCACTCCAGTATTCTTTCCTGGGAAATCCCATGGAGAGAGTAGCCTGGTGGGCTACAGTCCATGGAGTCACAAAGAGTCAGACATGACTTAGCAACTGAACAACAGCGTTTTACATACAAACACAAAATATTTTTTGTATAGTATTAATATACAATGAATTACCCAATAATAAAACTGCAGCTGGAAATTAGGGGGAAGATTTATTTTGTTTTTCCCAAAACCTCCCAGGGTTAGTTACCATTTTCAAAAAACATATCATGCATTTGAATCACCAATAGGACACACTCATATAAATTGATCTTTGAAACTGTCACGTCCTTGATGATTATATATAGTTTTCCCCTATACTATCCAAAAGTAGAATGTTCCAATGAAACCTTTCCTAAGCCAAAACAGCATAAAACAAAGAAGCAATTACCTAAGGACACATCTTGCTAACAGAGGCACAAATAAACAGAAATAAACCACAGATGCTCGCAGACACAGGTCAAAGCTATGGTGGCTTAATGCTGAGACGTCTAGTGTAGTTCCTGGGGAAAGACCTTGGTCGTAACCTCTGCCTACTGAGGAGTGCACTGCCTCTGTACCAAACCGTAACATTTTTGCTGTCATAAGAGTGAAAATCCTCTTTGGATTTACCAAAGAGAGCAGAATTTCCAAACGCAGAGGCTCCTTTTCCGTTGTTATTTTAGTGGTTAAGTCGTGTCTGCCTCTGTGACCCCAGGGACTGCAGCACACCAGGATCCTCTGTCATCTAACATCTCCTGGAGTTCGCTCAAATTCATGTCCACTGAGTCGGTGATGCAACCTAACCATCTCGTCCTCTGCTGCCCTCTTCTCCTTTAGTCTTCAATCTTTCCCAGCACCAGGGTCTTTTCCAATGAGTTGGTTCTTTGCCTCAGGTGGCCAAAGAAGTATAGCTTCAGCATCAGTCCTTCTAATGAATATTCAGGGTTGATTTCCTTTAGGATTGACTGGTTTGACTTCCTTGCTGTCTAAGGGACTTTCAAGAGTCTTCTCCAGCACCACAGTTCAAAAGCATCCTGCATGTCGTATTTCAAAACACCATTCTAAAGTGAAATATCTTTAATATCCAGTTAAATGTTATTTTAGTTCTCTTAAATCCAAATACATTTGTTATGCTAAACTTTTTGGCCAATCCTTCCTAGTGAATTCTAGTCTCTACCCAAAAGGTAGAAATAGACCATCAGCGGTTGCATCCTTGTTAGAAATGAGACTCTCAGGCCCCACCCTGGAGCTGCTGACTGTTGGTCTGTATTTTAATAAGACCTCCAGGTGATTCAGAGGCACGGAAAAGTGTGAGAAGCTCTCTTCTAGGTTAGGTAGATCTGAGCATGGAAAAAGTATTATTATGAAAGACTTTCTTTTTATTTCTCTTCCTCATCACATTAGGACATTGCATTTGTCTCTTAATTATAGTAAAAGGTGGGTTATGTTATCAATGAATTTCACCTCAAGAAAGTAAAGTGGGAATTATAAAATGCATTTTAATGAAAGAGGCTGTTGTGTCCAATAGGGTTGAGAATGCTGCTCCAAGATCCCTGGGATTCAGTAATTAACTAGGTATGATGAACTTGGGAGCATGTAAATGAAAGTAGGTCATCAGGGTCAAGTTTCTCTGAACTTGGCCATTTATAAACTCTAACGACTCCTAAATCTACATCTCCAGCCAGTGTCTCACTCTCAGAGCACCCTCGACAAATCCCTGCTTTCTAAATATACATTCGCCAGATCACAGAGTAAGTGCCCTGCTGCCTTCTACAGGGTCAAGCCGCTCTCACTTACTTATGCTACACATGTTTTTTTCATCCCCTTCTATGTACCATGCAATGTCACAGGGCTGTGAGTAGTAGAAAGACAAAGCCCGCTTTTGTGGAACTGACAATAGTCTAAGAAGCCTGAAAATAACTGCACGAAGAGTCAGAAGGTGGTAAGTGCATTGAGAGAGATATAGATAATGTGCCAGAGATGACTTCCACATAGACATAATACTGAAAGGTCACCGAAAGTCACCGTGGCCCTCGACACTGCCGAGAAGCCCATGGCTGCACTCAGGAACTCTCTGGTTCCCCGACACAGTTATTTCAGCCTTCTTTATTCTCCTCACATCTGGGCTGCTACACCTGCTCCGCATCAGTCAATCTTGCTTCCTTCTCAAAGTAAAATAAATCATCAAACAGAACCCCTCCTAATTCCCATCATTTCCTCCTGGCACCCTTTCTGGTCCAGTCCCCTCTGCTCCTCCAGTTACCATGGCAGCGCTGTCCCTGCTCCTGGAGAGGCCTACCCTCCACCCCATCCCTACTTTCCACCACCTTCTCAGACATCTCTCTACGACACGGACCACTCTCTCTGTCCCCTGTAATTTCCCCTCTACTGGAGCCTTCTTATCAACCTTTAGACAGCCTTCGGGACCTCAGCCGTCTGGCTACTGGCCTCTCCCCTCCTTCACAAGCTTCTTTAAAAACCAAATGTCTCTGCACTACCTCCACCTCCTTAGCTGCCGCATTCTTCAACCCACTGCAACCAGCCCTGACCTCACCACCCACAGCAGCTCTTACCCACAGTCACCAACCCCCTGCTTGTTACCAGCATCAACATGCGCTCCTCTGCCCTTCAAACTTCCAGCAGCATTTGACGCCACCAGCTGGCCCCTTGAAACAGCCTCCTCAGCTCGCTTTCCACAACACCCACCCTGGCCATCTTTCCCTGCCTCTCAGACCTCTCCTTCACAGCCTTCTCTATGGAGTCTCACCTCTTAGAGCTGGGGTTCAGTGCACAGCCCTCCTCGCTCTCAAGAAACATTTTCTCTGCATTTGACCATTTATATCCTTTAACGATACTTAAATATATAGTTGCAGCGCAGGTCTCCCTCTTGCAGACTTCCAGACCACTCCGTTTGGATGTCTCAGACTCAGAATGTCCAAAACGAATTTACTGTTTCCTGCCCCACCTGTTTTTCATTCCTTGACTGTGTGTCATCTAATGGCACCACCATGTATGGCACTGAGTCCATGACTCTTCCCACATGTCCACCAAATCAGCCACCTCAAATCCATGCTTTGCCCTACAGCTGGAGTCATGTGACATGTGAACAGGATGCCTTCACCCCTCAGTTTAAAGCACCCTCGTGGTTTCCTCGTGGCCCTCAGGGTAAATCCCAACCACCACGAACTCCTTCCAACGCTTCACTTCCTTCTCATCCATTCTCCAACCTTGGATAGTTGGGCCCCAGACAGTCTGACCTTTCTAAAATATACCCCACTCAAGGTACTCTTACCTCCACAGCTGTTAGAAGTGCTGATGGATTCCCCCATTACAAACAAGACCAAACCAAGTATCTTCATGTATCAGATCATCTTAAGAAAACCATGGAGCACTCAGAATGGCTAGAATATTGTTCACAATGACTGGAGTACAAAGTGTCCCTCAGGGAGGGGCAAGAAATAATCTGGGGAAATGCATTGAACCAGATCACAAAGCACCTTGAGCAGCCAAGTACGAAGTCTAAACTCAGCCCCAGAGCTATGGAAAACACGCCTTTGCAAAGGCTGAAGCAGGCGAGGACTTCGTGTGGCAGCCACACTGGTGCCCCCGTCAGCTCACCTCAGGCCACTGAGAGTGCACTCTCCCTGAGAGACAGTCTCAAGCCTCGGGCTCAGACCACGCCCACGTCCACTTTCTGCCTCGGGGCAAAGATGCTCCACTTCGCAACCGCCTGAGAGTAAGAAAGCAGGAGGAAGCAAGGCTGAGCCCAACATTCAAGCCTGAGTGACCGAGAAGACGAAGGTACCGTTGAGAAGAAACAGAGAGGGCTCACTGAGAGACAGAGGCAGCCTGAGCTGAGAAAGCCTCTGAGCAGCAGGAAGGAGGAGGGGACTGGCCAGAGGGGGTAAAACAGCGACTGAGGAAGTCCAATCTGCCCGGTAGGAGACCCGGGAGAACACAGGTGCCCTCTGCTCACATCTAAATGTCTGTCAGGAAATAGCCTAGAAAACGGAGGAGAGAGAAGGAGTTCCAGCAAAGAGCAGAAAACCTCGAGGAGGAAGATGGTAGTTCAGTCCACGAGGTACTTTCTAAGCCCTGCACTGACTGTGAGGGAGTCCTTTCCCGGGATGGCTTAAACTGGATGTCCAGGAGATCGGAGATCAGATTTCTAATTCTAGAAAGAGGCCACACTAGGTAAGATGAGATCCAGCCCCAAGTGCTCCAACCTCCATCCACGTCCCTTCCCCTCATGCCTGCCCCTCTGGCGATCTTCACATTGGTGATGCTGCCTTATCATGGGTTCTGCCTCAGGAGCAACTCTGATCAAGACTAGGGAAGAGGTGATGCCCATCCCAGGTGCCCTGCCCTCGGAACCTGTGCCCACACACACCAGGAGCCGCGTACTGGCTTCCACTCCACTCCCCGTGCAGTCACCCTCCAGCACTGCCACACCCCCAGGATGTCTAACTCCTTCAAATCCCAGGACCCTCCCCCTTGGGCGCTCTGCTCTCCAGGGTTAGAGACACTGACACTGGTCCAGCTGGGCTCTGGGCCTCACAAGAACTGGCCAAAGTGCCAAGTGGGTGTTCGAGTGCCTCTCAGCCACACCATACAGGTCTCCCCATTTTCCATGACCTCCCTCACCTAGAAATCTTCACAGATCTTGCCAGACAAGAACTCCAGGGAAAAGCCTCTACCTTTTCCAGATAGACAGTTTTCCCAGCAATATGTTCCTTTTTGCTCTTCTCTGGATGAGAAGTGGGGGTGTTTTGACTCAAAACATTTGTTCACAACATTTTTTCACACACACACACACACATATCAACTTGTCTTAACCATCAGTTTGGCAAATTTCGTGATCCAGTTTTTGGTGGGGAAAGTTTCAGTGAATTCGAAGTAAAGGAAAATTAGTTCAGGCTCTTCATTCAATAGGTGCTTTTTTGAGCACCTGCAGTGAACTAAGTACTAAAGGGAACGAAAAAGAAATGTCAGATATATCCATTGCCCTTAGAATTGCGCTAGGAAGAAGAGATAGTCACACACAGGAAGTAAGTAGTGATGCCGGTAGCAGGGTGGTGGAAGCTGTATGCCTGCACAAAGGCAGTGGTTCATAAATCCTGGTGCCTAAGAATCCTCCGAGGGTGGAGACGTGAAAAACATGGACTCCTGGGATCTACTTAGGAGATCAGAGTCACTAAGTCTCTAGTGAGCTCCAGAAATCAGTGTTCTAAATAAGCTTTTTTTTTTTTTTTAATTTGAAGTATAGTTGATTTACAACGTTGTACCAGTTTCTGCTGTACATCATGACTCAGTATATACACACATAGACCTTCTTTTATAAAATATTCTTTTCTACTATGGTTTACTACAGGATTAAAAAAGCTTTTACATAATCCTGATGCAGATGGTCCACAGACCACCTTTGATGAACATAGACCCAGACAGCAGTTGTCTCCAGTTTACCAGAAGGAAAAGGAAGCCCCCTGGGCAAGCCCAAGAAATGAGCTGCTTTTGAATGTAGACCTTAAGAAGCTGATGTGGAATCCTTTCCATTCCACCTCTGCACAGTTGAGTGAGTTGAAACAGAGCCAATATCTTGCCATTATCTAAAGAATGTGCAATTGGCACTAGGAATAAAAAAGGACACGTACAGCTGAGTCTAGAGTTGATGAAACCAGTTTATCTGAATCTTATTCCAGGGCAGTTTGATGCTGAAAGTTGGTGTTATGACTCACTGAAGCTTTCGCATCTATTGTTTTCCTTTTCCTGGGTGGCTTCACCAGAGACCTCACAGATACCATTATTTTCAGATTACTGTTATTACACACATTCTTCTTGAATAAAAAACTACTTTGTTTTTCTCTCCACAGAGCGAAGACCAAGTTTCAGTTGTTTTCTTATCTCCGTATGTAAAACAATCAGAACACTGCCCTACTGGGCTTATTCTCCAGTCTCGTGGGTGTGGTAGAAAGCAAGCAGAATCGCTGCGAGACTTGCTGCAGCCCAGAGCGGGAGAAGGGATGGCGGGGAATCTCTCCATCTCCCTGGGCCCTCCTCGGAGAGCCACGTGCTCCTAGACATTTGTGGACCACCTGCTATGCACCTGGCATCATCCATAGACTGGGGGCTTCCATTCCAGGGGGAGAAACATAATAAATAAATGAACAAACACATCGACTGGAAAATAACAGTAGTGGTAACTGCTAGGAGAGGGTTTTTCTTTTCTTTTCTTTTCTTTTTAAGCCAGTGAGGCAGAAGAGAAGACTTCCCTGGTGGTTTGGTGTCTAAGACTCCAGGCTTCCAGTGCAGGGTCCTGGGTTCCATCGGTCATGTGTGGGAGCTAGATCCTGCATGCCAAAAGTAAGACTGGGTGCAGTCAAATAAATAAATGAAAATATAAATATTAAAAAAATAATAAATAAAGACAATGAGGTGGCAGAGATGATGCCCCCTTGCTTAGCTGGGCGGAGGTGATGGACGGCAGTGGTAGGCAGATCCAGGGGAAGAGCCTTCCAGATGCTCTTCAGAGGGAATGAATTTAGCACATTCAAGGAACCGAAAGAAGGTAAACATGGGTACAGCCAAAATGAGATTAGTGCATAAAAGGAATACTGGGGCTTATGAGATGACCCAGAGGTTTAGTCTCAGATGGGAAGAAAAAGAAACCAAAGCTGTAGCTGACTTAATGGTTCCCTCATGACCAGTGGACAGGGTGGCATATACTTCGCTGTGGATACCTCAGAAACTGGGCTTAAACTGCACCATGGGCGAATAAAGTCTGATATGAAGGAAGGGAGTTTCTGCAATTTAGCAGGAATGAATGATTGACGAGCAGCACCATCCGAAACTGACAGACTGTCAAGCCCGCCTGCTACCCCGTGGGTTATTTCAGCCTGGAATTTCTGGCCCAGTGAGAGCAGTCATTACTTTCTTCCCCGATGGATTTCTCCATAGAGGGTTTGGAAGAGGAGAAAAAGAGAGATCAGCAAGCTTGCTTTCTGAAAGCTGTAAGACGAGGCAGCTTTGTGTGCTGTGCCTGCATTGCACTCTGCCTGTGTCTCCACGGCAGCTCCAGTTGCGTGTATTTATCCAGTTGGCTGAGGCTCGTTGGTGGATGGCACTTTAACCAAGTAGACTGCGAAGTAAATTCAGGGAATTTTTGCTGGCAATATGTATGCTTGTTCTGCTTACAAACAGGATCTGGTCATTAAAACAGACCTTTCCTCGAGGCAGAGTCAAAGAAGACACATGTGTAATTCGCTTGACCCTGGCACCTGGGCTTGTCCAAATCTACATGGACATCTGAGAGTGGCATGCACGTTTACCCTACCCAAGAGAAGGGTAGGAAGTCCTCTGGCTGGGAGCAGATACCTAAAAACACTCGGCAGGGGCGTAAGTGAAGCTGGCCTGATATTGGAATTATTAGATGACCATCCTCTGTTTTGTAGCAAAAGGGACAGAGATGATGCCCCCTTGCTTAGCCTGATTGCACTTCCTAATGTCCATATTAAAGAACAAGGTCAGCTCTGTTTTTCAGACTGACCAACCTGCTCAAAGCATTTCTGAGTCTCTCCTCCTGAGCTACATCCCTAAGCCGTGAGCTACAGATGCCCCCAGTACACACGGTCCAGGGATCCCCCACACAGAGACGCCTGGGGTTTTCCTCTGGGCCACACTGTGCTCATTAGCCACTGTGGTCCCAGATGCTCTGAATTATTTGCCTGACTCAGCCTTCTCTCGCCTAGCACAACCTTGGTAACTCAACGCTGGCCCTGGGCTCCGTGCCCTGGGCACCAGGGGCTCTGTTCCTGGGTATTACTGCTGGGCTTTGCTCTGGCCTCTGAAATATGCCACCTCAGCCAGCCCAGCTCCCCAGTCTCTTCTGTCCAGAGAGGAGTCAAGACATTAAGACCAGCATCTGTCCATGAATTCTATACTCTGGTCACACACTGTACAAATAATGCTTCTCCCACATTCCCCCAAAGTTCCTTAGACAGGTTCAACCCCCAGGTGCCAACAGCTCAGACCATTGTGATTAAGCGTGTTTCCTCGGGCACCCCTGCCCCTAGGCCTCCACCGGCCAAGGCTTGATGCCCTAGAAGCCCAGGGCCAGGGCTCAGAGGGAATTCTCTACACATAGTCCCCACCTGGCTCTAAGGGCAGAGGGGGCTTCTTCCCACAACCCTCCCTCTCCCAGTTTTGGCATCTAGTCTGATGCTGGGAAAGACTGAAGGCAGGAGGAGAAGCGGATGACAGAGGACGAGATGGTTGCATGGCATCACCGAATCAATGGGCATGAATTTGAGCAAGCTCGGGGAGATGGTGAAGGACAGGGAAGCCTGGCGTGCTGCAGTCCGTGGGGTCGCAAAGATTCAGACACAGCTGAGCGACTGAACAACAAGAGCAACTCTGGTTCCTTTCTCACCCTATCCCCCAGACACTTTATCCAAGACCATATTAGGCATTCCTGGGGCAACTGCACTATGGTTTGATAGAGGGATGTTGAAATGTCGTTTTCCACCTTATTATCTCGAGAAAGCACAAACCGACCAAGTTTAGGGGGCCCGAACAGACGCTCATTGTAAACAGACAGCATCTCCTCCCTGACCCAATTTCCTTGCAGAATCGCCAGAGCCTGTACCCTCTGTCTCACTGAGGCGCACAGGCTAATGTTCCTGAGATTATTTTCTTGGGCTGAGGCTGTGGTGATCCTGATTTGGCCCTTGCATAGTATCTGATTGTTTATCTTGACATACAGGTTTGTCCCAGAGGGGAATGCTTAAAAAGTGGCATGCCTTACCCGAAGATAGAGAGAAATAGAAATGCAGCTTTAACTTCTGTCCGCCTCTCTCCTGCCAGACTCCTCCCAATTATTCTGCAGGCTTCTTTGCCCTGAGGGCAGTTTGCAGCTCCAGGGGACTGGAATTGGCTTAAAAAAAAATTCCTTCCTCTCTGTGCCCCATGTGAGGGGCATTGTGTGCTCTCTAAATAATAAGACTGGCTTTGTGTGACCTAACTGGACAGGCCCTTTGAGAGAGTTTTCAGTTGCAGAGAGAGAAGTCAGCTGCACCCTAGGAAATCAAGAAGTCTCCAGACCAAGGACAAAGTCCATGACAGCAAGATGTTTTTCTCTTAAATTGTCTTGAGGACTAATTCCTCTCTCCCACTAGCATTTAAGGTAATTAAGGTAAAAGTATAGCAGAAAAATCCAAATTTATATTTTGGACCTGATAAATAATAGCAGTTAATTAATAAGATACTCCCCACCCACCAATTGCTAACAAAATAATAAACAATCAACAAATCATTTTAGAGCTTTTATTGCATACAAGGCATTGTCATTGATCAAGGGAATTACTTATTACAAGAATTGATTTCCTGCTTGGTACCCAGCATGAGCTAGAAGCTAAGGGCTTAGAAAGAGCTAGGACATAGCGCTCCGCCTGCAGCTTACCTACACAGAAGAGAACACTGGCCAGAACTGACCACTTCCACTGTGCCAGCGCAAGCTGGAAATTTACACATGTAAATTACCCCACTCAATCACCTCAATAACCCTGTGAGGAAGACAATAATATTTCCATTTTATAGATGTGGAAACTGACACCCAAAGAGTATATATATGGTACACAGAAAAATGCCTCCTCCCTACTCCTAAGATGAAGTGAACATGAAAGTGTTAGCTGCTCAGTTGTGTCCAACTCTGCAACACCATGGATTGTATTTAGCCCACTAGGCACCTCTGTCCATGGAATTCTCCAGGAAAGAATACTGGAGTGGGTACCATTTCCTTCTCCAGGGGACCTTCCCAACCTAGGGATCAAACCCGTTTCCCTCATTGCAGGCAAGTTCTCTACCATCTGAGCCACAAGAGAAGTCCCGAAGATGCCCATGCCCAAATCCCTGTGACTATGTCACCTCAAAAAGCAAAAAGGACTTTGCAGGAGTGATGAAGCTAAGGATCTTGAGATGGGAAGATGACCCTGGACTAGCTAGGTGGTCCAATGCAGTGTCCGTATAAGAGTACTTGTACAAGATAAGTAGAAAGGTCAGAGTTAGAGTAACAGAGACAGATGTGATGAAGGAAAAAGACATTGGACTGATGTGAGGCCCTGAGCCAGGGCCTAGCAGCCTCTAGAAGCTAGAAAAGACAAGGAAATGTAGCCTCCCAGAGATAGCACCCTTGCTGACCCCTTTGAGACTTCTGACCTTCAGAACAGCAAAGTAATAAATGTATATTGTTTTAAGCCCCTACGTTTGAGGCAATCTGTTTCAGCAGCAATAGAAAACAAATATAATAGGCTTATTCAGAGCTGCCCCAACTGCATTTCATAGGGAACTTGAATTGGCAAGAGAAGGTTACTCTAGAGGGGTAGAGTCAGGCAGGCTGCCAGGCTGAGGGACTGGCTCCTGGAATTCTGCAAAACAGGGACCCCAGAGCAGGACGCAAAGCAAGGCAATGTGCCCTTGAAGTCTGTCTTTTCTTTTTTGCTGATCTGTTCCCTAAAGACAAAACATAAGGGCAAAAGGCATAAAATACCAGAAGAAATATTCCATGATAACATTGATATGTTTTATAAATAAGGTGTTCAGGAAATGAGTGAGTTCTGCAAAATAGTTACTGGAGCATGCTACCGTAATCAGAGACTTAGCTGGGGAGGTTCAGCTTCACCCTCCAGCATGGGCAGACTGGGATAGTAGCAAAGGCAGACAGAAGGTCTCATGGTGGGGTAATGGTCCGATATAAGAAACTCCTTTAAAAACAGAAAAAGAAACAATCTTCCCATTCCTATTTTCCCCTCCTATTCTCATCCTATCTCTGCCTCTAGACTCCATTCAGTCTGCCAACCAAAATCTTGACAAAGGCCTTAGACAACAAGGCAGGTCCTGATCCAAAAACGTATATTTGCCTTTCTTGCTCATGGTTACCCCACAGAGGAAATCTTCTAGTCTAGTGCTCCCCAGCAATGAGGAACAAAGTGTTTTCAGTTCTTCAGAGTCAACAAGCACACTCTTTGTATGTGAGAGTGGCTAGTTTGATCCAGCATGTCCAAATGTGGAAAATTTGCATTAGAATTCCAGACTTTGACCTAGGTGGGGCAATCTGGCTAAATATAAAGATAGTGTGTTCATAAATACACTTTTTTTTTTTAAAGCTACCATTAATTTATAATCAAGTAATTGTAAAAGAGGCAACACATAATACAAATGACCCTGGGGCAGAAGACGCCCCCTCTAGTCCTGAATTTCACTGTCATCGACAATATGACTTCAAGCAAACTGCTACATCTTCTGTGAAATGACAATGTGGTCTTAAAATTCTCTTAACATTTAAGATGGTTTGACTATAAACAAAAGAATATCTGACCTGAACTGGTTTAAACATTAAGGAAATATATTATTTTGCAAAACAGAAAGTGGAGTGACAAGGCAGGGGAGGGCTTGTATTTGTCAAGGTTCTCCAGAGAAACAGAATCAATAAGAGACTTATATTTTTATTATATTGTATTGTATTAGCTCACGTGATTATGGAGGCTGAGAAATCCCATGATCTGCTGTCTGCAAACTGGAAGCTTAGAAAAGCCAATGGTATAATTCCAGTTCAAACCACAGGCCTGAGAATCAAGGGAACCAATGATGTAAATCCCAGTATGAGTCTGAAGGCCTAAGAACCAGGAGCACCAATGCCTGAGGGCAAGAGATGGGCTGTCCCAGTTCAATCAAAAGAGAAAGTTCACCCTTCCTCAATACTTTTGTTCTACTCAGGCCCTAAATGGATTGGATGATAGCCAACCACACTGGTAAGAGTGACCTTTACTCAATCTACCAATTCAAATATTAATCTCTTCTGCAAACACTCTCATAGTCACATCCAGAAATGTTTTACCAGCTGAGCATCCCTTAGCCAGTCAAGTTGATACAAAAAATTAGCCATCGTAGGGTCTGATTGATTCAGTGGCTTAATGATATCATCAAGGACCTGGGTTCTTTCTATTTTCTATTTTGTAATCCTGAATTATCAGCTTTATCCTTATGATGGATATATCTAGACCACAATTCTAGGTATTGCAGCCAGACACAAAGCAACCAGAGGAAAAGGAGAGAGACAGTCCCGCCAGAAGAAGTTCCTCACATAGCCCTGGTCATCACTGAGTACCCGTTTCTGAACCAACCTCTGAAAAGGAGTTCCCTTGAGAAGGACCATTCCAGCCTCTCATGAGGGTATAGGAGAGAGAGACCAACGGAACAAAATTATGATTCTATATGGAAGGAAAACGGGGACATTGCAGCTAGATGGGAAATTTATAGTCATCTTTATTCTCTCAAAAGTCTCTTCCAGCTCTAAAAATCTGTAAATTAAAAAGCCATCCGCTACCTGACACGGTTTAAACCGAGACTGCCAACCTACATGCCTACTCAGAACCGAGTGCTGGGCTATGCACCAGGGGTACAGCCAGAGTCACGGAACTTTCAAGAAGCCCCCAGTATCAGGGACGCTGAGCAAGCCACAACCAAGACAGTCAATCCTACTGCCTTACGGTTCTAACACTGCTCTCTTGCAGTGGTTCCGGAAGAGGGTGAGTAGTATGGGTTGTATAGGTGAGTGACAGAAAGCAGTTGCTAGTATTTTAGGTAAATTACATAAAAGTTGACCAATCAACCTCCCTGTTTGCTACCCATAGACAATCCAAAATTATCTGGTGGTGGTACACAGTGAGAGGTGGGAAGCTTGGTTAGGGGTGTTACATTTTCTTAATAGAAAATTCAAAATGGCGATTATTGACCTAACATTGACTATGGGCAGACTGTGTCTGTTTAAACTCATGGGGAACAGCATTTTTCCCTAGTGTAGACTAGGCCTCTAGAGTTATTTCCCATACCTACAATGACTATTACAAGGAAAGGAGAATAGATGGATAGATGTTTGATGAGAAATTGTACACTTCTTGTTAGTCTTTTTTTTTTTTTTTTTTTTTTTTGAGGGGCTCAGTATGTTTGCTCAATTCCAATTACCTATGTCTTTCTTCTCTGGCTGGATTAGCAAGTATTGAATTCAACCAAAGCATAGCACAGTGTCACTAAAATGATTGTTCTTCTCCCAGCAGGACACTTAGGTTTTGACTGAGTAATCAAACTCTGAAAGAAATTTCACCATGATATTTATTATACCAAGTAAGGGGAATAAGAGGTATGTTTTGTTATATACTATAACTAGCTAGAAGAAATAGACAGCAAAAAAAAAATTCCTTAAACATGAAAGTTACACATGCTGCTACTAAGTCACTTCAGTCGTGTCCGACTCCTAGCAACCCCATAGACGGCAGCCCACCAGGCTCCCCCGTCCCTGGGATTCTCCAGGCAAGAACACTGGAGTGGGTTGCCATTTCCTTCTCCAATGCATGAAAGTGAAAAGGGAAAGCGAAGTCACTCAGTCATGTTTGACTCAATGATCCCATGGACTGCAGCCTACCAGGCTCCTCCATCCATGGGATTTTCCAGGCAAGAGTACTGGAGTGGGTTGCCATTGCCTTCTCTGGAAAGTTACACATATGTGGTAATAAATTTATGTCGCCCATGTCCCAACAGTTCTACCCAGACAAATCTGAAGAGAGGAAGCATATAAAGTCATAAGTGTATTAGAATGAATAAAAGAATTGAGCATTTTTCAAATTCCAATTTTTCTAGCAAATTATTGCTGGTGGTTGCTGAACTACAGGAAAAGCATTCTGTTTTTGTTATAAGGCTTGAATTTATCATATAAAAGGGGGCAGATCCATACGATCTGCAATAATAATTCAATCTCTTTCTCTCCATCAATCCTCTAAACAGACTTACTCAAAGATGGTACATGCCTTATGTAAGGTTCATTTCCATTTTCCATCTTTGGTGGAACTGCTAATAAGCAGTAAAATGGCCCAGACTAGAGAGAAGAGCCAGGAGAAAAACAAAGACCTAGAATCAGCTACAGCTGAATAATTAGCACTTGAAAAGCAACAGCCCTAAAAGTAACCAAAAGAGAGAGGAGGTGGGATCTGTCCGTTTTCCTTCAGAATCTCATTTCAGGTCTTGACTTTATTCTGCCTCACAGACTATCTCCGTGAAGAAGAAAAAAAAGTACATTAATTTAGAGGCAATTGTCTTATTTGATGTCTTTAATAGCACATATAGCATTGATTTTTTTTTTTTTCCTTTTCACTTTTACTTTCCTGCTTCAGGTTTTTCCTTAGCTCCCAGGATCTACACGCTGAACTCTTGATGTATTAAGTCACATTTCCAAGGGGGAACAGGTCAAATAACTTTACAATCAAAACCCAAAGCTAAACAGATGGCTCCTTCGTACCAAGAAAATGCAAGGACTCATAGGTCTCCTGTGGTAATCGGATTTGGCCTGAACACTAAGGGGTCTCAGAGCCAGTGAGTTGGAGTGCAGGCCTGGGAGCCAGGCATCATGGGCTCTCTGTTGAATTTCAACTCCAAGCCAGTTGACTGCATGCTCTTCCAGGCAAGCATTACTCCAGGATGTGCTCAAAAGATGCATGCCTAGAGAAAATCATGGGCAGGGTGATCACATTCTCCAAGAGTGGCCTTTAAACTACCAGCTTACCTGAAAACGTGTTAAAGATGCAGACTCCCGGACTGCATCGCCGACACTCTTTAGTCACCCTTGGAATCTCCTTTTTCAACAAGCTGATCAGGTCATTTTTATGCTCACTGAAATATGAGGACCACTTCTGGCCTCTTGGTACTCAAAGGTGAACTTGAGACCAGCATCATCTGGGAGATTGTTAGAAATGCAGAATCCCAGGCCCCATCTTAGAACTCCTGAACCAGAATCTGCATTTTCACAAGATCCCCAGGACTTGCCCAGTGGTCCATGGTAAAGACTCTGCACTCTGGCTGCAGGGGGTGCAGGCTTGATCCCTGATTGGGGGAACAAAGATCCCACATGCCAGTGGCCAAAAGAGAAAAAAGGATCCCAGATAATTCCTTAAAGTTTGAGAAATATTTTGAAAGGATAGTTCAGTCTGGGAAAAAAGATAATACAGTAACATAAAAAGGGGCTCATCTCAATACTAAACTACATACTAGAAATATCAAGGAGTTTTTTTAACAATCACTGACATCTCAGCCCTGCTGCTGCTGCTGCTAAATCGCTTCAGTCGTGTCCGACTCTGTGCGACCCCATAGACGGCAGCCGACCAGGCTCCTCCGTCCTTGGGATTCTCCAGGCAAGAACACTGGAGTGGGTTGCCATTTCCTTCTCCAATGCATGAAAGTGAAAAGCAAAAGTGAAGTTGTTCAGTCATGTCCAACTCTTAGTGACCCCATGGACAGCAGCCTACCAGGCTCCTCCGTCCATGGGATTTTCCAGGCAAGAGTACTGGAAAGGGTGCCATTGCCTTCTCCCTCAGCCCTATTAAAGGCCAATTTAATCCATTCTTCTGGAAGTGGTACCTGGGCATCTATCTGTTTTAGAGCTCCAGAGTTAATTCCAATATACAGCCAGAATTGAGAACCACTGATGGCACTAGGTGTGAAGAACCCACCTGCCAATGCATAAGACACAAGAGATGCAGGTTCGACCCCTGGGTTGGGAAGAACCTCTGGAGGAGGGCACCGCAACACACTCCAGTATTCTTTCGTAGAGAATCCTCATGGAAAGAGGAGCCTGGTGGGCTACAGTCCATGGGGTTGCACACAGTAGGACACAACTGAAGCGACTTAGCATGCATGCACACACACGTCCCAGTGAAGCAAAATCCAGAATCCAAGCTTGAAGTCCTACATAGAGGGCATCAGGCTAAGTCTCATTCCCCTAAAAAGCAATCAGGCATTTGCCTAGTAACAAGGAATTCCTAAAATATTTGCCTTTTTCTAAAAGGCGGCTTTGGCCTTTTGAACGGTTACTCATTGTCCATGCCTCATAAAAAAAATACGCTGGGCCTCCGCTGCTCAGGAGCTGAGGAGCAGCATCCCATGCTTTTGTTAATCGAGGCCGGGCTCCAGGCATCCTCACGATGGGAAATGGCTCCTTCTGAGGCAACGTTTCTCTCTGCTTTCTCTGCCCCATGGGATTTGTGATTCTGGACAAGGCATATGCCTTCTCACCATGTCATTTTCCTCATTTGCAGAGGCAAAACACAGTGTCCATTGATTCCTCTGGTTAAGCTGACTGGTGCCCCTGGCTCATGTCCAGTGACTATTTCTCTTTGCAGCAGTCCTCAGCTGGGGGTGAGCCAGAGGGAGATGGCTGCCCATTTAGAGCCTCAAGCCCCAGTGCTCTCTGTCTTGTAAGCTCTCCAAACGCTGGCTGGTTCAGCTGACTCTCTTCAACCACACAGGTCCATCAGAAAGCTTTGGGACAGGATTTGAGAACAGAAATGCTACCCAATTCTTTTGAAAATGTCCAAGTTTAGTTGAAGTCCAGACTCTGGTAGATCCAGGCTGTAGAAATATGAGCCACGCCCCTACCCCACCCTGACTCTCTTTTTTCCCCCCACAGGAAACCTTAATTGGTCTGGATAAATTCTCTTAAACTCAAATTATAACTGTAGCACATGTACTCACTACCTTTATTTCTATAATTATTGATAGCTTGTGTTTTTTTTTAATATCTCCATATCATATGCAGCTCCTTATCTTCTCTCTACCTATTATGAGTATGCTCAGTTGCTCAGTCGTGTCCAAGCCCCTGGGCTGTAGACTGACAGACTCCTCTGGCCATGGAATTTTCCAGGCAAGAATACTGGAGTGGTTGCCATTTCCTCCTCCAGGGGATCTTCCTGACCCAGGGATTGAACCTGAGTCTCCTCCATTGGCAGGTAGATTCTTTACCACCGAGCCATCTGGGAAGCCCCCTCTTTCTACTGATAATATTGGGTGTTTGCTATGTGACAAACATATTATCACATTGTCCTCACATCCATCTTTTGAGGTAGGCGCTATTAGTATGCCAGTTTTACAGATACAAAATTGAGATTTAAATAAATCAAGTGACTTGCTCCAGGTTCCACAGGGTAAAAGAGGCAGAAAGTGGACTTCACCCACATCTATGTGATTCCAATCATATATTGCTACAAAACAGATCATACTGCTGTTTCAGGAAGTTTCTCAATCCCTCACTTCAAGTTTCTGAGCTTCCTTGAGGCAGGATCTCTGCTGCCAGATCTTCCCTTCTGGCTGTGCTTGTTTGGGAACTGGCTACAGTGGGTGCCAGAGTCAAAAAGACTGGAACCAACAAGGAGGGTAGGGAGAATAGGCAGGAAGAAAACTTAAGGTTCCTATTTTGTACCATATATCAAAATAAATCCCATATGAATCAAAAAATTAACAATTATTATTGTATTAAACAATACAAGTACTGGAGGAACATATAGGGAGAGAGAAAATCCTGAGGTAGGAAGAAAAGCTTTATAGAATGGTTACCAAAAGCAGAAACTATAAATTAAAATATTAAGAATTTCAACTACACAAAAACTTCAAATGTAAATTTAAATGTGAAAAGCAATTGATAACTTGGGGGGAGATGCAAAATAGAGGAGGAAGAATTAATAGACTGAATACATAAAATACTCTTACAAAGCAGTTAAGTAAAAGACGAATACTCCAATTTAAAAATAGTCAAAGACAAAAGAACAAAAAGACTAATATTCATGATTCTTGATGAATTCTGGCAACAGACTTTTACATTCTCTGCAGGTGAGAGTATGAATTGACATAACCTTTCTAAAGGCCAATTCAACAAAATGTACTAAAACTTTAATTTTTTTTAATGCAGAGCAGTTAACCCAACTGTTTTGAGCTATAAGTCTTAAGGAAATAATTAAGGACATGCATTGTGAGCCATGGGCTTCCCTGGAGGCTCAGATGGTAGAGAATCTACCTATAATGCCGGAGATACAGGAGATGTGGGTTCCAGTTCCTGGGTTGGGAAGATCCCCTGGAGGAGGAAATAGCAACCCACTCCAGTGTTCTTCCCTGGAGAATCCCATGAACATAGGAGCCTTGTGGGCTCTAGTCCAGGGGGTCGCAAAGAGTCTGACTCCACTGAGCAACTGAGCATACACGCACAATAAACATGCACTGATTTTGTAATGAGAACAAAAAATAGAACAGAAATTACTAAAAAAAAAAAAAAAAGGGGAATCACAGAGCCCCGAGTCCAGTCTCCAGGCCACCAAGAACGGGAGGGTCTGAGTGAGTCATACAACTGACCCACACAGATTCTCAGAGGAAGCTGACCTCTTCCCTCAGCACCCTGCTGGTCCCACCGCGGCTGGTCCTTCCCTGAGGACAAACAAGTCATCAGCCCCAACTCTTCCCACCCTTCTTGAGTGAGATCGGCCCCCAGCACAGGTCCTTGCCCTGGAAACTGGACGCATAGACACGGGCTGACCCTGCCAGAAGGTCCAAGAGGCAGCACCGGGGCCTCACTGCAGGCTTGGCCCCTGTTGTCCACACGTGGGTTTGTTTTCCGCAGATAGACTTCTCTCCCAGCCTAAAAACACCCTTTCGACTCTCCTGCCCTTGGTTAAGATTCACTAGAGACTGAGGTGGCTGCTGCTGCTGTCCGCAAGTGCTGACGGCCCAGCCTCACCAGTTCTGGGGCTGCCACCCCCTTCCACCGTCCTGGAGCAAGCCCGGAGCACGCCTCAAGTTGCCCCTAGGAGGCAGAAAGGCCAGCTGACCGCCAGAGTGGCAGTGCGGCGGCCGCGAGCCACCCCCGCGAGGCCCCGAGCGCTGCTGGGAATTCATTTGCATCCTGTTGCTGGTGCCCAGAGAGGGGACCAGGGCTCACCCAGCCGGAAGCAGTGGGGGAGGCGCACCCAGCCCAGACAGTCGGCCGCAGGGACCCCGCAGCGGCCTGCCTCCACCCCACCCCAGCCCCTCTCTGTGCCTGGAGGCTCCTGGTCGCGGGCCGCTTCCTTCTCCTCGGGGCTGGTGGGGGACCCCCGAGAGCCCCCACGCTGCCCGGAGCTCGGTCCGGGTCTCTGGGCGAGGTCATCCCGGGACGTGTTCCCGCCCCTCCCGGAGTCCCGGACTTCCCCGATCACAAAAGGCACCCTCCGCCTCAGCCGTGGCCAGCGGGGACCCTCCCGCGCCATCGCTGGGGACTGCCTCGTCCCTGCCCCCCTCTGCCTACTCTGCCCGGCGCGCCCACATCAAGGGAGTTTTATGCACGCTCCCTCACTTTTGACTAACACAGGGGTCTCGGATCCTGCGTCCCCTGCCCCGGAACGCAGGATGGGAGGTCTCTTATGGACACAGCGCCAACCCCACCCCCGCATGACCGCCGCGGGGAAAGCCAGGAAGAGGAAGGGGCTCCCGGGTCTGAACCGCTCGCTCGGGGCTCTCGGGCACAGGGCGCTGCTGGGCACGCAAAGAAACCAACTCAGGTGCTCTGAGCAAACGGAAAAAAAAAAAAAAAAAAGAGGTGAAGGTGCCGCAATTAGACCTCCTCAGAGCTGCAGAGTTCAGGAAAGGCCATAAGTAATTCACTAAAAGAGCAAATTTTAAGAGGGGAAATTTGAGACAGTAATAGCAGCAGCATCTGGAGGAACCGCGGGGCTCGGGTTGGGGCGGGGTGGGGGGCGAGTTGTGAATCAGACTTTTGCAGAGACTCAGATTTTGCAATAGGCACTTAATTAAAAATAAAAGATATTGATGTGGTAGGCAAGTCGCGTTCCTGGGAAGGTAAAAATACAGTGGACTCCCCCACACCCCAGATGCTCCACCTGCCTGCTGTAATTACAGGGCTTCAGAGAGGAGGGGGAAAAAACACGGCAGAGAGAAATCTGCTTGCATATTTTTCTTCTATTGTGCTGGACTCATTTGAATTATAATGTGTTGCGGGCCAGAGTAGGAAATTTTGTGCCTTGAATAATGAATCCCCCTGGAGCCCACGGGACCTGTACTTCTCTTCAGTGTCCTCTGAGAATAACGTGTTCGACATTCAAGTGACAACGCTGGAAAGGATTTCAAAGCCCTGGAGCCGCAGCCTGCTCTGCACCCTGATGGTTCTTTTGCCTACCCTCTCTCTTTGGCTTCCAAATGCAGCAAGTTCCTTCTTTACTTAAAATATGTTCTTTTTCACGGGTCCTGGCTGGCCACAGAAACACAGTCCAGATGAGCAGGCTCTTCTAAATTTGAACCAGCCCTGCTGGTACAAAGGTTCCAAGCTGCTAAGGTCCCCAGTATACTACCAGATTTTTTTTTTTTTTTTAATGGAAAAACCAGGGGCCAGAGAGGTGCAATGTCTTATTCCAAGCCAAAACAGGCTTTTCTGATGTTGATATTGTTTGACTGGCTCAGGCTGGCTTTCCATGAGAAAAAAAATAGTAAACACACAGTAATTTAATAAAACAGACATGGTTTAAGTTGTAAGCAGCATCCGAGCCTTTGGGACACTGCATGGTGCTGAGCAGCTGTTTTGTAGAGGTTTGAAGTCAAGGGGCAAATGCTGGGAAAAATACTCAGGAAGATGAGAGAATAAAAGTTTTACAAAATGATAGAAGCAAATGGTCTTTCATGCCTAAACTTTCAGTTTTATTTTTAGTTGAGCATTCTTTCCAGTTTGAAATAGATTCAAAGCTTTTTTAAAAACAAGTAACTTTTTGGCCAGATATATTAGGATATATCCATATAATACCACAGAACCAATTTTTAAGAAGTTCTTAACTGATATGGAAGGATTTCCAAGATACATTACTGAATAACAAGCAAATATACTATTATTTGAATGAGATGAAAAAATCAAAGGAGAGTATATATGCATATTTGTAAAGCAGTAGACTATCTCTGGACGAACAGTGCCTTTGGGGATGGGCTGGGAGGACAGAGAGAGGGGACTGTCCTCTCTTTATCTAAATCCTTTGTCTGTTTGTTTTTAAATGATGTAATTACTTGTTTAAAAAATAAATAAAACCTGATAAATAATTAAACTCATTCAAGCTATAATACAGTCCAGTCAAGACATGGTGATGGAGGAAGGGATAGCATGGTTAATTGTTAATCCTGATTTTTTTTAAAAAGGTAATTGTATTCATTACTTCCTCATTTTTTCATTGAGTCTGTTAACTTGCCAAAGGCAGCTGATATGAAGTTTTCTTTTCTGCCTGCCTCTTCTCTCTAACCAAAGCAGAGCCAGGCAGGGAAATAACATGAAAATGGGCTATAGGAAGGCAGAGAATAAAGAAGCAAAGACCAGGTTTAATCAGAAAGTTAACAAAGGACAGCTGACTACACTCCTTTACTTTCTGAGCCGGGACGTTTCTTGTGTGTCCTGAGAACTATTTCAGGACTATGTTAAGTCCCCGCTTATTAACATTCTGAGAGCTTTGAGCTGAGAAGCGGAGAACCCCAAAGCCTGGGAAAGGCAAGAACTCGGCCAGACCTTTGGGTCTGGCTGAACCATCTTGAAACAGCTCTTTAGAGTCTGCTGTACCACTTCGAGAAGCCACAAAGAGCAGGGAAACTTAGAGGCTCATCCCTGTGGTCTGAGATGTTCCCCCCCAAAGCCTCTCGATCCTGTATCTAAGAAGCTTGGCTTTGCAGTTCAGCTGATTCCCAAGATACAGACAGTGAGCCCAGCTCGGCCCCAACCGGCGGTCGTCCTCCCAAAGACAAAACTGGAAACTTCCTGTCATAGGTTCTTCCTACTACTCTCACCTGCCTCGCAGCCAAAAAACCAAAACATCAAACAAGCAATATTGTAACAAATGCAGTAAAGACTTTAAAAATGGTCCACATCAAAAAAATTAAATTCAAAAAAATTTTAAAAATCAAAACAAGCAGACCAAAGCAAACACATACACACAAAAACCCTTCTCTTTTTTCAACCTGCTCTCTGATTCCCTTTCACAGAGCCCAGACCTTCCTTTCTCCATTAAGAGCAGGGTTTCTTAACCTTGGCCCTATTGAAATTTTGCACCAGATAGTTCTTTGTTATCAGAGGGCTGCCCTGTATATTGTAGGCTGAAGTGAAGTGAAAGTGGCTCAGTCGTGTCCGACTCTTTGTGACCCCATGGACTATACAGTCCACGGGATTTTTCTAGGCAAGAATACTGGAGTGGGTTGCCATGTCTTCCTCCAGGGAATCTTCCCAACCTAGGGATCGAACCCAGGTCTCCCACATTGCAGGCAGATTCTTTACCAGCTGAGGCACAGGGAAGCCCAAGAATACTGGAGTGGGTAACCTATCCTTTCCAGCAGATCTTCCCAACCCAGGAGAACCAGGGTCTCCTGCATTGCAGGCAGATTCTTTACCAACCGAGCTATCAGGGAAGCCCATATTGTAGGCTGGTTAGCAACAATCCTCACCTCTGTCTACTGAGGGCCTGTGGCACCCCTCTCCAAGTTGGGGTGATGTATATACATATTTGTTAGGAGTCAGAGATAAGGTGCACTTCCCTGGTGGCTTAGATAGTAAAGAATTTACGCAATGCGGAAGACCTGGGTTTGATCCCTGGGTTGGGAAGATCTCCTGGAGGAGGACATGGCAATCCACTCTAGTATTCTTGCCTGGAGAATCCCATGGACAGAGGTGCCTGGCGGATAAGGTAGAAGGCAGGTAACATCAAGATGCTGTGCTAACTGCTTTCATTTACCTCTCCAAATCCACTCTCCACCTTTCACCCTGCTCTGTGTGTCAGAAAGGTGACTCTCATGAACTGCATTGATAGGCTTCATCAACACGGTCTGTCTCTTGCTTCTGGTTAGGTTTGGCCAATGGGAAGAACTGGCTGGAGTGGAGGGGCAGGAAGAGTATGAGACTGATTGCTCTGAATCCTTGTTGGCCAGCCAGATCGTGGCTGATTGAATGCTTCCCTCTTCCACGGGCCAAAGCTTCTGTCAGGAGGCTGTCCCAAAGAGCCACAGCTCTCTCTGGCATGCAGGCCTAAAAGGGTAACAGTTTCCTGGGGTTGCTAACTCCAGGATAATACACCACCCATCAATGCTTTCCCTAAACTCTGACCACATTTTTAGTAGTCATCCCTTTATTAAAATCTCCCCAAGTTACTTAGAGTATGCCACCTGCTTCCTGCTGGGCCCTAACTGATACAGATGATATGGGAAATCATTTGATGGAGGGGTTGTTGGTCTGAGACAAGATTTAGGAATTCCTGGATTCTTTGACCAAACATCCAATACACTGCAATGCCTTGAAGCAAAGTGATCATAGTACCCTTTCTCTATTTCTCTCCCATTAACCAAACACAGGCCTAAGAGCTCCTACTCTTAGGAAACATGAGAAAACATTTGCCTTGGTAGCAAGAGTAGAGGTTGTCCAGGTCACACCTGGCCTTCTCACAACAGACATGATTGAGGACTAAAAAACAGCATGAGAGAGAAAAAAATAGCAAGATCTTCCCCCAAGACAGCAAGACATGTCCCCTTTATCAGTTAAGCCACACGAAAGGAAGAGGAAAATATTGGCATGTTCAGTCAAGTTCAGTTCAGTCGCTCAGTCACGTCCGACTCTTTGTGATGCCATGGACTGCAGCACGCCAGGCTTCTCTGTCCATCACCAACTCCTGGAGCTTACTCTGGGCATGTTAACCCCTCTGTAAGTGCATTATCTGGAAAACGAGTGTCTTCTAATTGAACATCAAACTTTCTTCATAGACATAGAATGTATCCGTCTTAATTCTGATGTGTCCAGGAGAAGGAAAATATGGGCAAAGGGGTGTCCTCTTCATCGTCCCCAGGGCTGTCTGGCTTGGACAGACAGAGGCTGTCCCAGGCCTCAGCCGCCAGGAGGTGGGAAGGAGCAGAGCTCCTGTGTGTCTCTGACCCCCGAGCCCCAGTGATGAGGAGGGCAGGTGCGGCAGGGATGAACCCAGGGAGCCAGCTCTGCATCTGGCCATGCTGCCTCTGGGCCAGGCCAGGACAACAGCCTCGATTGTCCCTCCCAACAGTAGCCCTGCTGATCCCAGAGAAAAGAAAGCCATGGGGCCATTCGGATCAGGCCTGCACAGGAAGAATGCTGCCCTTTCTCTGCAGCTCTGGGTCCCAGAGTCATGGAATCAACAGCTCAGAAGCTGGCAGTCCCCTCGGAGGCCTGGGCAGCCTCTCCCATGATCACGTGGCCCAAGACACTCTGTTCTTTGTGACAGCAGCTTGGCTGGGTAGGCTGAGGACCTCTGCAGACAAAGATGCTTCAGGTGGCCCCTGAACCTCCCTGGAAATTGATGGAAAGGCTTTTCTCCCCTGGGCTGTGCCTCCAGCCTGCCCTGTTCATCTGGTCTCTGAGTGCCCCCACAACCTGAGGCCTGGCTGTTGTTCACGTTAGAGACAGCTCCTCATCTGATGCTAGAGACAGCATCAGGCTCAGTGAGCACAAGGGCAGCACAGACACCCTCGGGCCTTTTGCCTCACGCAGCTAATGTCAGAGACGTTTTATTAAACGAGAGTTTAGGTCACATTGCTTCTTGGATAAAAAGAACTTTGCTTCAAAGAAATTTACTTGCTAAACAACACTAGGAAAATTGCCAGACTGTCACTAGGCACAGCCAGCCACTTTTGAGCTGCCCAGTGTTTCCAGAACTGCCAAGCAATTCACTCACATTAGATCAGGACTCCAGAGAGCTGAGCGCAGAAACTCGTGGACCCCCAGTTTTCCCCTCCATCAGAGTACAGAGGCTGGACTACATGAACCTCTAAGCTATTTCCAGCTCTACGCTCCATCCATAGTTGGGAACATCCTGTCTCTTGGCGCCTACTAAGGCAAAGGTAGCCAAGAAGGAAAAGGAGGAGGCGCACCTGTGGGGGCAGACTGCCTGGGTTCAAATCCCAGCTCCACGACTCACCATCTGTGTAACCCTGAGCGAGTCACTTCATCTCTCTCTCCTTCAGCTTCCTTATCTGCAAAGTGGGGAAAACGTTAGTACCTGCTTCATGGGGTTGTCGTGAGGCTCAACTATAATAACACCTGCAAAGCATTTTGAAACACACCTAGCACAGGACAGGCGCACTGTGAGGATTTGCTATTTTCATTGCTCTCTTTGCTTGCACAGAATACCATCTGAGTCTTTTCCTGTCACTAGTGCAGCCTTGCTAAAAGCAATTTGGCAAATGGGCTCTCACAGGGCAGAGAATGGTATTTTTCTGGGGGAATTGAAAATAATGCCAACTTTATTCCCTTCTCAGCTAGCATTCTCTTGGGCAGGGAAGGAGGCTTGGCGAGGGAGCTGCAGTGCCTTACAAAACTTGGCAGGATGCCATCTCATCCAGATTGGAAAAGAAAGTGAAGCACAGAGAGGGGTGCAGTCCAGAGCCTCCCTGCAAGTCATGGAGAAGTGCTAAGCCTTCTGCCTGATCCTGAGTCTGTGGAAGGCTCCTTCGCCCACCACCTACTTCCTAGCTCCTACTTAGAAAGGCTTGCGTCAAGTCCCAGGTCTGTGCTCAGAACATTCTACACATAGCTGATCAGCTGGGCCATGCCAGTGAGTCATCTTGCAGCATTTCTAGAGGCCCAGAAGCCTCCTTTAGGGGCCAAAGTGCTAGGCAGTAACTGCAGTTGGATGGAAACTGAGGAGTCACTGGCTCCTTGGACCAGGAAAGCCACCACAGAGGGAAGGACAAGTCTAGAGGCCCCCATGGTAGGACTCCAATTTCAATGGACTAAGACCTTGGAATTCCAGTCCATACAGGGCCCAGGAGGCCCCATTAGCCAGCTAGTGCCTACACAGCCCATTAACAAATAGGAACTAGACAAGGCTCTGGGTATGTCCTGGAGAAGGCACTGGCAACCCACTCCAGTACTCTTGCCTGGAAAATCCCATGGATGGAGGAGCCTGGTAGGCTGTAGTCCATGGGGTCACTAGGAGTCAGATATGACTGAGCGACTTCACTTTCCCTTTTCACTTTCATGCACTGGAGAAGGAAATGGTAACCCACTCCAGTGTTCTTGCCTGGAGAATCCCAGGGACGGGGCAGCCTGGTGGGCTGCCATCTATGGGGTCGCACAGAGTTGGACACGACTGAAGCAACTTAGCAGCAGCAGCTGGGTTTGTCCACTTCACTTCTTGAGATCCCACCCCCTTCCCTAGCCTGCTCTGCTCTTTGTAGAAAGTACCTCTGGTNGCCTGGTGGGCTGCCATCTATGGGGTCGCACAGAGTTGGACACGACTGAAGCAACTTAGCAGCAGCAGCTGGGTTTGTCCACTTCACTTCTTGAGATCCCACCCCCTTCCCTAGCCTGCTCTGCTCTTTGTAGAAAGTACCTCTGGTTTCCCTTGTCCTCTGACTTCTGGTTGGATTTGGCAATAGGAAGTAGTACCATGAGAGCTAAAGGCGAAACTCAAGTGAGCTCAGGGCATTCAGTTCCCTAGTCCTCACTCACCCCACTCCATCCTGACCCCTTTACCTAAAGACATAGCCACCTCACCGGATCATGTTCTCTGTGTCCTTCTGGGCCCTGATATAAGCCAAGTGCTAGGCCAAGGGCTCGTCACCCATCAGTTTTGCCTTCTCTTTTTCTTTTTGCATATTCATGGCAAACAGATGGGGGGGAAGTGGAAACAGTGACAGATTTTATTTTCTTGAGCTCCAAAATCTGTGTGGACAGTGACTGCAGCCACGAAATTAAAAGACACTTGATCCTAGGAAGAAAAGTTATGACAAACCTAGACAGCATATTAAAAAGCAGAGACATCACTTTGATGACAAAGGTCAGTATAGTCAAAGCTATGGTTTTTCCCGTAGTCATGTATGGATGTGAGAGTTGGACCATAAAGGAGGCTAAGCACCGAAGAATTGCTGCTTTTGAATTGTGGTGCTGGAGAAGACTCTTGAGAGTCCCTTGAACACCAAGGAGATCAAGCCAGTCAATACTAAAAGAAATCAACCCTGAATATTCATTAGAAGGACTGTTGCTGAAGTTGAAGCTCCAATACTTTGGCAACCTGATGTGAAGAACTAACTCATTGGACAAGACCCTAATGCTGGGAAAGACTGAAGGCAGGAGGAGAAGGGGACGACAGAGGATGAGATGGTTGGAT
>SJYX01002495.1:9717-48100 GCA_006410675.1 Oreotragus oreotragus
AATAGTCCAGGGCCTTACCCGGCAGGACCAGCCCCTGATTCTGGGAAGGAGAGGAGCAGGTGTGGGCCACTGATCATCCTCATTTCTTGGGAGGAGACAGTTACTGGAAGTTCTTGTCAAGGGGTCTGCAGCCATCAGCCATAGCTAAGACTGTTTCATTTAGATCCACTGTTCGGCAATTGGAAATGAGCTGAGCAGGCATCGTGCCTTAGACACAGGTACAGGAAAACCTAACCATTCACATCACTTGGCTCTGTTTACTCTTTCTCTCCAGTAGGTACAGCTCCTTCCTTTGCTTCTTCTGGATAGCAGAAAACCTTTTAAAAGGCATCCATCTTTCTACTTTAAACACAGATGTCCATACAAGCATCTCCATTGCATCCCATTAAACCCATCATAAATTGGAAATATTTTAAATTTAAAATGCATTTAATACGCCTAGTCTATGGAACATCAGCGTGTACCCCAGACTTCCTTAAATACACTCAGAATGCTTATACTAGCTGACAGTTGGGCGAAACCATCTGACACAAAACCTACTTTATAATAAAGAGCAGGCTAGCTCATGAGAGTTGTTGAGCACTATACCGAAAGTGGGAAAAAAAAGAGCAGTTGTCTAGGTCAAGAATGGTTGTCAGTTCGTCCATGTACCAGTTGTTCCCTCTCGGGACCGAGTGGCTCCCTGGCACTGCAGCTCACTGCCCAGCATCGGAGCAGCAGCTCATATCACAGAGCGCTCGACCAGAAAGAGATCACAACTTGAAGCACGGTTTCTGCTGAAGGCATATGGCTTTCCCTACCCTTGCAAAGTCAAAACATCACTAGTCAGGGGCCATCTGTATCCTCAAATTCCAAATGACCCAAAGGATCATTTAAAGTCGAAGATGAAATGACACAGACAGAATGATAATGAAAAGTGGACAATGACATCACTATAATTTTAGCTGTCTTACAATACGATGCCAGTTATACCAACAAATATAATTGTTGGGATGCTTAAATTAATATTAACAGATCGAATGAATAGTTTTCAGGGAGAACTTTTCTTCTAACATGACTGCCTTTTTTCCCCCTTCAGTGAAAATTGCCACAGTTGTCAACATCAGGCTTCATGGCCTTCGAAACCCTACACTTTAATACAATTCTTTATCCACGCTGGAAATTACTATCCTTTTTGGATAAGTTTGAAGTTTTATTCAGGTTTCTCTCAATAATATATGCAGAGAACACACTATGATGATTTTTGACAAGGATGGGGCTGACATGGGTCATTAAAATGCCAGCGTTGCCTCTTCTAAACTGTGTTCTCTGCGTTTCAGCCCAGAAATAAAACATTAGAATTTTTAATCTCTAAAGCATTTTTAAACTTTCTATTGTTGTGAGTGGTTCAGTGTCTCAAACATTTATTTTAATGTCATGGTCTATAATTTAATAGCCCTCTGTAGACAAAAATAATTTCTGCAGAAAATGTTTGGCCGTTAAAAAATACCTGGCTATTTATAAAAATTATAAGCCACTTTTCTTTGTAAAAGGTGCTGGTTTTATCTGAAATTTGCACAATGGGTATAAGAATTTTTATTTATTTAAAACATATGTATAAAATACGTGTTTAATTCTAGGAACTGTTTTAACTGCTTTGCAGGTGGTAACTCATTCAATCCTCATAATCTCAAAAGAGATATAGTATTATTATTATCATTATTCTTTCCACTTTACATTTAAGGAAACAGCTCAGGAGCTCAGGGCATTCATGTTGAATTTAATAAAGAATCTCTCTGGAGGGAGGGAATCATGTAGAAGGTCTGTGACCTTCAGTTGAAGACAGATCTCCAGCTGAGAGGGCTCAAGGAATGAAAGCCCAGACCTCATTCTCCTCTCTTCTTTCGGTCTTCTGGGGGGGCTCCCTGTTTGTGACCGGAAGCCAAGGGCAGTGGAGGTCATTGCTGTGTCCATGTAGGTCAGCCTCCAAGCTTGGTGCAGGGTGAAAAAAAGAGGTCAAACTGAGTGGATCAAATGGAAGATATTTGGTGCAGCATCAGCAATCCTATACCCCCTCTCTTTCTCTCTCTCGCTCTTTCTCTCTCACACACACACACATGCACCTTCAAGGCAGGATTGCCTATTCTTTACACTGAAAATTTCAATCCTGTATTTATCTCAACTTCTTACCTTAGAGAGATTCTGAGATTATGAAACTTCAGCATCACATGTATTGTCTTTTGAGGCACCTTCTTCAAGTCTTTTAAAGTCTCTGTGAATCCTGGTTTGGTCATCCAGCATGTTCAAATCCTAGAGCCGCATTTCAGAACCTTATGGAAATTTTCCTATTCCACTGACTTTTCAGGCATGCCTCTGAGATTCAGTCATTTCAGATGAGGTCCAGGAATGCATACTTGGGTTTGTTGCTGTTCTTGTTTTTGATTCCCTAGGCCAGTAGTCTCCAACCTTTTGTGCACCAGGGACCGATTTCATGGAAGACAATTTTTCCACGGACTGGGGGTGGAGGGGATGGTTTTGGGATGATTCAAGCATATTATATGTATTGTGTACTTTATTTCTAATATAATGCCACTGCTGATCTGACAGGAGGTGCCGGTCTGTGGCCCAGAGTTTGGGGACCCCTGCCCTAGGCAACCCTGTTGTAGCCAGCTGAAACACAGTCATCTGGGGTTCCTTGATAATACAGACTCAACCCAAGATATATGATATTCCACTAGACAGCTTTAGAGTTTTCTAGAAATTTAGGGGTTTCCCACAATGGCTAGATTTGAGAGTGTGGAGTGGAATATTAGAATTGCCTGGGGATCTTTTCATAACTGGAGAAGGAAATAGCAACCCACTCCAGTATTCTTGCCTGGACAATCCCAGGGATGGGGGAGCCTTGTGGACTGCAGTTTATGGGTTCGCACATAGTCGGACACAACTGAAGCAACTCAGCAGCAGCAGCAGCAGCAGCAGCAGCTTTTGCTGACTTCATTACCTCACCCTGGTTAGCTAAGGTGTTCTCTCAGATCCTCTCCCTACCGCAGTTAAATTGCTCTCATTGATCATGCTGAATTCCTCTAGTCTTTCAGAGAAGTGCAAGTGCTTAGACCCCTGAACTCATCAGTAATATTTTTTATATTATTGGCTGACTTGTTTTGCATTTAGCTTTATTATTTACAGTACTCTGTGTTATGCAAAAAAATGATTAGAATAGACTTTGTAAATATTTTCCTGAACTTGGATTACATTCACCAAACCTACCCATCTGCCTGTTCATCCTTCCTTTCTCTCATCCACACAGGCTATTCCAGGAGTCACACATTGTTCCAAGTCTTAGGGAGACCATAGTGAGCAAGACAGCTGAAGTCTCTACCCTCTTGAGCTTACATGCCAGTGGGGAAAACAAACATTCAATAAATAAATATATCAGTTTAAAAAAAAAAAGCATTTTGAATATAAAGGCAAAAGGAGAAGAGGGCAACAGAGGATGAGATGGTTAGATAGCCTCATCAACTCAATGGACATGAATCTGAGCAAACTCCAGGAGATAGTGAAGGACAGGGAAGCCTGGCGTGCTGCAGTCCATGTTGTCACAAAGAATCAGGCACCACTGAGCGACTTAACAACAAAAATGGGTATGTGCATGAAGGACATGAATGCCGGGATGTGATGGGCTGTAACAGGTGGGTGAAGTAGGGACCATTTCAGAGAGGGCCTCTCAGAAGACACAGAAGTTGAAGACTGATCAAGAGGAAGCCAGCCTTGCACATATCTGGGGAATGAGCATGCCACACCGAGGGAACATCAAGTGCAAATGCCCTGAGACAGGAAAGAAACTCATCTTTAAGTAAGACGTGAGGCCATTGAGTTGACTCATTGGAAAAGACTCTGATGCTGGGAGGGATTGTGGGCAGGAGAAGAAGGGGATGACTGAGGATGAGATGGCTGGATGGCATCACGGACTCGATGGACATGAGTCTGAGTGAACTCCGGGAGTTGGTAATGGACAGGGAGGCCTGGTGTGCTGCAGTTCATGGGGTCGCAAAGAGTCGGACACGACTGAGCGACTGAACTGAACTGAACTGTCCTTGCTGAACCTGGGCTGACCAGTGAAGAAATGTCCTTGTTTTCTCTAGGTCTCATAAGGCATCCCTTCAAATACCTCCTGAAAATACTACACAAGCTTTTAGCCACTCCATCATTACTTGTGCCTATAGATCAAACCAGTCAATCTTAAAGGAAACCATCCCTGAATATTCATTGGATGATGGATGCTGAAGCACCAATACTTTTGCCACCTGATAAGAAGGGCCAACTCATTGGAAGAGACCCTGATGCTGAGAAAGGTTGAAGGCTGAAGGAGAAGGGGACGACAGAGGATGCGATGGTTGGATGGCATCACTGACTCAATGGACATGAGTTTGAGTAAACTCCAGGAGTTGATGATGGACAGGGAAGCCTGGTCTGCTGCAGTCCATGGGGTCACAAAGAATCAGACACAACTGAGTGACTGAACCGATAAGAGAGTAGAATAAAATAAGCACATAAAAACTGCAGGTAACAATCCTTAGCAGTAAATATTGGTACCTTTTTCCTCCAGAGGCTGCTGACCCAAGTTCTGGAGGTCTAGAAGTTTTTATAGCTTCAAGGGCCTCCTCAAGAAAAATAATACAAAGTTGCAAACAAAAAATTGCTAGGGCCCCACTCACACAAGTGCAGGCCCCAGTGCTTAAGCCTCCCTGGCTTCATAGTGGATCCATGGCTGCCTGGCCCTTCCTTCTGTAACAGGCAGTGAGGAAGCCTGCTCCTCCTGGAAACAGCCAGGGGACCTTGCTCTCCATCACAGCCGGTGAAGAGAGGGAGAGGAACACATGCTTTGATTTAACCATTTTGTCATCATATCAGATTGAGTTAGGCACAGGAGGAAATGAACCAAGGAAAAGGATTCAGTCTGCCACTTAGGGGTTGATAAGGAAGCTACTAAGGGAAACTTAAAGGAAGTAAGAAAGGACAGGCTAAGTAAATACACATTAAATAATACGAGGTAGGAAGGGCTTAGTGCTGCAAAGAGGTAGATGGAGAAAGGGATGGGTAAGGACAGGGCTAGCGAAGAGGTTGGGATGGGAAGGTATATTGGTGCCCGTGAGGAGGAGGAGGCCTAGGCCACGGGGATGGGGTGGGGACAGAGACCGAGTCAGGGCTGGGAGGGGGTGGAGGTAGTGAGTGAGGGTTGCAGAAAGACAGCAGGACGTGGGTAGTGCAGGTGGAGGGGAAGGGCTGCTGCTGGGGGGGTGGTGGTTTAGTTGCAAGACAAAGTATGGTCGGTCTCACTTGAGCCTCTAAAGAGAAATTCTTCCTGCCTCATAGGAAATACTTCCTTTCGTAATTAGTTCTGATTTTCAAAAGAAAGTTCTTGTGATTAAAGAGGACTCAGTCCTGTTATATTATGGAAATAGAGACTTATCTTCATCACAATCAGAACCTCTGCCCCGACTCTGGCCCTGTTTAAGGTCAAGAAACCCTTTGTTTTGACATTTGGCGTCCAGGCAATGATAATGAGCTTTTAATTAGTGCCAGTATCCTGGTTTTCTGTGGGCACACCAATAGTGCACAGCTCTTTCCTGCTCTTGGAGGTCACTTATTATTTGTCACTAAGTGTCTGGTATCAGTCACTGCGCTTTTAGAATAAGTTTATTTTATATATTAAATGCCATATGACTTACAATGGCTTGTTTTAAATATCCAGTTGTTAAGACTTATACATACGATGCAGTTCTGAAACACAGACGAGTTATCTTTTTGGGGGGAAGAGGGGTAAGATACTTGCTGTACTCTGAGGATATGACCTTAGTGAAGCTGAAACCAAACAGAATTTGTGGCCATGGGGAGATTTCTTTTTGAAAATATTCTTCCTTTTATAATATGTTGCAAATCAAATGGCCTCAGTGCCATTTGATTTCAACATATCATGTGGCCAGCACTGAGGAGAACCTTAAATGTTACTGTTGAAAGAGCCCGGGTGACTCTGAGATCATCTTGACCCCCTGAATGTCATTTTTAAAAAGGCTTATATTGTGTGACTTTTGACCCGGATGTTGCATTTACACTCATGTATATGAGCCTCGATTTTTTTGAAAGAACAGAAAAGCCTTTTCTTTGTTTCTGAAGTTTCAAACTTTTGGCTGTATATATACTTGCAGAGTGCATTATATCTGAACTACTTTAATAATGAGATAATATGCAAAGAAGGACAGCCATTTCCTTGCCACGGTACAATCCAGTGTGGGGGTTTTCTAAATGCTAATTCATTCCAACCTCAACTACTTCACCTGCTGTTTCAAAGGCTGGTAGTTTGTATTCATCACCTGAATGACAGCTGTTTCTAACCTCTTTTCCCTGAAAAGAAATAAAGAAATTAAATAAAGCTTTTGCATGCTAATCACTGACATTCTGAAGTGACAGTGGAAAAGTGCTCCAGTCTGAGTAGAAGAAGGCAGGTTTGAATTGAAAGATTTTGTCTACATCAACCAAGTGTTGAATTTTGACTTGATGTTTGCGAGGTGCAGGGGAAGAGAGTGGCAAGCAACTGATGAGACAGTCATCACATGTAAGGACGTGGATAAGATGAATCATTAAAACAGATTTATATATATTAAACGTCTGCATTTAAGCAATTTGAACAATATGCATTTTTATGCAAGTTATGTAGACTTTGCCAAAGCAACATAATACAGTTTTTTTTTTCTCTCTTTTTATCCATTAGATTTTTATCCAAGTCGGTATGCAGATAGGCATGGCAAGTGCTTTGTAAGTTGCTTTTCCTCTTGAGTTTAGTCAGTCTGTTTCTTTGTCTCATAGTAATGGCTGATATGTATTCTTCCCCAGTCACAGAGCTGTATTTTGTCAGAATGAATTTTGTTTTCTACTGCTTTTTCAATAATCATGACTGGGATTAAGAGCTTTTGACTGATTTCCCCTAAACAAAAGTAAATGCTATATGAGAACTACCTTCTCATGTAATGAGCATGCTCCTCGTGCAGTTTNTTTTAAATATCCAGTTGTTAAGACTTATACATACGATGCAGTTCTGAAACACAGACGAGTTATCTTTTTGGGGGGAAGAGGGGTAAGATACTTGCTGTACTCTGAGGATATGACCTTAGTGAAGCTGAAACCAAACAGAATTTGTGGCCATGGGGAGATTTCTTTTTGAAAATATTCTTCCTTTTATAATATGTTGCAAATCAAATGGCCTCAGTGCCATTTGATTTCAACATATCATGTGGCCAGCACTGAGGAGAACCTTAAATGTTACTGTTGAAAGAGCCCGGGTGACTCTGAGATCATCTTGACCCCCTGAATGTCATTTTTAAAAAGGCTTATATTGTGTGACTTTTGACCCGGATGTTGCATTTACACTCATGTATATGAGCCTCGATTTTTTTGAAAGAACAGAAAAGCCTTTTCTTTGTTTCTGAAGTTTCAAACTTTTGGCTGTATATATACTTGCAGAGTGCATTATATCTGAACTACTTTAATAATGAGATAATATGCAAAGAAGGACAGCCATTTCCTTGCCACGGTACAATCCAGTGTGGGGGTTTTCTAAATGCTAATTCATTCCAACCTCAACTACTTCACCTGCTGTTTCAAAGGCTGGTAGTTTGTATTCATCACCTGAATGACAGCTGTTTCTAACCTCTTTTCCCTGAAAAGAAATAAAGAAATTAAATAAAGCTTTTGCATGCTAATCACTGACATTCTGAAGTGACAGTGGAAAAGTGCTCCAGTCTGAGTAGAAGAAGGCAGGTTTGAATTGAAAGATTTTGTCTACATCAACCAAGTGTTGAATTTTGACTTGATGTTTGCGAGGTGCAGGGGAAGAGAGTGGCAAGCAACTGATGAGACAGTCATCACATGTAAGGACGTGGATAAGATGAATCATTAAAACAGATTTATATATATTAAACGTCTGCATTTAAGCAATTTGAACAATATGCATTTTTATGCAAGTTATGTAGACTTTGCCAAAGCAACATAATACAGTTTTTTTTTTCTCTCTTTTTATCCATTAGATTTTTATCCAAGTCGGTATGCAGATAGGCATGGCAAGTGCTTTGTAAGTTGCTTTTCCTCTTGAGTTTAGTCAGTCTGTTTCTTTGTCTCATAGTAATGGCTGATATGTATTCTTCCCCAGTCACAGAGCTGTATTTTGTCAGAATGAATTTTGTTTTCTACTGCTTTTTCAATAATCATGACTGGGATTAAGAGCTTTTGACTGATTTCCCCTAAACAAAAGTAAATGCTATATGAGAACTACCTTCTCATGTAATGAGCATGCTCCTCGTGCAGTTTTGAACAGGATTATTTACCTTTATGAAAGACTGACATCTAGATATTAATAGTGGATTATATTCCTTGATTTGTTTAAAGTCATCTGCCACTTACCTTCTGCTTATTCCTGACTTTCTATAAGGCCCCAGGTAGTATAGTTCAGTTTTATAAGTTCTATATATCTCAGAGTATATGTACTTCATTAATTTAAATCTTATTTCTTGATGTTTTAATCTGAAAATTCAGTAATTTTGTTGTCATATGGCAAAACTGACTTCTGTTGGTACACAGTTCTATGAATTAATACATATATAGATTTGTGTAACCACTATCACAATTAGAATATTCAGTTCAGTTCAGTCGCTCGGTCATGTCTGACTCTTTGTGACCCCTTGGACTGCAGCAAGCCAGGCCTCCCTGTCTATCACTAACTCCTGGAGTTTACTCAAACTCACGTCCATTGAGTCCGTGATGCCATTCAAACATCTCATCCTCTGTCATCCCCTTCTCCTCCCACCTTCAATCTTTCCCAGCCTCAGGGTCTTTTCAAATGAGTCAGCTCTTCAGGTGGCCAAAGTGTTGGAGTTTCAGCTTCAACATCAGTCCTTCCAATGAATATTCAGGACTGATCTCCTTTAGGATGGACTGGTTGAATCTCCTTGCAGTCCAAGGGACTCTCAAGAGTCTTCTCCAACACCACAGTTCAAAAGCATCAATTCTTTGGCGCTCAGCTTTCTTCACAGTCCAACTCTCACATCCATACATGACCACTGGAAAAACCATAGCCTTGACTAGATGCACCTTTGTTGGCAAAGTAATGTCTCTGCTTTTTAATATGCTGTCAAGTTTGGTCATAACTTTCCTTCCAAGGAGTAAGCGTCTTTTAATTTCATGGCTGCAGTCATCATCTGCAGTGATTTTTGGAGCACCCCCAAATAAAGTCTGTCACTGTTTCTACACTGTTTCTCCATCTATTTGCCATGAAGTGATGGGCCTGGGTGTCATGATCTTTGTTTTCTGAATGTTGAGTTTTAAGACAACTTTTCCACTCTTCTTTCACTTTCATGAAGAGGCTCTTTAGTTCTTCTTCACTTTCTGCCATATGGCTGGTGTCATCTGCATATCTGGATATTTCCCCTTGCAGTCTTGATTCCAGCTTGTGCTTCTTCCAGCCCAGCATTTCTCATGATGTACTCTGCATATAAGTTAAATAATCAGGGTGACAATATACAACCTTGACGTCCTTCTTTCCCAATTTGGAACCAGTCTGTTGTTCCATGTCCAGTTCTAACTGTTGCTTCTTAAGCTGCATACAGATTTCTCAGGAGGCAGGTCAGATGATCTGGTATTCCCATCTCTTAAAGAATTTTCCAGTTTGCTGTGATCCACACAGGCAAAGGCTTTGGCATAGTCAATAAAGTTCAGGTAGATGTTTTTCTGGAACTCTTGCTTTTTCGATGATCCGATGGATGTTGGCAATTTGATCTCTGTTTCCTCTGCCTTTTCTAAAACCAGCTTGAACATCAGGGAGTTCACGGTTCATGTACTGTTGAAGCCTGGCTTGGAGAATTTTGAGCATTACTTTACTGGCGTGTGAGATGAGTGCAATTGTGCGGTAGTTTGAGCATTCTTTGGCATTGCCTTTCTTTAGGATTGAAATGAAAACTGACCTTTTCCAGTCCTGTGGCCACTGCTGAGTTTTCCAAAGTTGCTGGCATATTGAGTGCAGCGCTTTCACAGCATTTGAAATAGTTCGACTGGAATTCCATCACCTGCCCTAGCTTTGCTCATAGTGATGCTTTGTAAGGCCCATTTGACTTCACATTCCAGGATGTCTGGCTCTAGGTGAGTGATCACACCATCATGATTATCTGGGTTGTGATAATTATCTGGTTGTACTCTTTCCAGGCAAGAGTAAGAGGTGGGTGCCATTGCCTTCTCTGAATGCCTTCAGAGTTTGGGGCAAAAACTGAAGGGCATACAAATAAGCACCAGGCTTTCATAATATAATAAAGTATGTAGGATAATCACTTTGTGAAACAAAAAATTATAGACTCACTAACTCACTACTTGGATATTCTGAAATTGTCCAAATAGATTCTTTAGATTGATTTATATGGCACTTTCACTTGTTATTAATGTCCTCCTTCTTATTGATAAATTTTATTTATATTTCATTGGGAATTTCATAAAATGTAAACTTAATGAATGTTCTGAAATAAATATGAATTATTTTCAAGTAAGTATATTCTCAATATTTATTTGTTTAGAATATTTTGTTAATCATTGTCATTTTCTTTCATATACCTATATATACTATAAATATATATAAATGCATATTTAATAATATGTATTTATTAAAATGCATATTTTAATAAAAGGATATATATCACAAAAAGTTTCCCTAGGTATTGCCCAGAATAAGTACAAATGTCATTATTAGGTTAATTAACCTTGTGTGAAAATAAATCCACACTTAGAGTTTCTTAGAAAGTTAAAATACTCTCTTTAAATTTATTTTTTATTTTCCTTTTCCTCTGCTTGATGTTGTGCAGATATGATGCTATATAATTTTCAGACATTTTGCTTTATGTTGAGGTGTTTTTCAATCTGTCAAAATAAAAATATAGTAATAAGCCATTGATCACTTAGGATCAATACCTGTTGAGTATTTTTTCCCCCTTCCAGGTTAAAATAGACCTTGTTTTCATCAGTGGAGAGAAAAAAATATAGGTGTTTCATGCTGCTGCTGCTGCTAAGTCGCTTCAGTTATGTCCGACTCTGTGCGACCCTATAGATGGGCAGCCCACCAGACTCCCCTGTCCCTGGGATTCTCCAGCCAAGAGTACTGGAGTGGGTTGCCTTTGCCTTCTCCATAGTGGCAGATAATAGTACACTCCAAATAGTAATTCACAGAAACTATTTTTTTTTTTTTTTTGTTCACTATATTCAGTCTGATCTGTTTTTGTAGGGGGGTGAGGGATCCAAATTTATATCCTCCCCAACTGATGATATAATTATGGGCAATGAGTTCTTTCTTATATGTACATATGTGCCTGTGTATGTGTATATATATATTATATATACTCATTTTTTTTTTCTGGTAGAGACAAAGAAGACATTTATTTGGGCAACTCAAAAACTTGTACAAGTTTGATCCTTTCCAGATGGCCATATATCTGGCTGCCAGATTCTTGGTTCAGCCCATTTTCTGTCTCCTAAATATCTCTTTGTGCTTTTCTGTGAGCAAAGCACATCTTGAAGTTTGTGTGAGTTCCCTGTTAGGACAGCTTCCAGTTTCACTGAGCAATCCAGGGAATGATCTCTGTTGTCTTACAGAAAAGGTTCACTAAATTCAACAAATGTACCTCTTTTAAAAATTCAGTTTACCTTACAAGGATGTATCTTCCTTTGCTGTGGAGGCAGAGCAGAAAGATGAAAAGATCAGAAATGTAGAAGGCCAGGATAGTTTAGTTTCCGGCTCTGTCATTGACTGCCTTTGGGTCCTTGGGGTGCTCTGCAAACTCTCTGAGCCTTAGTTTACTTTCCATAAATAGGACCACCAGTGGTACCTATGTCACAAAACTGGTGTAAATGTGTAAATATTAAGTGCAGTGATTCAAGTAAAGGGTGGAGCAGCCCTACACTGATTCATATGAAGTGAACAGCAAGCAGCGAGTCATAGTGGTAACATCCCTGGTGGCTCAGACGGTAAAGATTCTGCCTGCAATGCAGGAGACTCAGGTTTGATCCCTGGGTTGGGATGATCCTCTGGAGAAAGGAATGGCAAACCACTGCAGTATTCTTTCCTGGTGAATTCCATGGACAGAGGAGCCTGGTAAGCAAATAGTCCATGGGGTCGCAAAGTGTCAGACACGACTGGATGCCTAACACACACATACTGTGCTAGGGCATCCATACTGAGACAGTGCTTCTCAAATTTTAATGTGCCTCAGAATCCCCTTAAGTCCCTATTAAAGCCCATCTCTCTGGGCCCCACTTGCAGAATTCTGATTCTGTAGGTCTGGGGTGGGGAACCAAAATTTGCGTTTCTAACAAGTTCTCTGATGATGCTAATGCTGCTGGCCCTGGAACCAAACTTTGAGGACCATTGAACCAGGCCTTCATACTCCAGTCTATTGCTCTTGGGTAGTTTGGTCAAGGATTGGAAGGGTTAGCTCCGTCAGCCTCTGGGTGATAGATCTAAAACCGGGACCTCCTCAGCTCAGGGCTGACCCAGTGTCTGTTTCAAAGTGCTCGATCCCTGGCTTGACTCACAGCTCTCTCAAGTATTTGTACCCACATACGGAGCCTTCTGGCCTTCCCTGGTGGCTCATCTTAAAGAAGCCTCCTGCCGATGAGGGAGACAAAGGTTTGATCCCTGGTTTGGGAAGAACCCCTGGAGAAGGAAATGTCAACCCATTTCAGTATTCTTGCCTGGAGAATCCCATGGACAGAGGAGTCTCGCAGTCCGTGGGGTTGCAAACAGTCAGACACGACTTAGCGACTAAACACCACCACAGCATTCTACGTCTTATCAACACCTTCTGATTCTTCTCATTCTCGGCCTTCAAGGAGTCACTCCCTGGCTTATTACAGTGCAGCTCTCACTCCTGGAGTGTGGCACAGCACTGTCACCAGACTGCCTCAATCGCGATTCCCTTTGGCAGAGCAGATGTCACAACCTCCATGTCCGTACCACCGCTGATTGCAGCTCTGTTGGGCGTGCTGAATTTATTTTGCTCTGATGACTTTTCAGGAGAGAATCTCTCCCTCGGATTTTGTCAGAGGGGGACTGGCATATGCTGAGCAGACAGCACACAGATCCTTGAAGAAAGTGGGGAGTGGCTGGAACCAAAAGTTTTCATCCCCTCGCACTTCATTGAAAAGGTCACCTCGCCTTGGTGGCCCTTTATTCCAATCAGCCTCTTAACTCGCCGTGGACCCTTCTCAAACATCATTTGCTTGTTTTGGGTTCAAACGTGGGTGGCATCTATCACTCATTATTCACGACAGGCCTTTGCTAAGGGCTTTACACACAATGTCTCCTTTCATCTTTCCAGCGGGTCTATGGTCTGGGAAAGGGGTGGCAAAGGCGCTCACGGTGACTGTAACCATTCCCAAGGGCTCTGATGGAAGTCGCGACCCACCCCTGACCTCTTGCCGATGTCCTCCGTTTGCTGACCTGTGGTGCTGCCCGCAGAATCAGCCTCCCTGGGCACTGAGCAGGTAGAAGGTGAGAGGGAATCCATCAGGATGCAGACAGGGGACAGAGAACATCACATTCCTAGGGGCAGTTTTAAGAAACTAAGGCTTTTCAGTGTTAAGTTCTTTGCCCAAGGTAGAACTTTTGCTGAGTAACAGAACTGATACTTGAACCCAGGACCATTTGACTCATGATATGATGATGTCAGTGGAGCACACCTTCCTTTGAGGGGCCAGAAAACAGGTTGACAGTATTACCAGGCAAATCACGTATATGATCAGTATCATTCTTTTAAGGAATGTTCTTTCCCCCATTTTGAAATACTCTCAAAACTGAAGGATCTGTAGTTATATATGGAAAAATGTACATTTTTTTCACTCTGATAGACACTTGGTGATGAGTATGACAGTCAGAATTACGCCTTAGGGAATTGGCTTTTCTCTGCCTTTGGGGTACACAGTTAACCATTATCAGAATGTCCACTTTAGTTCCAGAAAGACTCAATTGTGGGTGCCTAAAAAGGAAACTGACTTTTCAAAAAAAAAAAAATCTTTATATACATCTAAGTTTGAAAAATTTAACTCTAAAATCAGCATAAAAATAATGCATGATCATTTGTTGGAAGAAATTCAACTTTAAAATAAGGCTATTACCTGGATTTTGCAGAGTTCCCACTTTCTGAAGAACTTCTTCTCCCCTTCAAAGGCAGAATTTTATTACTGAGGATCCTATTAATGTTCAAATGTGACTTATAGGTCCGAAAAAAATCACAGTTTTAAGTGCATTGGATGGATTTTCAGAAACAATTTTAAGTCACTGCTTGTTTCAACTGAAGTATCCAGCTAAGAGGTGAATGAAAAGTATTGTTGCCGCTCATGAAGCTGACTGCTTGGTGAACCAGGCTCCTTTTAAAGAATATTCTCTCACCCATGGCAACAAACATGACTGGCTCATTCATTTATTCGTTACTTTTCCCCCTCTCTCTATAGTTGAGTACCTATTATGTGGCGAACATGACCCTTCAAACATGCCATGTTAATTCGACACTTTGACAAGAGACGGCCGTGGTAGGTATGAGTGTGGAGAGGACCTGTATTGTGTCCAGCACCTGACACGTAAACCTCCAGGCTTCTCCAAGAGCCTCTTACATTCTTACTGTTATTTCCACTTTATCCTTGTTCATCTGAAGCTCAGAGAAATCAAGCAATTTGGTAAAAGTCAGAGTTAGTACATGGTAGAGTTGTGATGTCAACTCAAGGCCATATAAGGACAAATACTGTACTTTCTACCATATTTGTACCTATTGTCCCTTTTCGAGCATCTGTGGTGATGTCTCCTCAGCACCTCACCTCTGTTGGCAGCCAGAGTCAAACTGAGTCCTGATGCCTTAACTTGTGAAAAATCTAATTATTGAAAACTTGGGATTAAGCTGAAGTAACAGTTGGAATCATATTAGGGTAGAAGGCTCTTGAGACCAGTAGCCAGGTTAGGTCCTTTCCTTCCGGGCTACTAGAACGGCCATGCTGAAGTTTTCAGAATTCACACTATCTGTAGATGCTGGCTGCTCATTAGGGACCCCATTACCATCCCTCTAGCCCAGGGAAGATGATTCTTCTGCCAAACTCTTCTATTATGGGATGTGGCTTCTTCCCTGAGCCTCAGAATACCTGATCAGAATCCCTGGATTCTGAAGAAAGAACTGAATCAAGGGTTTCATGGAACTTGGCAGGGCTTACATACTAGGATCCTGGAATCTGTCATCGTAGTCATGATTAAACCACCCCTTACCCTCACCCCCGCCAGCCAAGGCTAGGGATTTGGTCCCATTAATGAGCCAGCAAGCCCAGGAAAGGACAGATCTGGGTGGGACCATGGTAGGTATACTTTGACAGACATGATTCTCATAGGTTCCCTGTTCAGAGGGTGACATAGGATCTCTAGGGAATAATGCCCTTGTTCTAAGCTTACTCCCCAAACTGTCAGGGGCTCCACTGAAAGAGGGTATCTGGAGAGAGAGCTGGCTTTTGACATCCTTGGAGACATTTCCTGGGCTTCAGGGCAATCACAGGCATGTTTTAGGAAGAATGATTTAGTGGAAGACTTGAGGCCAGGAACAATCTGCTCTTTCAGGCTGTGATCCTCAAACTTGGAAGTCACAGAAAGGCTCAGGATGACTTGCTAGTTTACTGGGTCTGGCATTTTATGGCAAGTCACCAGGCAACTGCTTCAATTTAGTGTATCTTTGTCCAGTATCAAGCCTGTATGTAGAGAACTGTGTAGCCCAAGACTGATATGGATTCACTGGTTTCTCTGTATAATCGGTAGTAGTTGGGGGATGAGTCTTATACATGTAGATTGCAGGGGCGGAGGGCTTGAGGCTTGACTTGCTCGAGCAAGGGGGCCAGCTCTGGGCTCATGGGTGCTGTCCAGGACATCTCGGAGCAGGTATCAGGGGCAAAATATCCAGTCCTTACAGGGTAGGGATGTCAGATAGATAATTTACCATGGATATGGAATCAGGAGCCCTATTAAGTCAAATTAAGTCCACAGCTGGGCTTGCACTTTGCTCAATAATGGTGCCTAGGCTTCATCTCAGATTCCCCCTTGACCAGTCAGAAATGGTTGCATGATGATACACTGTGTGGGAAAAGATGCTGAGGCTCTGTCTCAGCTCAGTGAGGAGGATGGCATGCTTGATTCATAATGTCTGTATCTGCTTGAGGTAAGCAGGGAGCAGAGGCTTACGTGATGCCTTTTTGTCCTTCCTACCTGAGTTTGCACTACGCTTACAGAGCTGTGAGCGTAGCCTTGGTCCCCACACTGGGCAAGACAAACCAACCTGTGAGTGAAGTCACCTAGGCAACCCACTTCTCCAGCACAGCGGTTTTGAACTATTTCCATATTTTCCAAGTTCGTGAAATCACGACAGTTCTCTGTGCTCAGAAGAAAACCCCTTTGGCTTTCCTGAGAGGAAGGAAGACATTGGACAATAGTTGCCCTGCTTCCTGCCACCATCTCCCAACATCTCTTATCTTCCCCATCCTTGCTCTTGTGTTTTCTTTCCATGACAAAGGATAAAGCAGCCTCCCTGCCTTTTAGAACTGGCTTCTCATCCTTTTTTTTCTATCCGCAGTTACTCATAACTTAAAAGAAAATAGCCGATGTGGAAAAAATAAGGTTTGATCAGAAAGGCATTCCCAGTCTCAAAGGCCCCTCCTGCACCATCCTGACCTCCTGTGGACCTGAGAATGATTTTCACAGATTACTATTTTTCTTTGTTTCAAATTAATTTTTCTCTGTAATCAAGCTATCAAAGTTCAGTCCCAGTGCTAACCAACTGTGCATGGAGTTTGCATAATTTTACAAAATGCAGGCAATCAGAAGCGGAAACTTAGCTTCCTGGTTCCCACCACTTATTGAGTATGTGAGTATTGAGTCTCACATTGGTCTAACTTTGTTTGATTACCTGAGTTGAGGTTCATGTTAAATATAAGATTGTATTTTGCCATCCAGGAGTTCAAAAGAAATGTAGTTCATGTCTATTATTAAAATTGTGTTCTGGTACATTTGAGGTACTAAGATCTATATTCAGAAACAGATCTCGAATATTATAATGTTCCCTGTTTATCTGAAGTCAAGATTTGGATTGTTGTTATGCTTTCTAAACTTGTTCTCTTCCTAAATTGACCTTATTCAGAAAACAACTTATTAATATTTAAGTAGTTAATCCAAGTACTGTCTTCCTTCAAAAGCAGCCCACATGTCTCATTAGCACCTCAGAACATTGGTATTGATTACAGTTTTCTTGCTTATTTGTGCAATCTTTGTTCTCTGAGTTTTATAGTATTTACTAAGTCTTTCTGTACCATGTATCATGAGTGAGAAAAACTGTTTTTCATATCATGTTGTATATATTAATTTTATACTGCTCTTGTGCACTTTGGAGTAATTTTTTATGTAAGTCTTCACAAATAGAGAATTGTGAGATTCGGTTTCTAAAATTCTCCCTTTTGAAGGAATGTAAATTTGTGCTAAAAATATAAATGTACTTGTTGAATATTTCTTTAAGATAGAGACAAAAGGGAAATAGTTCTGTTTGGTGGTTTCTTTAAAGACTTGGAGAGACTAGCAGTAGGAAAGAAAAGAGCCAAAAATCACTTCTTCCAAGAAAAGGAGGAGAAATTAAAAATGTCTTTTGCAAGGGGACAGCACAGTATGGGGCGGTTTGTGACAAAATTTTAATGAAAGGCAAGCTTCTTTATTGAAATCTAATAAATAATAGACCAGAAAAAGAAGGCTTAGCCATTTTATTTTTAAATAAGACGGTGAAGTAGATAATTTGGACCTCTGAGTCATGAATTTGTTGGGTTCATTGGTCATTTTTAGGACAGCTTTGACCTTTCCATAAAGTGTGAAGGGTCTTTATCTTCTATAAAGTTATGCCCTTAAAGAGTGAGCTGCATTCATTCCTTAATAAATTTATAAAGGAGAAAGAGAAAGTGCTCTGACCCGTCAGACGTGCAGTTGTCACACAGAATTCTCTCAAGAAAATAGCTTTAAAGGCCAGAACCTAGGGAGTTCTGAGGCCAGCAACCCCCTTTGATTTCTAAAGGAACAATTGTTGCTTCTAGTTTTCCAAATTGCAAATTAGGGGACTAGAAAAGTATTTGATGTTAGTTCACTGAACTCTCTTGTCAGCCAACCCATAAACAGAATTAATTGCCTCCCATGAATCCAGCACTAGAATGGAGTACTGGTAGAAACAGCCCTTCGGCTCAGTATTTACGAAAAGAGTGAGTGTCCATTTAAAAGGCGTAATACCTGCACTTCTTTAACTTAATGGTTAACCCATTTGGTTTCTAACTCTCAGAAGGAACGATGTAGGAATGATTAAGTTTAAAGGACTCTATTTCAGGAATTGGGGTTTTGGCTTTCTTTTTCTGTGTTGTTACATATCACAAATTAAGCTTAGAATGGTGGTAAAACAAGCTTAATAGTGATATTAATGCATAAAAAGAGCTTTTCAAATTGAGAATCAGTACCTGGAGCAACTCATAAACTATTCTCCATAATCTTTTTGGTCTGTATTTGCAAATGACCAGTGGGTTTTGTTTGTTTGTTTTGTTTTGTCTGTGTGCGTCTTGTGTTTGGTTTAAATGCTAAACCTGGCTGTCTTTGGACATCAAATTGAACTTGAAGGTACAAGGTACATTGAAATGCTGCATTTGTTGGATCTACCTATTGGTCTTTGGGAAACTAAGTGGTAAAAATGGGAAAAAGCTAGAATTTTGTCAGCTGGATGAACTTAAACATGGTTAAAAAAACAAAAAAACAAAAAACAAAACCTCCTTGCACTTCTTAATCTGTAAAATGGACATGAAATCTATATAGTAGTGATTGTTCCCATCAATTTTGCTGCTTTATTCCTCACCATGTTTGATAAGCCAGGGTCTACACGTCTAGAGCCCCTTCCCCTGAGATTAGTTTTATCGATTTTTGTGATATGAATGCTATTAGACATATTCTTGTGGTACATCCAAGGTGGAAGGTATGAATTTCTTTTCCCAAGCTCATGCAGCCCCAAAAGCCATTTCTGAAGCCTGTGGGTCCCCTCCTCTCTGTAAAGGTTCCCTTTTCTCCCTCAATTTCCCTGAAGCTTCACCATTCGGAGTATGTTCCTTTTGGTTTGGCTGAGACTCCTGACCACAATACATCATGATTTCCCTTAAAGTTTTATCAGTGCCTGAAGTTGGGGCTCAGAGGGGCCCCGAGACCGGCGACTAGACTCTGAGAGCTGATGGAAAGAGCAAGAGGAGGCCCAGAGGGCGGTCTAGGTGGATGAAAGGCAGCGCTGTTAGGAAGATAGACCCACACACGCTTATTTCAAGAGTTACCTGGACATTCCATGAACTGTTTAAGAATTTTTTTCAATCTATTTTTTCTGAAAAGAAAGGATTCTTATGGTCTAAATTAAATAAGATTTTTAGCTGGATTTTACTAATCCATGTGAAGTTTTTATTGGTTTAGACTCTCATTTTTATCTAACATGGAAATTAAAATCCCAGGTTAATTTTTATTTGTACAAATTAGTGAGTGGCTTAAGGAGGAAGAGGGAAAGAGCCTTGCTTCCTTGCCCTCTAACCTAGTGTTTACCTTGAGGTTTATTTAACATGGCAGGTGGTGGCAAAGCACTGCATAGGGCATCTCTTGCAGTGTTACCTCAACTCTCGACTGACAAATGCTTCTGACACGGAAACCTAGTACTGTCCTAAAACAGGAAAAATATATATATAATTCAGATATGGGCTAATAAAAATGGCTTCTCTAAACATGTCAGATGAATTAGACCTCTAAGGGGGAACCATGTTGCAAGTGGCGAAGATAAAATAGAATGGAATTTTTTCATAAAATAGAATGGAGAGACTGCTGTTGTCGGTTGTCAGAGGAAGTGAACACCTGTGGGAGCAGTGGCATGTCACCCTGGGCTGCTGTTTTTTAGTGGTTGTAATGGGTAGTGCTAAGTGAAAAACTATCTGGCAGAGTTAATCGAGGTTGACACCAGTTGGTTGTTACTGAGGACAGAGTCACGTTAATTGTAGATGGCGGGTCAGATAAAGGGTTAGGCTTTTCTACGACTTGAGTCTTAGCTAAGTTCAGAAGTAAGCTGTTTTTAAATCATAGAGTTTTAGTGTAATTCAGTTATCATACAGCAAGAGTAACTTCCCATTTAATGTGGGGGCAGTTGGGAACATTAGTGCTATGTAGTTAGGCAGTTGGCATGCTCTCCTTAAGGCGTCATAAATCAGTAGGGAAATTAGCTGAGGCTCATCACTTGCACACACATTTACACAACAGTATTTCTCAGATGATCACCCATCTCATGTCACCTTCAAGATTTTGGCCCTCTGCACTATTACTTGCTTAATCTTTTCCTCTAAGCTAATTTAATTCTTTCTTTGCTTTTACTTATCTTTGACATAAGCAGTATTACCCATGAATGCAAAGGTTTGATGTTGTCGTATTTTTTTTTAATAGTATGGATTAAAAGTACATAATTGTTGCAAAGTAAAAAAACAATTAAAAAAATTACAGAATATCATGTACCACTCGAAAATGCCCCACATTTGGGATAGACTTATGTAATCTCTGCATGCACTATTCATTTTTATAATTGCATGGTTTTGTGTTTTTATGCTTTCAGAATCATTAATTCCCCCCCCTTAATTGAAATTGGAAATGCATTTGTGCATATAAAATATTGGAATGCAAATAAAACACACGTTCCTTATAATTACCTCTTGGTCTAATAGCAAATACTAGTTAGAGCAGGCACCCTTTGGGATACTAATGGCAGAGCCTTCCCATGGCAAAGCAACAAGAGGCCAAGTCAGGAGCAAAGGGACTTGCCAGCCCAGGTCTGCAGCAGGCTGGGGTAGATGGAGAAACAGCACCTCTGGGTGACTGGCTGCTGGCTGTGGAGAACTCTGAGGCGAGTGAGCAGAGTGAAGCTCAGGCTCTGAGAGTGACGACTGCCCAGGCTGAAAAGAGGTCCTGGGGGAGCTGACCAGGCATTTTCATCCCTTTACTGGGAACAGCACCACCATGGTGGAGTGCTGCTCCAACTGTGTTTTTACATTGAAATGGAAATTGTTTCCTTTTGGATTTGTTAGCTACTTGATATCTCCATCGTTGTTATTTTTGCAGTTGGTCATGTTTGACTTTATTACAATATGTATCTCATTATCTTTTTTTTTTTTTTTTTTCTTTTTTTAAATTGAGCTAGAGTTGCAGATGCAGTGACTCAGATGGTAAAGAGCCTGCCTGCAGTGCAGGAGACCCAGGGTCGACCCCTGGGTTGGGAAGATCTCCTGGAGAAGGGAATGGCAACCCACTCCAGCATTCTTGCCTGGAGAGTGCTGTGGACAGAGGAGCCTGGCGAGATACAGTCTGTGGGGTTTCAAAGAGTCAGACACGACTGAGCGACTAACACTTTCATAGCTGCTTTATGATGTGCTTGTTTCTACTGTACAGAAAAGTGCATCAGCTATACATGTACCTGTATCCCCTCCTTTTTGGATTTCCTTCCCATTTAGGTCACCACAGAGCATTGAGTAGAGGTCCCCGTGCTACACAGCATGTTTTCATTGGTTATCTGTCTTATACATGTGCTGTGCTGAGCTTAGTCACTCTGACTTAGTCATGTCCAACACTTTGCCACTCCATGGACTGTTGCCTGCCAGGCTTCTCTGTCCATGGGATTCTCCAGGCAAGAATACTGGAGTGGGTTACCATGCCCTCCTCCAGGGGATTTTCCCAGCCCAGGGGTGGAACCCAGGTCTCCTGCACTGCAGACGGATTCTTTACTGTGTGAGCCACCAGGGAAGCATAGAGTATATATGTCAGTCCCCATCTCTCAATTTATCCCATCTGCCCTTTCCCCGCCTTGGTGTCCACATATCTGTTTTCCATATCTGTGTCTTTATTTCTGCTTTGCAAATAGGTTTGTCTGTACCATTTTTCTAGATTCTGCATATATATTTTAATTGATTCATCCTTTGCTTTCCTCTGATGATACTGACATTCTGACATTCACTCTCATCTCATGCTCATCTTTCCAAGGCTTATCCAGCCTTGAACTGAACGGTACAAAGTTGCTTTGAAACTAACTAGACCTCTCTTTGTTTTCTCTTACTGAACTTGATGTTGGATTTAGTTACCTGCTTTCACATGTTGCTAATAGTTGTATGTGTCATCTGTTGTATTTCCACATCCCAGCAGGCCGGGAACACAAAGGAAGTAAAGGCTTTATGTGATGTAAGTGTACATTTTTATACACATGACATAAGAAATATAATGAGATGATTTATAAATACTGACAAATATCTTTGAAGAGTGGGAGGTTCTTGGCAATGGCTCAGGATAGCTTCTGTAGATGTCCAGATATTTAGACACACAAATAAGGAAGTGGGACTTTTTTTTTTTTTTCCCCTCTTCTTCCTCTTCAAATTCCTTTTTCCTGTCCTGCTTCCTGCAGTGGATGAGAAGACAAAGAATTGAACTGGCAGATTCTACTTTAATCTAAACCGGGAAACCAAGACTTGCATTTTTAAAACAAGTCCTGGCACTCCCATCCAGGCTCAGTTCTGTACGTGGGCCAGGGCTTTTTCTGGCATTACATCTGCAGGTAGAGCTTCTGGAAAACCTGCTGATTAGCCAGGTTCTTCTCTTGTATGTTCCCTATGTCCAGACTTTATCCCTCAAGTACCCCAAACTGGAATGAATCATGCACCCAATCAGATTTCTTTTGGCCGTTTCTCCTCAATGCGCCTGCTAAACAGCGGTGGTTCTACCCTGTATCACAATTACTTCTAGGACTTGTTAAAACACACATTGTTGGGCCCCACCCTCAGATTTCAGATTAGGTAGGCCTGGGGTGGGACCTGAGAATTTGCGTTTATAACAAGTTCCCAGGTTGTTGATGCTAATGGTCTGGAGCCTACACCTAAGAACCGTTGCACAATATTTCCCCTTCCCCTCATTTCAGGCCTCATTGAACTGAGGCTACGTTTATGTAGGTGCTGGTTTAGTTGTCCTCCAAGTGATCTTTGTTTATCCACGTACTTGCTTGCAACGTGCCCCAAGCTCCCCAAGAGGAAAGTGCAGGAGAAGGTTCAGCAGTGATTCTTCTGGACCCCTTCCTTGCTTCCCCTGCTCCTGCCAGCTCCTCCTCCTTATCCCAGCCCTTCCTCCAGTCTCCCAACACATCAAACAGCCAGCCCCCAGCCCACGGACACCTAGCACACACAGCATAGAATAAAAGAGGACTGAATGCCTTGAATTTCAGGGCCATCAAGATGTACGACCCTGGAGGCCTCTTTCATAACAGGAGTCCACACGTAGGTTAGAACCTTTAGCTCCCTGTCTATCCGCAGTTCCTAGGAAACGTGCTTTTAATAAATGACTTACCAGAAGAGGTAGCCTTAGGCCTAGACCAGTCTAGACAGCCCTGTGTTTAGTGAGAAGGACTTAGAAAACACTGTCTCATTCGGTTACTCAGTGGGAAGCCTTCTTGGCACCACCCAGGGGAGTGCCTCCTGTCAGAAATTCCTTCCCAAAGAGAATGAGAGCAAGGGAATCCAAGAAGGGAGAGAAGACCACGGGTGGACCAGGGCTTTCCTCACAATTTCTGATTCAGCTTAAATCAGCCACCTAGACTCACAAGTCTGTGAGCCTAATCCCTCTGCAGCCCTCTGGGCCTTCTGCTCACCACACCCTCCACTGAGAAACTTTCTTCCCTCTTCAGCCAGTTCCCATCCTTCATTATTCAGTGCATGTTAAGATGACAGTCATACAATCTACCACTCCTGTGAATGTTTTATTATATCTCTGGGTGGAAAAGTGGCAGACACCCCCCTCACCCCCGGAAGTTTCCCACACCATCCTGCTCACAGACTTTCCAGGTGTCCTCGGCTGTCTCTTGCTTTTAAATGTAATGCCTTAGTGTTTCGTGCTCAGTTCCCTTGCCTGATCAGTTTTGAGAGTGTTTATGTGCCAGAGATGATAATGACAGACCATTTTCCTGTGTTTTCTTTTCTCATATGGAGGATGAATATCCTGCAATCCATCTGCCATATTGTGTGTCTTTTTCACAGAGGCTTTTATTAGAAAGGTAAATTCTTAACCTGTCTTTCACTGTGACCCTTTTAACTCTTCTTGTCTCACCTTTGCTAAAGAATTCAAGGGGAAAGCAGGCTTCTGGTTCCTCACTATTTCTAGGGGTAGGATTCCATGTAGGATCTAGAAAGGCATCTTACAGGTGGGAGTTTCTGTCTCATTAGGGGGGTCTCCTTCTGTGACATCACCTACCCACGTGATGAGTGATTTTTAGGGACTTCTTTTCATCTATTAATACAGACTGAAGACTAGAAATTGAGGCTCTGGCGAGGGTGAACCACCAGTAAAACATGTCTCTCCGCTCACATTTCTGCCTGCTTGAATCCTTTTCTGAGAGTGGTGTGGAACAGTGCTAGCTTGACGAAAAACTGCCGAGTTTTATTTCACACTAATCACACCTGGCATCTTTCTGTGCTAAGGATAAATTAAGCACTCAGTGAACACAGAGTCAATGGGGTTTTCACCATGATGTAGCTTATTCCACACTCATTATGTATACAGAGGACTCTGTGCTTGTGACAATGTGAGTATGTGGATATGTCTGCAAGCTTTCACAAAACATTCATTGCCTTGGCTGCTTTGCTCATTTTAGGTAAAGGCAGCATTTATGATATATTATGTCCAGGTATTTACATGGGTACTGAGAATTCTGGAGGTGAAATAGCCCTTAAGAATCATCTAATCCAAAAATCTCATAGATTGAAGAAATCGAGAACCAGGATGATTATTTTGGTGTGTCCTGTGAATTTGGTCGGAATCAAAGCTGGAAATCAGGGATTATATCCTCAGTCCAGGGAAGTTTCTTCCACATGGTTCCTCAAAACATAAACAAATTATTCAAATACAGGAGCATTTGGAGACAATTGGTTGCACAGTTCTATAGAATTTGAGGTTACTATTTTAAAATGATCCTAAGATACATTTTTTTCAGATTTTTAATATGCTTTATTTGGAATTTACTTTAGATTTACAGAAAAATTTAGATTTGCAAAAATAATTCCAAATTTTTTATATAACATCTTTTTCATTCTACTTCCTCTAATGATAATACATTAGAAAACAATAGGATGATTATAAAAACTAAGAGTTTTCCATTAGTATTATATCATTAGATAAACTTCAGACCTGTTCAGATTTTGCCAGTTTTTCCCCTAACATTTTTTTTCCTTTCTGTTCCAGGATCCTATCTTAGATCTTACTTTGTATTTCTTTGTTATTCTTGTTAGTGTCTATAGCCATTTCTGAGTTTCTGCTTGTCTTTTATGATCTCGACACACTTGAAGAGTACTGGTCAGTTAAATTGTTTTCTTTCTTACTAGTACATAAAATACTAGTACATCTTATGATCTATACCCCCTGGAGAAGGAAATGGCAACCCACTTCAGTATTCTTGCCCGGAGAACCCCCTTGGACAGAGGAGCCTGGTGGGCCGCAGTCTGCGGGGTCACAAAGAACTGGACATGACTGAGCAACTACCGCTGCGATATATACTATGCTTTAGAGTCACTGCAATGCAGTGTGCGTGTCAGTATCAACATCTATTAAAAGTCTGTTTCTTCTGCTCTAGGTTCGGTGCCATAGTTTCTTTGAGGTAAGAGTTGAATAATGTTTTTTTAAAGTAAAATCCTACTGAAGAGTAGAGAAAATAAGTATTACAGATGGAAAATAAGTGAAAATAAAAGTAAAGTAAAATCCTAATAAAGAGTAGATGAAAATAAGCACTGCAGGTGGATGATTATTCAAGTAATCAAGAAAGTGCCATGACGGATATACCACACGTCAGGAAGGGGATGGGCACAGGATCCCATTCTATGCAACTTGTTTATTCCATATGACGAATAGGAATGATTATTTAGAGTATTTCTCCAAGGATGTTGTGAGATTTCAAGGAGTTCTGCAATACAGTCTAAGTAACTGAAGCTCCATGCCAGTAGGGGATAGAAAGTTACCCGACAGCAGATCCACGGAAATACCAAGCAAGCAGACATCNATATTCCATTGTATATATGTACCACAACTTCCTTATCAATTCATCTGTCCATGGACATCTAGGTTGCTGTCATGTCCTAGATATTGTAACAGCGGTCCTGGCTGGTTTGAACACTGGGGTACATGTGTCTTTTTTAATTATGGTTTTCTGAGGGTACAGGCCCAGTAGTGAAATTGCTAACTCATATGGTACTTTTATTCCTAGTTTTGTAAGGAATCCCCATACTATTTTTCATAATGGCTATATCAGCTTACATTTCCACCAACAGAGTGAGAGGATTCCTTTTTACCCGCACTCTCTCCAGCATTTATCATTTGTAAATTTTTTTTTATGATGGCCGTTCTGACCAGTGTGGGGTGATAACTCACTGTAGTTTTAATTTGCATTTCTCTAATAATAAGTGGTGTTCAGCATCTTTTTAATGTGCTTGTTGGCTATCTGTATGTCTTCTTTGGAGAAATGTCTGCTGGAATTCTTTTGTTAATGGTCTAGTACATCCTATAAGGAATTTGAGGTGACTTAGTAACTGTAATTTCAAAATGCATATGCTACTGAAATATTCTCTGGAATTCTATTTTGGGCTCATTTAGAAGGGGTGCTTATAATCCCTATCTTATCCTCTAAGCACATGAAGAGAATTCTAGGGGCATGGATGCTTCACCAGTTTGAATGGTTTCACCTCGGCACAGCTGATTAGGGAAGAAATTACTACTGAATTTCAAAATGCATATGCTACTGAAATATTCTCTGGAATTCTATTTTGGGCTCATTTAGAAGGGGTGCTTATAATCCCTATCTTATCCTCTAAGCACATGAAGAGAATTCTAGGGGCATGGATGCTTCACCAGTTTGAATGGTTTCACCTCGGCACAGCTGATTAGGGAAGAAATTACTACTGGTTGTCACTCAGTTGTGCTTCATTAAATGGTGTGCCATCTAGAACTTCAGCAGCTAAAAAAGCTGCCATCCTTTTATTAACTGAGACAAGTTGATATGAAGCTACTGAAATTAAGTAATGAGGCATTATACACTATATGGTAACCAAAACAGTTTTATATACATTTTCTGCTATGCATTCTGACATCCTAGGAAACTATATATTTTTTATCCCCATTATGTAATTGAAAGAATGAGGCTCATAAATTCATCCAAAACCATATACTTAGTAAAAGGCCATGTGTTTTTGTCAGTGCTCTAAAGTTCTGTTATGTCACATTGATACATAAAACAAATACCCTAGGATTAGTTAGAGTACTTAAGAGGTCAGTGCAAACTTTTTTATGAAGTGGCAGAGGAAGCTATTTGCTTTGCTGTCTTTTGGTTCAGACAGTGATCACTTGATTATGGAAATTCTGCTGGAAGAGAGATCAGGGAAAGTTTTCAGAGAGAGATTACTTGGGGATGGTATGAGTTAACTCCCAGTCAACAGGATTATATGATACCACTGGGTATTTTCCCTGTGTGTGTTCTTGTAGCTTTTGCTACAAAAGAGTATACTCTCCTTTCTTATTTAAAAATAAATAAATAAAAAGTCGTAACTCTGGAAGGCCATTAAATAAGCATGAGAATTGGGGAAATTGTTATCCTCAGCAATCATAAACAAAGGGCAGAAAAGTCATGTTTCTTTTAACAAATCCTTATGTATGGAAAACAATATCAGGAACTCTGTGTGTAACACATGTGGGAAAGCACAGTTCTGTCCCCAAAGAACTTAATTTTACTTGAAATATAAGACACTTGTACAGTTAAAATAGAACAAGGAAAGTGGCAGTTACCTATGTGAGGTAAGATGAAAGAAAATGAGATTTCCAAGAAGGAAGACTTTACTTCTGGCTATCATAGAATCATGGAAGCTTGCTTGGGTTTATGGTATTGGTTTGGAGAGTGGAGAGAATAGAGAAGAGAATGGATACCTGAAATTAGAAATTGGAAGAAATTGGAAATTGTTTTAGAAATTGGAAGAAATTGGAAATTGTTTTAGCAATAAGAAATGATAGATTGAACTAGGGCACTAGCCAGTGGGAAAGGGTCAAAGGAAAGTTTAAGAATATGTGGACGTAAGTTGTGGGAATCAACAACTGATTGGATGTAGTAGATACAAGAGTAGAGGATGGTAAAATTTTGAATATAGGTAACAAAAAGTTGATAGTTCTGTCATGTATATAGTGAAATGACAGTGGATGAAGAGCATGTTATAGCAGAAATGATATGACCTACTCAGAATTAGGTAATTCAAGAAGGGTATATGTATAAAAGAGTCATTTCCAAATATTTGAGTATGCAAGCTGCAAGAAAGAATGCAGTATCTGGGTCTTAAAAGTTCATTTGCATTACTGCTAAACTTAAAGGGACAAGGATGAAAATATCTGAACCTAGAAGGAAAGAGCCACGAAGAGATGTCCATAATGCAGTGAGTGACTTCTAGTTGGACAAAATGAACAGCCCAACGCAATCTTCTAGGAAAGAAGAAAAGAATAGAGTACCTTGTCCTCACTCTCCTCTCTCTCTCTGCAACCTCTGTCATGAAAACCAACTGGAAACCCAAAGGCGAGGCAGCCCTGTTGGTTTGGCCCTTAGTTAGCATCATTTTCGTAGGGTAAAGAGCCAGCCAGGAATGAAGCGTGATGAGAGCAGAGTGGGCCAGCAGCTGGAGATGTGGGAAGGCCTTGCAGATTGTGTGACCATGGAATTAAGCCTGAAGAGAGCTTGGCGTCAGAAGACTTGTGTGCCCAAGGGTACACACACACACAATGACAGCCAATGCCAGACCTTAAGAGAATGCATCTATTTAGAGCAGTTTCTTGGCACTAGGGCCAAGTAATATTTTATTGGTGGGGATTGTCCTGTACATTGCAGATTGTTTATTTAACAGCATCCCTGGCCTCTGCTCACTAGATGCCAGCAGTTTTCCACAACCCCCCAAGTTGTGACGATGAAAAATGTCTCCCATAGTTGCCAGATGTCCCCTGGTGGGGGGTAGGGAGAGGGGGCAGTACAATATCACCCTCAGTGAGAAGCACCACTTTAGCAACTGGAGAAAGGAAAGGTGGTCCAGAAAAAGGGAGGTGGAGAACCAGCGGTCTGTGAGGAGAAATGGACCCCCAGGGAAGGTGCCGTCCTGGGGGTCTGATGGGAGAGACTCGGTGGGTGTGGTCCACGGGGTAAATGCAATAGAAAATTCTCCATGGCTTCAGTTCAGAGGCAGGCAGGGATGGAACAGATTGGTAGCAGGCTGAGATGGGCAGGTGGTGAAGGGGAGCAGCAGTGTGGATCTAATTTGGCAGCAGGGAGAGGGAGAGTGGTGGTTTCAGCAGGTGGGTTTATGATTTGCTTCAGGACGGAGAGACTTGAGCATATCGGTTGGATGAGCGGAGGAAGCCGGTGAAAGGGGGAACTCAGAATTAACGGTGAAATTAACACATCCTAAGCACATGTGCCAGCCCTGTTTTAAGAGCTTCACGTGCACTGAGTGACACGCTTGACAGGTCCTGGGCGTTGTCAGGGTGGGCGTCTTATGATCCCTGTCAGCACTTGAGGAAACCAAGGCACAGAGTGTTTACTGACAACCCCTGGCCAAACAGCTAGTCAATGGCGAAGCAGGTATTTGTACTCATGCGGAAAAAATGAGAAAGCATTTTAGTGGCAAAAAAAGATATGTATGCCAAACACTTAGAAATAAGGAAGAAAGGGGAAATTAAGCAAAGTTATGTATATATGTGATGCATTAGTATAAAAGGAGGGGACTCATGGTGCCTAGCTGTGGATGGATTAAGTCTGAAGAAGGTGGTGTTCTACAGATACCAAGAAAGACAGCTTGCAAACTGTCTCCAGACATGGCCTGATGTGCCCTGGTTGGGTAGGAGGCGGGGAGACATGGAGGCCAGGAGGGATGTGGGGCAACACCATGGAGAACAGGCCCAGGGAGGTGGCTCCGACTTCAAAGTGCAGAGAGCACGGCTGTCCAGTTTTCTGCCCACAGATGCTTCTCTGATCATTTCAGAGAAGTCTAGGGCAGTTGTGCAGCTTTTTTTTCTCACTATCATGTGCATCTATTTCCTGTTATTGCTGTCCCTAATGAGCCACAGATTCAGTGTCTTAAAACAACACAAATTTACTGTCTTCCAGTTCTTCAGGTAAGCTTAACTGGGCTAAAGGCAAGCTTCTGGCAGGGTGAGTACCTGCTAGAGGCTCTGAAGAAAAGCATCTGTATTCTTGACTTTTCCAGTTTCTTCCTCCATCTGCAAAGCCTGTCACTCTGATCTCTGCTTACCTCCACATTATCTCATTGCTTTTCCTCTGACTGATTGTTCCTGGATCCCTCTCACAAGGACACTGTGAGTACATTGTCCCCTCTCCACCCCTCCCCCAATAATCCAGAATAATCTCCTCCTCTCAAAATCCTTAATCACTTCTGCAAAATCCCTTTTGTCAGATAAGGTGATGTTCACAAGTGCTAAGGATTAGGATGTAGACATATCTGGGGACTGTTTTCAGCCTATCACAATTGGTTGCTAGGTTATATTCTAAATGGATGAGAAGGTGCTTTAGCCTGGGTGTTAAGGACATGACCTCTGTTGGTGGTGTGGGTGTGTTCAGTCATGTCTGACTCTTTGCAACCCCATGAGTCCAGCCTGCCAGGCTCTTCTGTCCATGGGGTTCTCCACTGTCCATGGGAATACTGGGTTGGGTTGCCATTTCCTCCTCCAGGGCATCTTCCTGACACAGGGGTCAAACCTGCATCTATGGTGTCCCCTGCAATGGCAGGTGGATTCTTGGCAGCCAGTGCCACCTAGGAAGCCCACAGCCACTATTGCTGAGTTCAGATCCTACCGCTGCCACTTTCCAGCTGGGATCCTGAGTCAGTTATTTAACATCTTTGTGCTTCTGCTTCCTCATCTGAAAAATGGGGTAGCATCCTCCTCTTGCATTGTTTTGGTAGTAACTTAGCCCGTGTTCAGCATGTCAATAATGATGCCTACCTCTAGCTGAGTATTCAGCAAGCATAATCCATTACTAGTCTCAATTATTTTTTGCTAATACATTTTTATTAAAGTGTTTTAATTAGAGCAGTGCTGTCCATTTGATGAATCCATTAGATTAAGCTGTTTCTGTAAAAGTAATGACTGCATATTCAAAAGATGCCACTTCCTAGCTGAAATTATAAGAGAGTGGGAAAATAGGGTGTGTGTCGAAATAGTTCCCCTGGGTGGACATAGATAATTACCTTCAAATTAGTCTTTGATCAGAATTGGCATTGTTTACAGTCTGCTACATTTATCTCTTAAGAAAAAATAATGATAATAGCCTTCCATTCCTAGAACAAAGTGAAAACAGAATTTTGGACAAGTCTTTAACAGACAAAGCATTGTCAGATTGAACTATTTTTAATGCCTCAGATGAAAAACATTACTTTAGCATTCACCTTACCTTTTACACTTTATTCGTTTTTCTTCTGACCTCTGATACTTAATGACCTTTTAGGTCCATCTTGTTAGGTAGTATGCAAGAGAAAAAGTATTGAAACAAACAAAAAACCTCCAACACACACACATACACACACATACACAACTGGTGTCTGAAGTGACCTGAAGGCCAAGCTGGGCAAAGTGAAATAGCTGCTTACCTGGGTATACCTTTTACAAATCCTATATCCTCTGTCCCTTAGTTTCCTCTGCAGGATATTAGTGTTATGATGCCCATCTTATGGGATATTGTGAAAATCAAAGGAGATGATGGGAGTAACAGCGCTTGCCTATTCCTGAAAGTGTTAACCGCTCAGCCATGTCTGACTCTTTGCCACCCCATGGACTGTAGCGCACCAGGCTCCTCTGTCCTTCAAATCCTCCAGGCAAGAATACTGGAGTGGGTTGCCATTTCTCTTCTCCAGCAGATCTTCCTAACCAAGGGATTAAACCCAGATCTCTTGCATTGCAGGCAGATTCTTTACCATGTGAGCCACCAAAGAGGCTTGCCTGTTCCTAATGCATTGTAAGCAATGACATGTAAGAACGGTGATGATGATGGTGGGAGTGAAACGGAGGAAGAGGAGCAATTATCACAGGAACAATTGAAAGGTCCAGTCTAGGGAGAAAGTAAAATAACACAAGAAAATGACTAGTTGTGTGGTTTGGATTATGGCTAATAGCTAACTATGTCTTCTATTGAATGTATTTTATAATAACAACAGTGTAATAATTTTTTAAGAAGAAAACAGCGCTGGAAATTGCTTTCTTTTAAATGGAGCAAACCTGCAAAGCTCATTCCTTCCTGTATTCATATTCAAACCTCGAGTTCTTCCTTAAAAACAGGAGGTAGACTGCCATGGAGTTAGGATTCCATGTGGTGATGTAGCCAATAAAAGCTCATGAGTTGTAACTAACACCAGTGGACTTGATTTTGTTTCCTCAAGCTGCCATCATTGCAGAGAAGAATCTAAGAACAGTTGTTTCAGAGAAAGGGTTTACGTACTAGCACGCTAGTAAAGTAATGCTCAAAATTCTCCAAGCCAGGCTTCAGCAATATGTGAAGCGTGAACTTCCTGATGTTCAAGCTGGTTTTAGAAAAGGCAGAGGAACCAGAGATCAAATTGCCAACATCTGCTGGATCATGGAAAAAGCAAGAGAGTCCCAGAAAAACATCTATTTCTGCTTTATTGACTATGCCAAAGCCTTTGACTGTGTGGATCACAATAAACTGTGGAAAATTCTGAAAGAGATGGGAATACCAGACCACCTGACCTCCCTCTTGAGAAATCTGTATGCAGGTCAGGAAGCAACAGTTAGAACTGGACATTGAACAACAGACTGGTTCCAAAAAGGAAAAGGAGTCCATCAGGCTGTATATTGTCTCCCTGCTAATTTAACTTATATGCAGAGTACATCATGAGAAACGCTGGACTGGAAGAAACACAAGCTGGAATCAAGATTGCCGGGAGAAATATCAATAACCTCAGATATGCAGATGACACCACCCTTTTGGCAGAAATTGAAGAGGAACTGAAAAGCCTCTGGATGAAAATGAAAGAGGAGAGTGAAAAAGTTGGCTTAAAGCTCAACATTCAGAAAACATGGGAGGGATTGGGGGCAGGAGAAGAAGGGGACGACAGAGGATGAAATGGTTGGATGGCATCACGGACTTGATGGGCTTGAGTCTGAGGGAACTCCGGGAGTTGGTGATGGACAGGGAGGCCTGGTGTGCTGCGATTCATGGGGTCCCAAAGCGTCGGACACGACTAAGCGACTGAACTGAACTGAAGTGATACTTGATTTTGTTGAGATTTTTTTTTCCACGTCTCACAGAAATGAGATGAAAACATGTAAAGTATGCATCCATTGAGTACTAAATTCTTCTGCATTTGTGTTATTGTTCAGTCCCTAAGTTGTATCCAGCTCTCCAGAATGCAGCATTCCAGGCCCCCCGTCCTTCACTATCCCCTGGAGTTTGCTCAGATTCATATCTATCGAGTCAGTGATGCTATACAACCATCTCATCCTCTGTTCCCTCCTTCTCTTTTTACCTTCAGTCTTTCCCGGCCTCAGGATTTTTTCCAGTGTGTCAGCTCTTTGCATCAGGGGTTCAAAGTATTGGAGCTTCAGCTTCAGCAGCAGTCCTTCCAATGAATATTCAGAGTTGATTTCCTTTAGGACGACTGGTTGGATCTCCTTCCTGTCCAAGGGACTCTCAAGAGTCTTCTCCGGCACCACAGTTTGCAAGCCCCAGTTCTTTGGCACTGAACCTCCTTCACAATCTGACTCTCATGTCTGTACATGACTATTGGAAAAACCGTAGCTTTGACTGTATGGGCCTTTGTCAACAAAGTGATATCTCTGCGTTTTAGTATTGTATGTTTGTCATAACTTCCCTTCCGAGGAGCAAGCGTCTTTTCATTTCATGGCTGCAGTTTCACCATCCACAGTAATTTTGGAACCTAAGAAAATAAACATTGTAACTTGTTTCCCCTTCCATTTACCATGAAGTGATGGGACCAGATTACGTGATCTTAGTTTTTTGAATATTGAGTTTTAAGCCAGTTTTTCACTGTCCTCTTTCACCCTCATCAAGAAGTTTTTTAGTTCCTCTTTACTTTCTGCCATTTTAGGGGTATCATCTGCATATCAGAGGATGTTGATATTTCTTCTGGTCGTTTTCATTTAGCCTGGCCTTTTGCATGATGGACTCCGCGTATAAGTTAAATAGGCAGGGGGGCAGTATACAGCCATGCTGTACTCCTTTCCGCAGTTGAAACCAGCCAGTTGTTTCCTGTCTGGTTCTAGCTATTGCTTCTAGCTGTTGGTTCTAACTGTTGCTTACAGGAGATAAGCGCTAGCAAATAAGTATTTTGAAATTTCTATTGAAGTGGCTGCAATGGTCCCCATCACAGAAACAGACTTTTTTTTTTTTTACTGTACATGACTATTGGAAAAACCGTAGCTTTGACTGTATGGGCCTTTGTCAACAAAGTGATATCTCTGCGTTTTAGTATTGTATGTTTGTCATAACTTCCCTTCCGAGGAGCAAGCGTCTTTTCATTTCATGGCTGCAGTTTCACCATCCACAGTAATTTTGGAACCTAAGAAAATAAACATTGTAACTTGTTTCCCCTTCCATTTACCATGAAGTGATGGGACCAGATTACGTGATCTTAGTTTTTTGAATATTGAGTTTTAAGCCAGTTTTTCACTGTCCTCTTTCACCCTCATCAAGAAGTTTTTTAGTTCCTCTTTACTTTCTGCCATTTTAGGGGTATCATCTGCATATCAGAGGATGTTGATATTTCTTCTGGTCGTTTTCATTTAGCCTGGCCTTTTGCATGATGGACTCCGCGTATAAGTTAAATAGGCAGGGGGGCAGTATACAGCCATGCTGTACTCCTTTCCGCAGTTGAAACCAGCCAGTTGTTTCCTGTCTGGTTCTAGCTATTGCTTCTAGCTGTTGGTTCTAACTGTTGCTTACAGGAGATAAGCACTAGCAAATAAGTATTTTGAAATTTCTATTGAAGTGGCTGCAATGGTCCCCATCACAGAAACAGACTTTTTTTTTTTTTCCTTAGCTTAGCTAATTCACCAGGTATTTACACTGTTAACAGAAACCACAAAGGAGTCACAAGCCATTACTTGTCCAGGCGATGGACAGTGGAGTTAAATCTTCTAACCTTACTACCTTTCCCACTTTGTCATTATCGGTCCCTGGGTTGAGCACATATCCGTTGGTTCTTAGCCAGCATCTAGCTGTGTGACCTTGTAAAGATCACTTAAAGTCTCTAGATTTTAATTTTTTCCTCATAAAAGGAGGTAGAAACATGATCCCCAGGGATCATTTCACCTCCAAAACGCAATGCCAAGGTTCTGTGATGGTTTAACCATCTGGTTAACCTTTGGGAATAAATGAGAAAGAAGAAAAAGTTTGCAACTTTGCCAACAATGTCTTTTCTCTCCATGGTTGCATAAAAACTGCCCAAGTTGCCCCTGAAGTGCAAAGGATGACATTCCTATTTTATTTGAATCAAGATAGGATTGTAGGAAAATTTGTAAAGTTTTTATTTCTAACTATTCTTCAGGGATTGGTCTAGACTGAAATGTTCAATGGGGCAAACACTGAATTCCAGTGAGATATATACTTTTATTATGTATTGAAATATAAGTTGGGATAGAAGAACCAACCAAAAAAATCATTACAGTTTAATATTGGTTGACAGTCAGAGGAAAAGAAGTGTTCTCTGAAAATGAAAAATAATGTCTTATTAACAGATTTTTTTTAGAAGAGCATGGCTTCAATTTGTTTATTCAGGAAGTCTACATCCCAGTACTTTGAGCTTCATGGAAAGATGATTTTTTTTTTTTTTTGGTAAATTATGTGAATTGCCTTTCTACAGAAACATCAATGTTTGATCAGGAGTTGTGTTTTTGTTTTTTTTTTTTTCCCACAAATATCAATTTGAGAGGTCAGCTAGCTCCATGAGTCATTTTGCTCAATGAGGAAACTAGTCATTTTTATCTTTTGTTCTCATGCTGGTAATCCTTCAAAGTGAAGCTACTCATTCTGATAAAAAAAGAAAACAAAAGTGAGCTAGACAAAACAGATTTCAGTGTTGTCTCTAAAACTCAGTGTTTTTGATGCGTTCTCAAACCCTCAGAGCCTCACTTCCCCATCTGTAAAATGGGGATAGTAATCCTTTGTTTTCAGGACTATTGTGTGGATGAGACAGCGCATCTCTGTGCAAGCTGACCCCTGGCGCATGGCAATAACTTTTGTGGGGTGCTTACCATGTGCCAGGTGCCTACTAAGCACCTAACATAGATTACCTTATTTAGTCCTCCCAGCAACTCCATACATGGGTGCAGTCTTATTTTCATTTTATAAATGAAGAGATAGAGACAAAGAGAGCTTATATAATGAGCCACAGTTAAATAACTATTGAGTGGCCCAAAAAGTCCCTTTGGTTAGTCAATATGATCTTCGATAAAGTTCTTGGTGGAAATGAAAAGTGTGTCTTTTATTTTTACTTAAAACCAAACCGACTTTTTGGCCAACCCAATACTAAGCATCAGAACCAAGATTCAGGTTCTCATGGCTTTTTGCTCTAGAGATGGTATTTTGATGCCCCACTGTCCCATACCTCAACAGCTACTCAGAACGCGGTCACTGTTTTTATTGACTGTGATAATCTACACAAAGCACTGAGTGTAGAGCCTGACCTGGAATCCAGGTGTCTTCCTTGTTCTCCCTTTCACTTACCCAGGACAATCAAGCCTTCAGGGAGTCATGTCTATCCCACCTTCTAATCCTGAACCTTCTCTCTGATCCACTTTGTCCATTGCTCAAGGCCAGAGCAAAGGTCTCCCGGGTCCTGTACTGAGGTGAGCCAGCCTTGGTCACTAGCCTCTTCCTGCTCCAGCCACACACTTGGACATGTGAACACACATCCTTTTCATTTTACCCTTAGCCTAGATAAATTCTGCTTTTTCTTCATCTCAGTCCAAACATCATTCCTTTAGAGAAGGCTTAAGTGAAGTCGCTCAGTCGTGTCCGACTCTGTGACCCCATGGATTGTAGCCTACCGGCTCCTCCGTCCATGGGATTTTCCAGGCAAAGGTACTGGAGTGGGTTGCCATTTCCTTCTCCAGAGGATCTTCCTGACCCATGGATCGAACCCAGGTCTACCTGCATTACAGGCAAACGCTTTACCCTCTGAGCCACTAGGGAAGCTTACTGTAATTCTAAACATATGTATATGTATGTACACGTGTATGTGTATTTCAAACAAATAAAGGTCCTCAAATAATAGCAGAGGACATAGTAGGGACATAGTAGAGATAGAGAGTGTGAATATTCTGGTGGCTGTAATACATCCCTTCTTGGAATGATGAAACAGGGTTCATGTAACAGTGGAATGAACCAGTGTTTCGGACTTGTGGAAGGTGGTCTAGTTGCTAAGGCACAGCCTGCAGCCCCAGCCTCCATTCAGGCGGACGCCCTCCAGCGACGAACTCAAATACCTACTCCAGTAAAACAGAACTCTGCTCTTAAAGGCTTCCTGACTGGTTTGTTTTCTTCTCCTTTAAGGAATTTCATTTTGATGATACCACCCATCCCATCCTTTTGAGTTTTAGAGCTGTTTTAGAGGATAATTTTAATCTGATTCCACTTGCATTTTTTAATGCCAGAGGGTCCAATGGGTCTTTCAAAATGGGCCCTGGGATGACATTAGATTTTGTTGTTTAGTTTATTTTGTTGTTTCTCTTTTTGTTTGTTTGTTTACTGAATCTCAGATTTACTTCCCTTGGGCTGTTAGGCAAAGATAAGACCATCCCCAGGAATCAGTTCAGTTCAGTTCAGTCGCTCAGTTGTGTCCGACTTTTTGCGACCCCATGAATCACAGCACGCCAGGCCTCCCTGTCCATCACCAACTCCCGGAGTTCACTCAGACTCACGTACATCGAGTCCGTGATGCCATCCAGCCATCTCATCCTTGGTCGTCCCCTTCTCCTCCTGCCCCCAATCCCTCCCAGCATCAGAGTCTTTTCCAATGAGTCAACCCTTCGCATGAGGTGGCCAAAGTACTGGAGTTTCAACTTTAGCATCATTCCTTCCAAAGAAATCCCAGGGCTGATCTCCTTCAGAATGGACTGGTTGGATCTCCTTGCAGTCCAAGGGACTCTCAAGAGTCTTCTCCAACACCACAGTTCAAAAGCATC
>SJYX01002495.1:49161-105487 GCA_006410675.1 Oreotragus oreotragus
AACGACCTGGGGAGATTCTCTTTTGATATCCTATCATTTTGCCTTTTCATACTGTTCATGGGGTTCTCAAGGCAAGAATACTGAAGTGGCTTGCCATTCCCTTCTCCAGTGGACCACGTTCTGTCAGACCTCTCCACCATGACCCGCCCGCCTTGGGTTGCCCTGCAGGCATGGCTTGGTTTCATTGAGTTAGACAAGGCCCTGGTCCTAGTGTGATTAGATTGACTCGTTTTCTGAGAGTATGGTTTCAGTGTGTCTGCCCTCTGATGCCCTCTTGCATCACCTACCATCTTACTTGGGTTTCTCTTACCTTGGGCGTGGGTTGTCTCTTCATGGCTGCTCCTTACCTTGGACGAGGGGTATCTCCTTACCGCCGCAGTTCCTGACCTTCAAGGTGGGACAGCTCCTCTAGGCCCTCCTGCACCTGCTCAGCCCCTGCTCCTGGGGTTGCTCCTCCGGCCGCTCGCCGTGGCCTTGGGCGTGGGTGGCTTCTCCCAGCTGCCGCCCCTGGCCTTGGGCTCAGGGTGGATCCTCCGGGTCACCACCCCTGGCCTTGGGCGTGAGGTGGCTTCTCCCGGCCGTCCCTGGCCTTGGAGGCAGGGTGTCTCTCCCTGGCCGCCCCTGGCCTCGGACATGGTGTAGCTTCTCACAGCTGCCGCCCTGACCTCGGACGCGGGGTGTCTCCTCCCAGCTGCCACTGACCTCAGACACAGGGTAGCTCCTCTAGGTCGCCGCCCTGACCTCAGACACAGGGTAGCTCCTCTCGGCCGTTCCTGCGCCGTTGCAGCCTGGCACTCTAGGCTGCTGCCTCTGACCTCGGACGTGGGGAAGCTCCTCTCGCCCGCGCTTAGTGCGCCGGCCCGGCTCTCGCAGCCGATTTGCTTAGTTACTTCTGTGTCTTGGAAGTTCTCCAAGACTCCAAAATAAAGTAAAACCTTTATTTTTCTTTCCTTTTTTTAATGACTTGTAATCAGCTGCTACTTTATTTTAATGAGAAAAAGGGCAGGTTACATGACATCAAGATAAAAGAAACTGCTAGATGGCTGTGGTGGGCAAGTTGAGTATAATAATTAGTAAATAATTAGTACAGGTCTGATGTATCTCAAAAGGGTCGGGAAGAGGGAAGAAAATTTTGGATTGGAGACAAATAGCTGCAATTTGAGAATAATGAATCCAAAAGTTGAGTAAGAAGCCCGGAAGTAAGACATTTATGAACACTGTGTTTGATACAGGGTTCAGGAGGTGTCCAGTCTGAGAATTATGAATATAGTGAAGGAGCCAAATCATCTTCTTTGTTTGAACCCCACTCACCACGGTCCACTCCTCACCTCCGAGCTTTCTAGTTTACTGGTCATGTGTGTGCTGTTGCTCAGTTTTGTCTGACCCTTTGCCTCCCCATGGACTGTAGCCCAGAAGGCCCCTCTGTGCACGGGATTTTCCAGGCAAGAAAGCTGGAGTGGGTTGCCGTTTCCTTCTTTAGGGGATCTTCCCCACCCGGGGATAGAACCCACATCTCTTATGTCTCCTGTACTGGCAGGTGGGTTCTTTACCACTAGCGCCACCAGGAAGCACCAACTTCCTTCCTCTCAGACGGTAAAGCATCTGCCTGCAATGCGGGAGCCCCAGGTTCAATCCTTGGGTCAAGAAGATCTCCTGGAGAAGGGAATGGCAACCCACTCCAGTATTCTTGCCCCACCCCTCTTCCCCCCCTGCCAAAAAAGGGGCTCAAAGAAATATCGGATGGTAAAGCATCCGCCTACAATGCGGGAGACGCGAGTTTGATCCCTGGGTCGGGAAGATTTCCTGGAGAAGGAAATGGCAACCCACTCCAGCATTCTTTCCTGGAAAATGCCATGGACAGAGGAACCTTAGTCCACGGGGTTGCAAAGAGTCGGACAAGACTGAGCAACTTCACCAAAGGTCAGATAAGAGTAAAAAAGATGGACTCTAGAAATGGATGCCCTATCTGCAGAGCAGCGGTGGAGACGTGGACACGAAAGGCTTATGGACACAGCAGAAGAGAAGAAGGAGAGGGTGGGACAAGTGGAGAAAGTAACACGGGGGCATATGCACTACCAAACGTGAAATAGATAGCCGATGGGAATTTGCTGTGTGACTCGGGGAACTCAGCCCGGCGCTCTGTAACAACCCGAGGTGTGGAATAGGATGGGAGGTAGCAGAGGGGGCCTGGGTGTACCTATGGCTGCTTCAGGTTGATGTAGGGCAGAAAGCACCACAATATTTTAAAGCAATTATCCTTCAATTACAAATAAATTTTTTAAAAAGAGTAAAAAGCCAGTTTGGGATTCTGCTAGCCTCTCATTGTCTCTGGGAGTTAACAAGTCATGTTTAAAATGGGATGCTTTAATATATCTAACATGGCCATTCTGAGGTAACTATGAAGAAATATTGTGAATCACTGCACTCTTGAAATGGGTGGAAAGAATCAAAGATATTCCAGACCCATGAGAGTTTTCTTAGGAACTCACATTATTGCCATTTTTAAATGCCTCCAAAGATTGTCACCCATCATCCGTCTTCAGCTGATACATGACTCCTCACTCAATTGCATTCTGAGCTCCCGACTGAGATAATTCAGCAACATTTTCACCTCAGGATGACAAAGCAAACGTCGGTCCTGAACTTTGCCTCTTGAACTACATTTTTCTCCATGATGCTCTTTGGAATCCCCTACAGATGTTTTCACTACCAGCATGTCGAGGAAGGAAGTTTGCCCTGACTCATAACTCTCTGTTATTTCCAGGAGGTGATCATTTGTCTCCTCCGCCCATCTGCCTGCCTTTGGCTCTAGCAGTGAGATGTGTGTAGGAAGTTCTGTACGCACTTGACAAGCCTCTCAGGTCACAGCAGAGGGGACTGCTTATCGGGGCCACTCAGAGGAGGCTCACCTTGCAAAAGAAACTTGTCAAGATTCAGTTGTCAGCAAGATGGATTAACAGGAGCTTCCAGTTGATGGAATAGCTCTCTGGTGACCTAATGAAGGTAGTCAGAAACCTTAGCTTTTTTCTTTTTTTTTTCCTTTATTGACTGATAAATGATTATGATTATTTATGAGAAATGCCAAGTATTAAAGATCTTGTAGTAAGTAAGGTATGTGGGAGTCGTCATTCCCTATGGCCTTTGCTTTTTAACCTTTGGATTTTATCTCGACAAGGAAGTTGTCCTCAGTGGAGACGGACTTAAGATTTGGCAGAGAAACAGCTGCTGGGCTCTTCCTAGGCCACTGAAGACATGGCACCTGGCCCAGTCTGAAAGGCTGGTCTTTCCTGGTTGCTTGTTTAAATAAAGGTCAGGTGAAAATTCTCTCTCTCCCGTCTTCACTTCAGGAAGGAATCAGGGAGTGACTACAATGTTATCTTCAAACGAGCATTTCCTTTTTCCTTAGGCATCTCTTTATGGCCCTAATTAAAGATAATGAATGACCAAGTCTACAGCAAGGGCTGAGGGCAATATAGCTCACCTGAGGGTCCCCAGGGCTGCACATTTTTATGGGAAATGAGCTTTAGTTCCCGTGGGTCCACTGTTAGGCAATCTCTTAACTATCGACTTTATCTTTCCAAAACATCCAAATCACGTTAGCCAAGCGATTTAGATGCCTTTCTAAGTGCTAGAGCTCTTAAGTCAAGTGAGCCAAAGAGGCTGAAGTTTAGGTAAATAAAAGAATGTGTTTCACAAAGGGTGCTTAACCTTAGGTGTTGGTGAAAAGGCTGTGAGAAACCAGCAAACAGGTTCAAGAAAAAAAAAAAAATATATATATATATATATATGATTCTGAGCTTCAAAACATAACTATGAATCAGGTGAAAGTAGAGGGGCTCTGCTGGGGCGCTCGTGGGTGGGGGCGGAGCTGGGGGTCCTTGGGGCTCAGCTGCCTCTGCCAAGTGCTCCAGGCTCTCTTCCACCCACACCCCAATCACCTCCTGAGAATCTCAGACGGCCACTGAACCAAACCCTCATTCAAAGGCAAACAGTTCTCACGGTCTGCTAATATATATAATATGCTTTGGCAGCAGGTTGCTCTTTGGAGCCCATGGTGCTTTTGGATAGTATGGTACAATAGATTCTGACCTGAGTCTGACACGTTTACCCAGAACTCCTGCATAAAGACAAGAGGTGGTATCCTTAACCTCAAGCAGCTAAATATTCTAGTTCTCTGAAACTGCCATCTCCAAAGAGTTTTGGAATTGCCTGTGGCTGATTTAAAAGCCATAGAGGGGAAGAAAAAGTTAATTTAATTTTCTTTTATAGTCCCTTTCATAGGAGTAGCAGTGTTTCTAACTGTTGAAAGCAAGTATTTTGGAGTCTCAAACCTAACACTTGATTTATGGCAGTTTGTCTAGCCTGGGGCCTCAGTTTTCTCATTTCTAGAATGGGATGGTGATTAAACCTGCTTCAGAAAGCTGCTCTGAGGATTACAGACAGAGAGTTTAGTCTAGTCCTTGGCAACTAGTTAAACATACAAAATGTGTTACCTACTCTTCTGATCAGTGTGGTGGTTCCTTCATTGTTATTACTAAGCAGCTTGTCCACATATACTTTTTTTCACCACACTTGGCTTTGAATTCTTCTAGACTATTTGGAAACATGAAATGTATTTGCAATGTGCAATTCTTTGTATCACTATTTCAGAGGTTTTGAAGAATAAGTTGTAGGTTTGCTTGAAAGTGTAAGTGTTGGTCTATCAGTATTGTCCCATTCTTTGCAACCCCATGACTGTAGCCCTCCAGGCTTCTCTGTCCATGGGATTTTCCAGGCAAGGATACTGGAGCGGGTTGCCATTCTGTTCTGCAGGGGAACTTCCCATCCCAGGGATCGAAACCAGATCTCCTGCATTGCTGGCACATTCTTTACTGTCTGAGCCACTTCTAAACACATGTTGAACAGAAATGACACTGTTGACTGGATTCCAGCTTCTGAAGGGGAGTATGGTATGGAGTATGTTATAAAAGAACAGAAAATTAATTTACTAATCCATTAAGCAACTTATCCACGTACTTTTTTTTTCCCCACTAGACTTNTGAGCTTCAAAACATAACTATGAATCAGGTGAAAGTAGAGGGGCTCTGCTGGGGCGCTCGTGGGTGGGGGCGGAGCTGGGGGTCCTTGGGGCTCAGCTGCCTCTGCCAAGTGCTCCAGGCTCTCTTCCACCCACCCCCCCATCACCTCCTGAGAATCTCAGACGGCCACTGAACCAAACCCTCATTCAAAGGCAAACAGTTCTCACGGTCTGCTAATATATATAATATGCTTTGGCAGCAGGTTGCTCTTTGGAGCCCATGGTGCTTTTGGATAGTATGGTACAATAGATTCTGACCTGAGTCTGACACGTTTACCCAGAACTCCTGCATAAAGACAAGAGGTGGTATCCTTAACCTCAAGCAGCTAAATATTCTAGTTCTCTGAAACTGCCATCTCCAAAGAGTTTTGGAATTGCCTGTGGCCGATTTAAAAGCCATAGAGGGGAAGAAAAAGTTAATTTAATTTTCTTTTATAGTCCCTTTCATAGGAGTAGCAGTGTTTCTAACTGTTGAAAGCAAGTATTTTGGAGTCTCAAACCTAACACTTGATTTATGGCAGTTTGTCTAGCCTGGGGCCTCAGTTTTCTCATTTCTAGAATGGGATGGTGATTAAACCTGCTTCAGAAAGCTGCTCTGAGGATTACAGACAGAGAGTTTAGTCTAGTCCTTGGCAACTAGTTAAACATACAAAATGTGTTACCTACTCTTCTGATCAGTGTGGTGGTTCCTTCATTGTTATTACTAAGCAGCTTGTCCACATATACTTTTTTTCACCACACTTGGCTTTGAATTCTTCTAGACTATTTGGAAACATGAAATGTATTTGCAATGTGCAATTCTTTGTATCACTATTTCAGAGGTTTTGAAGAATAAGTTGTAGGTTTGCTTGAAAGTGTAAGTGTTGGTCTATCAGTATTGTCCCATTCTTTGCAACCCCATGACTGTAGCCCTCCAGGCTTCTCTGTCCATGGGATTTTCCAGGCAAGGATACTGGAGCGGGTTGCCATTCTGTTCTGCAGGGGAACTTCCCATCCCAGGGATCGAAACCAGATCTCCTGCATTGCTGGCACATTCTTTACTGTCTGAGCCACTTCTAAACACATGTTGAACAGAAATGGCACTGTTGACTGGATTCCAGCTTCTGAAGGGGAGTATGGTATGGAGTATGTTATAAAAGAACAGAAAATTAATTTACTAATCCATTAAGCAACTTATCCACGTACTTTTTTTTTCCCCACTAGACTTGGCTCATGATTTTTATACAGTTTCCTAGTAGATACATCTCATGGTTTTTATACAATTTTCTGGTTTCACTAACTTGTAAAATATGTATTAAGTACCTGTCAGATGTATTGAGTATCAGTTCTGTGTGCTAGATTCTACATGAGATCCAACGTTGTGTACAATTTCAGAATGTTTTTGATAAGATTCATTCATGGTCAGGACTTAACACTTAAGGTAAAATCTCACAAGCAGATGTCTAGTCTAAATTCAGGGATAAGGAAGCCTTCAGCATGAAGCTGTGGAGCTGGGAGAGATTAAGAATTACCTCCCCAGCTTGTTTTGGAGGAGAAGATCCTCTGTCCTCAGAAATGGAAGGATTGAAGTTAATGTGGGAATCTTGACAAATATTTTACAAAAGTCAAGTATTACACATATTAAACAGACTCATCCCCCAGAGGTTTTGGGTGATGAGCAAGGCAGCCAGAGTGTTGCCAGAGAAGGTTGAAATTCTCTAGAAGGATGATTTTGACTCTTTATAATTGTCTTCCTGATTCTCAAAGGAAGGAAAGGTTTCTTCAGAAGCTCCTGCGGGAGTCTGTGTCTTTAAGTGGGATTGATGCCTCATGTAGTGCTTGTCTCTGAAAATATAATTCATTTCACTGCACACTGAAAACTGAAGATTTGGCATATCTGAGTGGTCTATCAATAGAGGTTTACACAGACCACTCTCTGCACAGGAGCTTGGTTTTAAAGGTCACAAGTCCAACATAAACTCTAGCTTGAAAACTACCTAACAAAGCTCATTTTCAAGCAGAATTTCTCCTGCTGGGAAGCTGATGAAAGACAAGGGCTTATATGTGAGTTTTACTTTTAAACGTTTATTTGAAACATCTCTGTCCAGAATTCTTGACATTTAAAGGTACTGGTTAATATTTAAATTATATACTCTAAGTAATTCTGTACATTTCACATGGGAATATGCATTTATAGAAATTAATAAAGACCAGATTAGTAGAAGAAAGTGGTAAGGTTTTTATTAGAAAAAAATAATATACAGTTGAATTAATCAATAAACATCTTTGAATATGTGGTATATATGAAATAGTGCCAAGATGAAAGAAAGTGAAAGTCACTCAGTCGTGTCAGACTTGTTGCGACCCCATGGACCATATAGTCCATGGAATTCTCCAGGCCAGAATACTGGAGTGAGTAGCCTTTCCCTTCTCCAGGGGGTCTTCCCAACCCAGGGATCAAACTTGGGTCCATATATACTTTAGTTCAGTTCAGTTCAGTCGCTCAGTCATGTCTGACTCTTTGCGACCCCATGAATTGCAGCACACCAGGCCTCCCTGTCCATCACCAACTCCCAGAGTTCACTCAGATTCATGCCCATTGAGTCAGGGATGCCATCCGGCCATCTCATCCTGTGTCATCACCATTCTCCTCCTGCCCCCAATTCCTCCCAGCATCAGAGTTTTTCCAATGTGTCAACTCTTCGCATGAGGTGGCCAAAGTACTGGAGTTTCAGCGTTAGCATCATTCCTTCCAAAGAAATCCCAGGACGGATCTCCTTCAGAATGGACTGGTTGGATCTCCTTGCAGTCCAAGGGACTCTCAAGAGTCTTCTCCAACACCACAGTTCAAAAGCATCCGTTCTTCGGCACTCAGCCTTCTTCACAGTCCAACTCTCACATCCATACATGACCACAGGAAAAACCATAGCCTTGACTAGACGGACCTTAGTCGGCAAAGTAATGTCTCTGCTTTATATATATATATAAATACACATTGTGAATATATGTATGTATGTGTATGTATATAGATGCATGATGTATATATATACAATTATGTATAATGTGTATATGCATTATATATACATATACCTTATATATATTTTGAAAATTTTAATATAATAATTAAAATATTAAATATTTAAAGAGCATTGAAAAAAAATTTTTGTTTTGTTTCTTTAGGCTGTGCTGGGTCTTTGCTGTTGTGCAGGCCTTTCTCCAGTTTCAGCCAGTGGGAGCCACTCTCTAGCTGTGGTGCATGAGCTTCTCTTGTTGCGGAGCACAGGTCCTAAGGCACACAGGATTCAGTAGCTGTGGCCTGTGGGCTCAGTAGTTGCAGCTCTCCACCTCTGGAGTACAGGCTCACTAGTTGTGTTGCATGGGCATAGTTGCTCTGAGGTATGTGGGATCTTTCCAGATCAGGGATCAAACCCACATCTCCTGGGTAGGCAGGCAGATTCTTTACCATTGAGCCACCAGGGAAGCCTTGAGATAAAATATTATTAAATAAATTTTTAATTAAAATATTTTGTTGAATAATTTAAAATATCTCTAGGGCTCTCCATATCCTGTGGTCATAGCTGTAACCATGCTGGTGCAAAAGCAGTGATCTAAAATGACCCTCAGGTTGGATTGGTTTTGATAAACAGCTGTGGATTAGGTGATGCAGAAAGTTACGCTGATCATTTGCCTGGAATCCACCAGTTGGCCTGGGATTTCACTGGAAGCCATGAATCCTGAACTTCAGAGAGGAGCCAGCTCACCTATGTCAATGAAAGGATTTGGAAATATGATCATCCTGAGAGTTAACAATAGATTATTATTAGTAGTAGTAGTATTACTATTGGGAAGTGTAATAGATAATATTGAATTTAGACATTTAGAAAGGATGTGACTGGAATAGTGCTGCTATAAGAGAGACAGTTTACTTGAGTTAAGAAGCTAAGGGTTGTTATTTTAGAGTTGTAGACTGACAGAGGTCAACATGATATTTTAAAGCAAATAATCCTCCGATTTAAAAAAAATAAAAAGTGAACCAAACTGAAAATAAAAGAAGAAGAAGCTGTAGATTTGCCAGCCTGCTCTGTTCGGACACCTTTGGAGATAAGATCTGGGATCTTTGCTTAGAAAACCGCACAGACGGACCCTGTTTCTGCCAAGACCAAGAGGACTGAGAACTTTGTTCCTTAACCTTAGTCTGTAGAGTAGCTTTGCTCTTTAGCAGCTTTCAGCTGAAGAGAGGCCCCTTGAAAGGTGTTAACAGAGAAAAGGCACCACTGATTACTGACATGCTTTGATCTGGGACCCCCTTAGATCACAGCCAGGGCGTGGCGACGTATTTGTCTCTGGAGATTGCCCTGGATTCTGGGCTGGGCACTCCATGGAAGGTTCCAGCTGGCCAGAGAAGCAGAAGCTGGGTAAAATGAAAGAAAAGGAGCCAAGACTGTAGAGCCAGAAAGCAAGATTAAGAAGGGACAGGATTCTGTATCTTTTTTAAAGACAGTGCTCTTCCCCCTTTATTTATTTAGTTTCCATGTGAAATTTTTCATTCTGTTGTAAAGGTGCTTCTCACCATCTACACAGCGGACTGGGCCTGCTGCAGCTTGGTGTCCTCTTGGGGAAGGGAAATCACACCTTCAGACACCTTCCCCCATCTCTAGGTCTTCATAAACCTTGAATGATGTCAGTGAAAACATCAAGTTAAAAGAAAAAAAAAATTCCCAAGATTTTGGTTACTGCCTGTACATGGATAGAAGTCTTTTGTACTAGAAGTCACTGATACCATTAACAATAACTTTGCATCATGTCTTAAAGACCTGACTACACATCAAACACCAATATCCCAGTTCTTGGGTAAACTCCAACTGAGTGTTGTAGTAAGGAAAGTCCCCGGCCTCTGCGTTGAATACACTTAAGCCTTAATTTTTGTCAGACTTCCTTGCAAGACAGACCTTAGGGATTTATTTTGTGTACTTTGCAAAGAAGCAAACTGCAGCTTAAAAAGACACAGTGCTCCTACTGTCTCTTAGTTGAAAAGACAGAGCTAGAGTAAGGACCCAGTTACCTTATATCCACACTTCAGTTTGATTTATTGAGTTATTACTGGTGCGTTGCCTATTTCAAGAAGGGATTTGATGCAAACTACATGTGAAGTTCTCTTTCAAAATAGGTCTGACTTCTTTGGAGGAAGATGAACCTATAAAAGGTAAGGGCAAAGCAAGGTGAAGAGTTTTAGTTGACAGTGGAACAGAGCCTACATTTTTTTGAGCATAGACTAGAATTGGACTCATCCTGTTTGAATCACCTCAATTAATGCTTCAAGTCATCAGGTACACAATGAATAAAAATGTTCAGGATATTTGGATCAAAATGGTTACAACTATAAACAATCATTCACTGATTCATCAGCATTTATTTTGCCTCCATTAGGTGTCAGGAACATTGATTAACCCTGAATATACTCCTGTGTACAAAGCATTCATGATCTTTGGCATATATGGGAGTGGAGAGTGATAGAGACAGGTGTTAACATATCCACGAACATAAAATTATAGTAATAACTGTGTTAAATATAGGGCCTCCCAGGTGGTGCTAGTGGTAAAGAACCCACCCACCCATGCAGGAGATGTAAAAGTCACAGGTTCAATCTCTGGGTTGGGAAGATGCCCTTGAGTAGGAAATGGCAACCCATTACAGTATCTTTGCCTGGAGAATCCCTCCCGTGGACAGATGAGCCTAGAGGGGCACAGTCCATATGATCACACACACATACAAAAGAAATCAGACACTACTGAAGAGACTTAGGAGGCAGCATGGCAGCCAATTAAAAAAAATTTTTTTTTAAAAATCTATTATAGAACTTATTTGAAGCTATCCAGTAGAGAAAAATCATTCATTTATTTCTGATAAATGGCTTTAGAACCACTTTTGTTAAGTGAAATCTCTTCTTAAAATATGAAGTTCCCATCTGCAACATCCTTTATAGCAAGCTTATACCATTGTGTCAGAACTGGCTTAATGACCTTGCTCACAAAATAAATAAAATGCAATGATGTCTTTATCTGTCTAGAAACTAGTAACAATGTATATTTCAGTTAAAAATAAGTCAACTTGATTGTCTAGTATAAAAATTCAATTGCATAGTTATTAGCTGTAATAGTATTGTTATTAGTAGTAATATTTGTAGATAGTTCAAATGACCACCCCTACTTTATTATCATTGATAATGTACTAATGCAATAGGTTGACATAGTTGATTTGCAATATGCAATAATCTGAAATGATGTGATGTATTTTCCCTGACTCCAAATAGCCTTTAAGATGCAAGAGGATTTAAGCAAATTCTTTTGTTCCACTATTTCGAGAGATTAGATTTGGAAAAGACTTTAAGAAAGATGAAATCATTTGATAATCCTTTCATAAGAAAACTATGATATCCTTAATGCCATATATGTTATAAACCAGAAGAACTGTGAATTTTTAGACATGCATCTCATTTATTATTTCAAGAAACAAATGTATACGTTTAAATATTTATAAATAATGGTTTACATGCATGCTTGCAAGTTACAATAGGTTCATGTTTGGGAGTTCGTGTAAAAAAATAAATAAATACAAAAAAAAATAAAAAATAAAAAATATTAAAAAAAAATATTTTTNGGTGGGAGGTGGGAGGGGCGTTCATGTTTGGGAGTTCGTGTAAAAAAATAAATAAATACAAAAAAAAATGTTAAGAACTGAGAAATTGTTCCTTTTTCTATTTTTTTTAATCAGATTTAAAAAACCAGTCTGCCTAGGATGTTTTAGTGATATTACTGCTTGAAAACAAGAATCTAAATAAAAGCAAACGACAGTAGTTTTCTAGGCTTTAATCCTGTGTCCTCACTAAAAATATATTTTGGGTGGGAATGACATTAACCATCTCATCTTATAAATACGTAAGAATATTTAATGATCTTCCATTGTATTCTGGAAAAGAGGCTGTTCTTTCTCTTTCAGTTTCTCCTTACTCTCCCACTCCTCCTCCTTGCCCTTTCTGGTGTTCTCCCAGAGTTGTCTGCTTCTTTCCTGGAGACCAGTAATTGAAGGTAATTTTTTAGAAGATGGTTTCAATTATCTAAAGCCATTGGAATGTTTAACTGCCCCTTGCTATTGGTGAGCTTGTTTACATTAGGGTTTCAGATGAATTTAGATTACATGCAACCAGATGTTATCTCCTATGGTAGCTTAAAAAAATGTATGAGGGAGGGGACTTTATACTATATTTAGGTCAAGTGACCTCAAATTTCACAGAAGTATGCCACTCTGGGTAAAGTTTTAGGGTAAACTTTTAATCATAACTATGAGGGCATATGTCCTGTGTGAGACTAAATAAGTCTCATTTTCCATGTGTCTTTATAGTATGTGATACTGATCAGAAGAACCTGTGTCTTACACACACACACACACACACACACACACACAAATTGCCATGTATCTAGTTGGAGATAATAAAATTATAAAATTTCATTCATGTTCCTATTGTGCCTAAACAACGGAGATTTACTGTTATGCTGCCCAGATAATAGAAAATAAATGTTGTGATATTTAATAAGAAAAAAATCTGAGTCAATGAAAGTCATCTGTGAGTCAACAACTAAATGCTGTAGTCTGTAGACAATTGCACACTTATTTCCTTAACTGACAGCTTCACTCAAAGTTTAGTAAGATACCCTGTTTATACAGGTTTAACTTTAAAGTTAGAGAGCTGCATACACATATTTTTAACTTAGAAAACAGATAAATTAAGGTGGAATTAGTCTTTATGAAAGAACTATTTGTTTTATCAAAGGATCCAGAATATACTTAAAAAGTTTAAAAATAAAACAAGTTGGCTTTCAGCATGATTGAAATACAGTTTCAACTTCAAAGTTAAATTACATATAAATTTAAATATATACTTTTTTTTTTTGGTTGAATCTTCAAGAAGTTTATCAGGTATGATTGTCTTCACTATATATAGGGGCCATCCAATAATTATTTTAGAAAATAAGATAATACACATCATATGAATATGCAAATACATGCTTACATGCATATATATTTATACATACACATTTAAATATATACAATGTTCCTTTTTCTTCACAGTTAGTTATGTATAACATAGCATATATTTATACATACACATTTAGATATATACAATGTTCCTTTTTCTTCACAGTTAGTTGTGTATAACTTAGCATACTACCTGAACATAGTTGGCACTCAATTAAATTAATAAAAGAACAAATGAAAGGTTCTAGGACTTTCTACAAGTAGAAAGGATGCTTGATATGAGCTGGGCCTGCTAGGGATGCAGCCAGTGTCAAATTATGATCAGGGAGAAAAGAGCATGTTTGAGGAGAAAACAGAATTCTTGATTTCTCTTCTCACCACCTGTCCTTACAGGGCCCCTTGTTGCACTCACCTAACAGGACGTCCAGCGGCAAGGGCACCAACTGAAACAGTGAGATGTGAGAACCCCCCTAACACACACACACACAAAAGTAGCCCATGTGTATTTTCATGGGCTTCCCGGAAGCCATCCTCATAAATTGAACCTAATGAAAAGACACCATTGACACAGTTATTTTATCGCTAGTATAGATACCTTACTAGGTGATGAATCTAATTAGTAATCCAATGATTACTAATGAGAGTTCTGATTATGAAACAAACATTAAATGGATATTAAAACTGCATCATAATTAGTTTTCCAGTATAATATGTATATGGCCTCAATAGCCAGCAATACATACAGTTGTTTGTTGCTGTTTAGTCACTAGGTTGAGTAAAACTCTTTGCAACCCCGTGGACTATAGCCCACCAGGCTCCTCTGTCCATGGGGTTTCCCAGGCAAGAATACTGGAAAGGGTTGCCATTCCCTTCTGCAGAGGATCGTCCCAACCTGCGTCTCCTGATTGGCAGGTGGATTCTTTACCACTGAACCACCTGGGAAGCCTGTACACACAATACACATTCAGGAATCAGTGTTAAGTTGCAGAATAATTTGAAAATGAAATTTAAAGCATTACCTCACATTTTTGCTTGGAGTTTACCCATCCTATGGATTCATATTCACAAATAAAACTTGAAGAATGGTGAGAGAAGATTAGTCATTTGTTAAGTTATAAGGGAAATCAGTTCTTAAGACAGTTCCACAGACAGTAATTTAGATGAAAGATAAACAGGTAATTGAAAAAGAAAGTGTTGTGTCTAAAATAACCATGTGTAAAATTCATTCAGTTTCAAAAGACTAAATTCATCTAAGGGCTTCCGTGTGGCTCAGACGGGAAAGCATCTGCCTACAATGTGGGTGGGGGTGCAGGTTCGAGCCCTGGGTCAGGAAGTTCCCCTGGAGAAGGGAATCGCACCCCACTCCAGTATTCTTGTCTGGAATATCCCATGGACAGAGGAGCCCGGTAGGCTACAGTCCACTGATCGCAAAGAGTCGGACATGATTGAGCGACTTCACTTCACTTCAGGGGCAGTACTTTAAAAATTCGTATAGAGTATATTCTCTTGTCACTGGAATTCACCTTGAAATTAATAACAGAATGTTAATTTAGAAATGTCTAAGCAGTTAGAAATTAAGGAATACATGAAATAATTTATTGAATTAAAATGTCTTAATGTACATTTTAAAACTGGTAAGATGCGAATGATAGTGAAGATATTCCATATCAGAACTTGTGGCATGCAACTAGAGAAGTGCTTCAAGGGCAGTTTACAGCACTGAAGCCACGCATTAGGAAGAAGGGAAGGCTGGAAATCAATGGGCTAAGTATTTAGCTCGAGAAGCAAAAGTACAAGAGAAGCAATAATAAAGATAAGAGAAGAAATCGATCTAATAGAAAACAAACACGTGATGGAGAAATTCACAACAAGGGAAAGCTGGTTCTTTCAAAGAAAGATTAACAGTGTTTTAGACTCTAACACAATTGATACAGCAAGAGGCAGAGAGCAAGAGAGACAGTGGATCAATATCAGACATCTTTGAATATCTTTATGCTAATATACTTGAACATCTTTTTAAAAGTTCACATTTACTTTTGATTTTATCTAAACACTCACAAATGTGTAAAATATAAATTTAATTAATTAAAAACATCCCCACAAAGAACCCTCCCCACCTAGATATTTTAATGGGTGAAATTTCTCAATCATTCAAGTAAGAAATTTATTTTATTACTTTTTTAAGTCTCTCAAAGAATAAGGAGTAGTGAGAAGGGACTATCTTCAAACTTATTTTATGTGTCAACAACAATTTGATGGCAAAACTTAACAAGAAATTTGTAAGAAATGTAAACTACAGGCCAATCTAGTGTGTAAACAAAAAACTTTATCAACAGGATTCAGAAAATATAAAAGAGATGGTATATGAAAATTAAGTATTCTAGAAAAAAATCTGCTTCTGCTTGCTTTGACTACATTAAAGCCTTTGACTCTGTGGATCACAACAAACTGTAGAAAATTCTTAAAGAGATGGGAATACCAGACCACTTTACCTGCCTCCTGAGAAACCTGTATGCAGGTCAAGAAGCAATAGTAAGAACCAGACATGGGACAAGGACTGGTTCAAAATTGGGAAAGGAGTATGTCACCCTGCTTATTTAACTTGTGTTCAGAGTACAGCATGTGAAATGCAGGGTTAGAATCAAGATTGGTGGGAGAAATACCAACAACCTCAGATAAGCAGGTGATACCACTCACAGAAAATGAAGAGGAACTAAAGCATCTCTTGATGAAAGTAAAAGAGGAGAGTGAAAAAGCTGGCTTACAACTCAACATTTAAAAAACTAAAAACATGGCATCCAGTCCCCTTACTTCATGGCAAATAGAGGGGGAAAGTTGAAACAGTGACAGACTTTATTTTCTTGGGTTCCAAAATCTATGCAGATGGTGACTGCAGCTGTGAAGGAATAAAACGGCTTGCTCCTTGGAAGAAAAGCTATGACAAACCTAGATGGTATATTAAAAACCAGACACGTCACTTTGCAGACAAACATCCAGATAGTCAAAGCTATGATTTTTCCAGTAGTCAAGAACGGATGTGGGAGTTGGATCATAAAGAAAGCTGAGCACTGAGGAATCGATGGTTTCGAATTGCGGTGCTAGAGAAGACTCTTGACAGGCCCTTGGAAAGGGAATCACACCAGTCAATTCTAAAGGAAATCAACTCTGGATATTCACTGAAAGGACTAATGCTGAAGCTGAAGCTCCAATATTTTGGCCACCTTATGGGAAGAGTCAACTCATTGGAAAAGACCCTGATGCAGAGACAGGGTGAAGGCACAAGGCAACAGGTGTGGCAGAATTTGAGATGATTNTTTTTTTTTTGGTTGAATCTTCAAGAAGTTTATCAGGTATGATTGTCTTCACTATATATAGGGGCCTTCCAATAATTATTTTAGAAAATAAGATAATACACATCATATGAATATGCAAATACATGCTTACATGCATATATATTTATACATACACATTTAAATATATACAATGTTCCTTTTTCTTCACAGTTAGTTATGTATAACTTAGCATATATTTATACATACACATTTAGATATATACAATGTTCCTTTCTCTTCACCGTTAGTTGTGTATAACTTAGCATACTACCTGAACATAGTTGGCACTCAATTAAATTAATAAAAGAACAAATGAAAGGTTCTAGGACTTTCTACAAGTAGAAAGGATGCTTGATATGAGCTGGGCCTGCTAGGGATGCAGCCAGTGTCAAATTATGATCAGGGAGAAAAGAGCATGTTTGAGGAGAAAACAGAATTCTTGATTTCTCTTCTGACCACCTGTCCTTACAGGGCCCCTTGTTGCACTCACCTAACAGGACGTCCAGCGGCAAGGGCACCAACTGAAACAGTGAGATGTGAGAACCCCCCCAACACGCACACACACAAAAGTAGCCCATGTGTATTTTCATGGGCTTCCCGGAAGCCATCCTCATAAATTGAATCTAATGAAAAGACACCATTGACACAGTTATTTTATCGCTAGTATAGATACCTTACTAGGTGATGAATCTAATTAGTAACCCAAGCAATGTTTGTCCTTTTTTTTTTTTTAAATGAGAGTTCTGATTATGAAACAAACATTAAATGGATATTAAAACTGCATCATAATTAGTTTTCCAGTATAATATGTATATGGCCTCAATAGCCAGCAATACATACAGTTGTTTGTTGCTGTTTAGTCACTAGGTTGAGTAAAACTCTTTGCAACCCCGTGGACTATAGCCCACCAGGCTCCTCTGTCCATGGGGTTTCCCAGGCAAGAATACTGGAGAGGGTTGCCATTCCCTTCTGCAGAGGATCGTCCCAACCTGCGTCTCCTGATTGGCAGGTGGATTCTTTACCACTGAACCACCTGGGAAGCCTGTACACACAATACACATTCAGGAATCAGTGTTAAGTTGCAGAATAATTTGAAAATGAAATTTAAAGCATTACCTCACATTTTTGCTTGGAGTTTACCCATCCTATGGATTCATATTCACAAATAAAACTTGAAGAATGGTGAGAGAAGATTAGTCATTTGTTAAGTTATAAGGGAAATCAGTTCTTAAGACAGTTCCACAGACAGTAATTTAGATGAAAGATAAACAGGTAATTGAAAAAGAAAGTGTTCTGTCTAAAATAACCATGTGTAAAATTCATTCAGTTTCAAAAGACTAAATTCATCTAAGGGCTTCCGTGTGGCTCAGACGGGAAAGCATCTGCCTACAATGTGGGTGGGGGTGCAGGTTCGAGCCCTGGGTCAGGAAGTTCCCCTGGAGAAGGGAATCGCACCCCACTCCAGTATTCTTGTCTGGAATATCCCATGGACAGAGGAGCCCGGTAGGCTACAGTCCACTGATCGCAAAGAGTCGGACATGATTGAGCGACTTCACTTCACTTCAGGGGCAGTACTTTAAAAATTCGTATAGAGTATATTCTCTTGTCACTGGAATTCACCTTGAAATTAATAACAGAATGTTAATTTAGAAATGTCTAAGCAGTTAGAAATTAAGGAATACATGAAATAATTTATTGAATTAAAATGTCTTAATGTACATTTTAAAACTGGTAAGATGCGAATGATAGTGAAGATATTCCATATCAGAACTTGTGGCATGCAACTAGAGAAGTGCTTCAAGGGCAGTTTACAGCACTGAAGCCACGCATTAGGAAGAAGGGAAGGCTGGAAATCAATGGGCTAAGTATTTAGCTCGAGAAGCAAAAGTACAAGAGAAGCAATAATAAAGATAAGAGAAGAAATCGATCTAATAGAAAACAAACACGTGATGGAGAAATTCACAACAAGGGAAAGCTGGTTCTTTCAAAGAAAGATTAACAGTGTTTTAGACTCTAACACAATTGATACAGCAAGAGGCAGAGAGCAAGAGAGACAGTGGATCAATATCAGACATCTTTGAATATCTTTATGCTAATATACTTGAACATCTTTTTAAAAGTTCACATTTACTTTTGATTTTATCTAAACACTCACAAATGTGTAAAATATAAATTTAATTAATTAAAAACATCCCCACAAAGAACCCTCCCCACCTAGATATTTTAACGGGTGAAATTTCTCAATCATTCAAGTAAGAAATTTATTTTATTACTTTTTTAAGTCTCTCAAAGAATAAGGAGTAGTGAGAAGGGACTATCTTCAAACTTATTTTATGTGTCAACAACAATTTGATGGCAAAACTTAACAAGAAATTTGTAAGAAATGTAAACTACAGGCCAATCTAGTGTGTAAACAAAAAACTTTATCAACAGGATTCAGAAAATATAAAAGAGATGGTATATGAAAATTAAGTATTCTAGAAAAAAATCTGCTTCTGCTTGCTTTGACTACATTAAAGCCTTTGACTCTGTGGATCACAACAAACTGTAGAAAATTCTTAAAGAGATGGGAATACCAGACCACTTTACCTGCCTCCTGAGAAACCTGTATGCAGGTCAAGAAGCAATAGTAAGAACCAGACATGGGACAAGGACTGGTTCAAAATTGGGAAAGGAGTATGTCACCCTGCTTATTTAACTTGTGTTCAGAGTACAGCATGTGAAATGCAGGGTTAGAATCAAGATTGGTGGGAGAAATACCAACAACCTCAGATAAGCAGGTGATACCACTCACAGAAAATGAAGAGGAACTAAAGCATCTCTTGATGAAAGTAAAAGAGGAGAGTGAAAAAGCTGGCTTACAACTCAACATTTAAAAAACTAAAAACATGGCATCCAGTCCCCTTACTTCATGGCAAATAGAGGGGGAAAGTTGAAACAGTGACAGACTTTATTTTCTTGGGTTCCAAAATCTATGCAGATGGTGACTGCAGCTGTGAAGGAATAAAACGGCTTGCTCCTTGGAAGAAAAGCTATGACAAACCTAGATGGTATATTAAAAACCAGACACGTCACTTTGCAGACAAACATCCAGATAGTCAAAGCTATGATTTTTCCAGTAGTCAAGAACGGATGTGGGAGTTGGATCATAAAGAAAGCTGAGCACTGAGGAATCGATGGTTTCGAATTGCGGTGCTAGAGAAGACTCTTGACAGGCCCTTGGAAAGGGAATCACACCAGTCAATTCTAAAGGAAATCAACTCTGGATATTCACTGAAAGGACTAATGCTGAAGCTGAAGGTCCAATATTTTGGCCACCTTATGGGAAGAGTCAACTCATTGGAAAAGACCCTGATGCAGAGACAGGGTGAAGGCACAAGGCAACAGGTGTGGCAGAATTTGAGATGATTGGATAGCATCATTAACTCAATGGACATGAGTTTGAGCAAACTCAGGGAGATAGTGAAGGACAGGAAGGCCTGGTGTGCTGCAGTCCACGGGGTCACAAAGAGTCAAACATGATTTAGCGACTGAATAACAACAAATCAGACTAATTCTGAGAAATTATTCATTCACAAATGAATCTATATAACTAACCAGTTAACAAAGTAAAGATCAAACTATGATTGTCTCAAAAGATCCAGAAACAAGATTTTCCAGTATAATTATTTCTATTCAACATTTTGCTACCAGTCCTATCTATGTAATAAGGGAAGAAAAATAACTAAAATGTATAAAGATTAGGACAGAATTTAAATATATATATATTATATTCAAATGATTGGCTTATGTTTTAAAAAATACTTAAGAATATCCATATAAGTGATTAGAATTAATGTAGGAATTAAGCAATGTCTCTGAAGTCAATATAAAGGAACCAACATTATTTCTATATACTGTCAGTGAAAGCAGGTGAAAAGTCTCAACAGCAATCTAAAGTGGGTGTTTGGGAAGAGAAGCGCGCAGAGCACTTGGAGTACTACAGCTGGTAGTGAGTAAATGTTCATTTGCATTTGTTCATATGGTAGCACGTTTAAAAATGCTTTGTCCAAGGACAGTTCACACAACACTCAATTACTCAGGGACTGAGTGCATAGGCTTTCAATTTTCTCCTTTTTAGGAGCCCCCATCTGAGGGATAAGAGAAGTGTAGTGCAGCACTCTGCTCTGTCATATTTGTTGTTTGCTGTTGGCTCAAGATAACTTTTGTCCAGTTTTCCTCTAAAATGTTTAGGGTCAGATTGTCAAATCTGGGATCGAACTATTGGTGTTCAACTGCATTTTGATTGTTTAAGTTGTACTATTATAGTTTTCTTTGGCTTGTAGTATATTGCAACATGTTTTGACTACTATATTGTAATAGTTTGACTACAGTCATTTGTAAACAAAAGTCTAAAAATCTGAAATACAGGTTTTCTAGCAGGATATATTTTTTGAACAGTGGCCATGGTCTCTAGGATATGTTACTTCATTCACTGGTTTTTATATTATTATGATCAATGACTGTATCATTATCAACCACTATTTACTCCCTTTCTGGAGCACACGCAGCCTGAGATTAGACACAGGATAAATGCCCGTTGGGACCTGGGATATAATCCAACTGAGCAAAGTATAAGAAAAACAATCAAGTGCTGTTATAAATGGAACCTGAGAAAGTGCCTCAGCGTCCTAAAACAACAGGAAGTGGCACTGAACTGGAACCTTCTCCGTGGACAGGCCCCACTCACCTCCAGCTGATTGCAGTGATGCAGGAATTCGTGCCCACCACTGCTGTCCCATATGGATTTTTCTTTGCTTTTTTTAGTATTTATTTGGCTGCGTGGGGTCTTTGTTACAGCATGCAGGATCTTTAGTTGTGGCATGCAGACTCTGTTGTAGCATGTGGAGTTCAGTGCCCTAACTAGGGATTGAACCCAGTGGAGTTCAGTGCCCTAACTAGGGATCGAACCGAGGTCTCCTGCATTGGGAGTTCAGAGTCTTAGCTATTGGACCACCAGGGAAGTCCTGTCAAATCTTGATTTTTCAAGAGAAAAATGCTTCCCCTTTAAACAATAGCAACAACTAAAATGAAATTTCCAATTTCAAAACCAACCCATTTAAGAAATTAACAAATGCATCCTCTATTGCGATCACATGGGTCAAAGAAACTGCTGCTTTGGGCTGTTGTTGATATGGACCTGTGAACTTCAGCCTTCCACTGTAGTCAGGAGAAACAGTACACACCATTTATATAAAAATAATATGGAACAATACTGAATACTACATACATTCATTCTTATGCATTGTTGTTTTTTAGTCTGTCAGTTGTGTCCGACTCTTTTGTGACCCCATGGACTGTAGCTCACCAGGTTCCTCTATCCATGGGATTTCCCAGGCAACAACACTGGAGTGAATTGTCATTTCCTTCTCTAGGGGAATCTTCCCAATCCAGGGATCAAATCCATGTCTCCTGCATTGACAGGAAGATTCTTTACCATTGAGCCACCCAGAAAATCCCTTACTCACGCATACAATAGTATTTATTGAGAACCTCCTAGACTCCATGCCCTGTGTGAGTTCCTAAGGTTACAAAGATGAACAAATATGTTTTCTATTGTCCAGCAGCCCCTAGTATGAGAGAAGAAATAAATAATTAGATAGGCATTAGACAAATCTAATAACAATAAGGACAATTTGCATAATACTGTGTTGGTTGGTCAAAAAGTTTTTGGGTTTTTCTGTTACATCCTATGAAAAAACCCAAACAAACCTTTTGGTCAATTGTATAGAATTTCAGAGATAGAGGCTTTGCTGGCATTTTTCTTAAGGCCACAGGAAATAACTGGGAAATAATTAGCCCCTTTTGATACTGTATAAATATGTCCCATGTCTCAGGGCTACTCTTATGTTAAAATCCCAAGAAAATCCCAAATCCCAAGATAAAGACAAGTTGTAAAATTACCTCACAGTTGACTTCTAAAAGAAATGCCATCATATCTTTTAGATTGTATAAGATTGTCTGAGGATCTCTTATTAACTAGTTTCAACACCATTTTAAACCATATCTTTAATTGCATAAGTATATTTTTTCTTCTAAACTATCTACACACATGCACACACACATACACATATTTATCCACACAATATTTTATTTCTTTTGCCACTAAAGACAATCTTAGCTTAGCTGAGAGTTAAATGAGTGACAGCCATTTGTTTTTCTACCTGTAGACTCTGATGCTGGAGAAGGCAATGGCACCCCACCCCAGTACTCTTGCCTGGAAAATCCAATGGACGGAGTAGCCTGGTGGGCTGCAGTCCATGGGGTCGCTAACAGTCGGACAGACTGAGCGACTTCACTTTCACTTTTCTCTTTCATGCATTGGAGTAGGAAATGGCAACCCACTCCAGTATTCTTGCCTGGAGAATCCCAGGGATGATGGAGCCTGGTGGGCTGCCGTCTATGGGTTGACACAGAGTCGGACACGACTGAAGTGACTTAGCAGCAGCAGCAGCAGCAGCAGACTCTGATGCAGCCACAAAGAAGGCATATAAGTGAATAAGCTGTCTTCAACTCTAGACCTCTTTGCTCATGATACAAATGGAAACTGTATACTCTGGGAATTCTGAGTGGCTTACTATTCAAACTATTTACTCTTAAATATGCTTTATAGATCAACAGAGGCAGTAAAGGTTCCAATGCTCCATTTCTGTGAATATCCTCATAAGCATTCACTCTGGCATATAAAATTTTGTAGATGTGTAGGAAGGAGGGTTTGATTCCTACATAACTTCAAAACGACCCTTCAGGCAGTTTCCTTAAAAGTTATAATACTGTGAGAAGTAAGGAGGAAGTTAAGCACTGCTGTTTAGAAGTTATGTTGTCTTTCTGGGTGGAGGAACAGCGAATTCATCTGTGATAACCGTTTAGATATGAATGATTTCATGAAGTATCGGTTAAACTAATGAGAGGAAAGGCTCCATAGACCTCGTGGCTGTTTTACTTAGCAAAACAGCCATCTTCAAACATAAAGCGAATTGTTGAAAAGCTTCTGTCAAAAGTAAACCCTTCAATATCGTATAGCAGGTGTTATTGACACAACAGAAGAGATAGGAATTTTCTATTACTGTGGTTGGCTTTAAGGAATACAGTTTTTAGCATGTCTTTCATCATTGTAATAATATGGTAATGATTAAATTCACCTGCAAAAGCTCAGGACGTCTGTTTGTTTTATGGGAACATCCAAGTGTCTTGTGTATAGACTTGTTCAAGTAGGAGTGGATGAATGCAAGAATAGTGAATGCCAGCTTATCTCATATAACCAAAGAATGGTATGTTCCACCTAACTGAATATTTTTGTTTTTGGAAAGCTGTTGTACATACCATAAATTTTAATTTTCAAAGAGTGCATTTTTGTTGGCATTGAAACTGCCCTCACATGGCTTATCGCTTGCTTTGATGCAGCCGTGGGAGTTTGTCTCCCCTACTCCCTGTTCTGTGGTTCTGTCTTTAGGTATTTCCCAAGCCGTGGCCAGAATTTATTCATAAACTTGAGTTACAGAACTTATACTATGGAACCATCACATAAAGGCCCAGAATTTGTTCTTTGCCTCAGTGAAACGACTCTGTCAATGAAAATTCCGTTCCATCAGGGCAGTCTGGGTGACTAGCTTGTTCCTTGTTGGACTCATTTGAGCTACAATGTTCTGGTTGATAACTGTGTAATCTGTTGACCTTCCCTGAATAATATTTGATTTAAAGTGTATGACTTTGCCTCTTAAGAGTTGATTAGAATAAGTAATTTGGAATTGAACCATTAACAAACCTTTTGTAACACAGAGGCATGATAAATCACTCCTAGTCTAAATTATTTATTTCTATAGCACAATAGTTGCATTTGTTCAATGTCTGGGCGTCCCAGCTGTGCTAGTGGTAAAGAACCTAACTGCCAATGCAGGAGACAAAGGAGACGCAGGTTGGATCCCAGGGGCAGGGAGATACTGTGGAGCAGGACATGTCAATCCACTCCAGTACTCTGGCTTGGATAATCCCATGGATGGAGGAACTAGGTGGACTACAGTCTATAGGTTCACAAAGAATCAGACACCACTAAAGCTACTTAGCACGCACGCATTCAGCACCTACTGCTATTCTGGGCACTGCATTAAGTGCTTTACACAAGTTGTCTACATTTCTCATTAAAAGCACATAAATATTGCTGTATACCAGAAACTAACTCAACACTGCAAATCAATTATACTTCAGTTTTAAAAAATTAATTAATTTAAAATATTTTAAATAAAATAGCATTGATAACAAAAACTGAAATTTAAAAATAAAAAGCAAATGAACAACTGTATGATGGGTTCAGTACAGGCTTTGGAAATTATCATCATCTAAAAGAGATTCCTATTGGAATGCCAAAGTAGGATGTCAAGAGATACCTGGGGGAACAGGCAAGCTTCGTCTTGGAGTACGAAATGAAGCAGGGCAAAGGCTAACAGTTTTGCCAAGAGAACACACTGGTCATAGCAAACACCCTCTTCCAACAACACAAGAGATGACTACACACGAACATCACCAGATGGTTACTACCAAAATCAGATTAATTCTGTTCTTTGCAGCCAAAGATGGAGAAGCTCTATACAGTCAGCAAAAACAAGACTAGGAGATGGCTGTGTCTCAGATCATGAACTCCTTATTGCCAAATTCAGACTTAAATTGAAGAAAGTAGGGAGAACCACTAGACCCTTCAGGTATGACCTAAATCAAATTCCTTACGATTATACAGTGGGAGTGACAAACAGTTCAAGGCATTAGATCTGATAAATAGAATGCCTGAAAAACTAAAACATTGTACAGGAGGCTGTGATCAAAGCCATTCCCAAGAAAAAGAAATGTAAAAAGGCAAAATGGTTGTCTGAGGGGGCCTTACAAATAGCTGAGAAAAAGAGAAGCAAAAGGCAAAGGAGAAAAGGAAATACATATCCATCTGAATGCAGAGTTCCAAGAATAGCAAAGAGAGATAAGAAAACCTTCCTAAGTGATCAATGCAAATAAATAGAGGAAAACAATAGGATGGGAAGACTAGAAATATCTTCAAGAAAATTAGAGATACCAAGGGAACATTTCATGCAAAGATGGGCTCAATAAAGGACAGAAATGATATGAATCAACAGAAGCAGAAGATATTAAGAAGAGGTAGCAAGAATTCACAGAAGAACTATACAAAAAAGATCCTCATGAGCCAGATAACCACGCTGGTGTGATCACTCACCTAGAGCCATACATCCTGGAATCTGAAGTCAAGTGGGCCTTAGGAAGCATCACTACGAACAAAGCTAGTGGAGGTGATGGAATTCCAGCTGAGCTGTTTCAAATCCTAAAAGATGATGCTGTGAAAGTGCTGCACTCAATATGTCAGCAAATTTGGAAAACTCAGCAGTGACCACAGTACTGGAAAAGGTCAGTTTTCATTCCAATCCCAAAGAAAGGCAATGCCAAAGAATGCTCAAACTACCACACAATTGCACTTGTCTCACACACTAGCAAAGTAATGCTCAAAATTCTCCATGCTTTCAATAGTACGTTAACCATCAACTTTCAGACGTTGAAGCTGGATTTAGAAAAGGCAGATGGACCATAGATCAAATTGCCAGCATCCATTGGATCATAGAAAAAGCAAGAGAGTTCCAGAAAAAACATCTACTTCTGCTTCATTGACTACGCTAAAGTCTTTGACTGTGAGGATCACAAGAAACTGTGGAAAATAAGAGATGAGAATACCAGATCATCTTACCTGCCTCCTGAGAAATCTGTATGCAGGTCAAAAAGGAACAGTTAGAACCAGACATGGAACAGTAGACTGGTTCCAAATAGGAAAAGTAGTACGTCAAGGCTGTATATTGTCACCCTGCTTATTTAACTTCTATGCAGAGTACATAATGTGAAATGCTGGGCTGGGTGAAGCACAAGCTGGAATCAAAATTGCCGGGAGAAATATCAGTAACCTCAGATTTGCAGATGGCACCACCCTTATGGCAGAAAGCGAAGAGGAACTGAAGAACCTCTTGATAAGAGCACAAGAGGAAATTGAAAAAGCTGGCTTAAAGCTCAACATTCAAAAAACTAAGATCATGGCATCTTAAACAGAAACATGGATTATTAAGCTGAGACAATTAAGTGCTAGTGGTTCTTTGGTGCTAAAAAGGAGGACCGCTTCTCTCCTTACGTAGGAGGAATGTCTGGATGAACCATGGGGATTAAAAGTTAGTAAAATGCACTTAAAATGTATGGATAAAATGATTCAAGCCAGTTCATTTATTATTTATTTATTTGACAAACTTACTGTCGGCTGCTTAAGGTGACTATATCAGAGCTCACTTAGTTTAAAAGCGTTGAGATGCTGTACATCATGACTGGTGCATGCATTTTCTCCTTTTCTGTTTGGTGGAGAAGCTGGAAAGTTTAAAATTCTGACTGAGCCGGACAGTGTCACAGTTATAAGTGGCTGTCTCTATCCAGGGAAGCAGGAGTCCTTGTGGGGTTCAGCAAGGGCAACCTTGAGGAAACAGTGGTCAGATGAGAGCCAGCTGTATCCTTCAGCGTAAGAGGAAGTACTTCATCTCAGGAAAAAAACAAAGCAGTGATTGTCCGTTTCTTCCCCAATATGCTGGTCCATTCATTATAGATGCTGACCTGGGCCACTAGAGACAGCCCAGGTCAGGCTTACCTTGGTCTCCAGACACTCCACCAGGACCATGAGTATAAAACTATATCCTTTAATTTGATAGTTCCCTGAAAAAGTTTAAAACATATAGGACTCTCAGCAAAATCTGTCATCATGACATTATATAAGATTTATACAAGCCTCCTGAGGATTACAGCCTTCCCTAGTGGCTTCAGTGGTAAAGAGTCTGCCTGCAATTGCAAGAGATGTGGGTTCAGTCCCTGGGTTGGCAAGATCTCCTGGAGAGGGAAATGGCAACCCACTCCAATGTTCTTGCCTGGGAAATCCCCATGGACAGAGGAGCCTGGTGGGCTACAGTCCATGAGGTCGCAAGAGTCAGACATGACTTAGTGACTGAACATGAATGAGCCCAAGGATTGCTGCAGGATTATAAAAGCTCCTCAAGTGACTTCTGGTCTCTCCGGTCAACTTTTCACACTAATGAGGGCATGAAGGGAAACCATCATCAGCCCAGATGTGTGCTTTCTCACACTTGCTGTTCTGGACTCAGATGGCAGAGATCTGATCATGGGAATTATTCATTATTACTCCATATTTCTTTACAGAACACTTTTTGTCCTTCCTAACAAAACCATAGCACGAGACTAAATATCCCACTTGGATTTTTATTATTATTGATTCACAACTTTTTTCTTGATTTTAGGAAACTTAAAAATCTTGAAATTGGAGAGAAGCTAAACTCTCTAAGATCCCTGTGAACCAAAGGGGTCTCTCTCCATTCTCACTACTTTTTTATACCGAATAAGGCTTTGTTATGGGTTGTTTCCAGAAACTTTATCTTGTGACGTCCAACCAAATTTCAATTTAGAAGTAAGTGTTTTTGTTCTCTCTTCTTTTCCCAAAATATGTAGGGTGTCTAGTCCTTGGGTTATTGGCAAGATTATGTTTCCTCTGTTGTTTTAAGCTCAACTTTAAAAAAAACAGCTCACACTGCTGCTTTTACTCTAAGATTGGAGAGTTCAAACATTTATAAACCCCAAACCAACGTGTTCCTCAACAGATACTCACCGCACTGGTAAGGGGCATGTCATAATGATAGCCAGAAATAGTAAGGGCAGAAATAAAAAGAAATATTTTTGAAGTGTGAGCTTTGTAAGACTTATACAGCTAAATAGGTAGCATTACCCATCTTCCCTCCTTTAAGTAAAACCTTATTTTAGAAAATCAGCACTGCCAAAAAGTATAGGGCGCCACGCCACTGTTTTGATAGTTGCGCGTTGTTCCAAGACCTCCCTTAAAACGTCTGCTAAGCCATTTTTATGTCTTCTGCTGTGGCAGAAGCACGCAGCAGGTGAAGTGCTTAAACAGTTTTGCATTAGTCTTTATTTGAGAAATAAATTATAGTCTCAAGTTGTTATAGCCTTAAGAGGTGCTCCTAAAACAAATGCACAGGGTAGGTCATTTAATTTTATGGATTTAGGTAAAGACAGCCAGGTGACAACAAATGACTTAGACAGCGATTAGCACCAAGTTTAGCTGTCTACGCTAGATCCGGGGACAGGACATTCCTTCTGTTTCTTCTTTGTTTGGGTATTTTCTAAATACTGTGTTTGTTCCTATTATTGCATGAAATATCCATTAATTGACTTATCTACATTCCATTGCTTTTTTTTTTTTTTAGCCTAACAACACACAAAAAAACCCAAAAATGTCAATAGTAATAATAATTTAGCTAAAAAGTGGGCTTCCCAAGTGATGCTAGTGGTAAAGAACCCTCCTGCAAATGCAGGAGACATAAGAGACACAGGTTCTACCCCTGGGTTGGGATGATCCCCTGGAGGAGGGCATGACAACCCACTTCAGTATTCTTGCCTGGAGAACCCAATGGACATAGGAGCCTGGTGGAGTCCAGGGTCACAAAGAGTCAGACACAACTGAAGTGACGTAGCACTCATGTATGCAGCTAGGAAGTGAATTAGCTACCATTCTTCCTTTTTTAAAAAAAAATTGTTTTAAACAGGCATCAGTGACTCTTCTGCTGTACCTTCCATAACCCTGCTTGTATCAGAAACCACCAGAAAGGTTTATACCTACCAGCATGATGTGTTGAAATGCCCATTTTAGATTCCTCTCATGGGTTTCCTTCAAAGTCACTGAGTGAACCTGGTTTCAGTTTTCTTATTTTGGAGTGGCATCCTGAAGCTGTGCTGAGGACCGCACGGCTGTGGGTGAAGCTAGACGCAGTGTTGTTTGATGCTGGTGGCAGCTCGCTCCAAGTGCAGGTGGACGGAGCCTTGGGTGTGGCCGGTTCACAGACCTCCTCTCCCCTCTGCTCCCTTGATTTGACATCATTTTCTGCTCTGAGACAACGTGTAACTTGAAGCCAGTGGTTCTGCCCTTCATGAAGTCCTGCGATGCATCTCCTAGGTGATAGGAGGAAGGATGGGAGGGGAAAGGAGGCGGCAGTGGAAGAAATGAGAGGGAAAGCACATCTATGTTACTAGTGGTCAACCATGCCTTTTTAATGATCATTTTAGGGCCTTAATAACTTTCCCCGATCAATAGCTATACCTTCCCTGTGTTATCCCATCAGTCCACTGTACCCTTATGCCTGTAAGGCACAGTGATGGGTAACACAGGACTCATTGTTCCCCAAGTTCTTGCCGTTTTCCTTGGCCGTGGTCTTATTAAAGCACTCCCGAACGGTGAGGGGGAGTGAAGACGTTGTTATTAATGTTTATTGAGTCAGTACTCGAGCCGTCAACTCTCTGGCAACCTAGTCCTTCTTAGAAGAAACTTTCTTCGTGTTGACATCACACAGACTTCTCCTTGGAAATCCATCTCTCGCCTTGTCAGCCATGTAGTCTGTGTTGCAGGGGCAGGGGAAGCCCTGATGTGTTTAAGCTTGTTACTATCATTTCCTATCCCCTTTGACATGCTGTTTGTCTCAGTCTGGGTCATGTGTTTTTAAAAAGGGAACCTCGGGGCTTTCCGTGACCTTGCCAGACTGTGGTCTCTACCTCTGCTTACGAAGGAAGAAACAGTGCTGAATGCAGGGGGCAGTCATGTTACCACCCAAAAGACACCAATAGTAGCAGAAAGCAAAGTGTGAGGCAGAGAGAGGAGATGGAAAGAACAAGGCGATTATGGTGATTACCCATAACCCTTCCTACCTCTGTATATTTCGGTTATGTGACTAGTAAATTCCTTATATTATTGAAGTCATTCTGAATTGGATTTTTCTTACTTGCTGTCCAAACGAACCCCACAGATCCACAATGACTTGATTACATTTCAAAATCTTTTGTCATTAATTTTTTAATTGGAAGGTGGGAGCTAGAAAGGAAAATATACACTATGGCAAACTATCTTGACAGTGAAAGTTTTCCAGGTAGACCCCTGAAGTCCTTTGTTGAACCAGACTTCTCCTTTGCTCTGAGCTGAAGAAGAAGGGTCTACACCTCAGCTGTTTGTTTTAATTTAAAGTGTGTCTGTGAGTAAATTAATATCCAGGCCCCAAGCTACAGTAAACAGCTCATTCAAGCAAATTACTGAGAACAAATAAAACACCTCTGATAGAATCTGGGGGGCCAAGCATGAAAAAACCTTTATAATTTCATGCAGCCAGTGCTGGAGTCTCTTTACCCCGTTGATTTTTCTTTCCCCTCCTGAATAGGAAAGTGGAGTTAGCTCTGTCGTACTGAAGTGGGCAGTCATGGGTCCTGCCAGGCGTGGAGAAGATAAAAGGCACCACCTGCCCGGCCTCTGATCCCCGCCCCGCCGCCCGGTGCCCAGTCGTCTGCACAGCTGCCGGCAGCCGGTCATTGTTCCACCTCAGAGCCGCCTTGGGAGCTCAGCCATCCCAGCCTCGGCAGCACAATTGCAGATTTAACAGAGCCCCTGGGTGGGTTTCCTCTGTCCATGATCTCCGGCAAGGCTCTTGCCCTGAGCCCCTGCAGATGTGGCAGTTTGTGCCTGCTGTGTGCTTGGGCCTGGGAGGAGCAAACCCCCGGCACTCCAGAGAGGGAGAAGCAAAGACAAAAGAGGAGAAATGTATTTCTGAGCGTACTGGGGGCACACGTTGCTTTTTCGTCTTCCCCACCTCCATTCACTGCGCTCTTGGAATGGAGCCCCCTTTCCTACTGGGAGGATGTCTCCTGGGCCTTGTCAAGGGGAGCATGACATCCTTTCTGCAGCCGTGTTGGGTCACACATATGCTCATGACTTAACGCAGGTCCAGAAGAGGTCATGAGATTCAGTCCACAGACCTGGTTTTGAGAAATGGGGGGGTTGGTGCTCTGTTCCTAGCGAGATTCTAAACCTAGAGCATATGGAGGCTTGCAGGTGCAGACATCTCTCTCTGTATCACATGTCCACAATAATACTGAATGGCAAATGGTAGCCAAACTTAACAGATTCAAGCAACAGGCATTTATTTCTCAGTCATGTGCCAATGGGTTGACTGCGACTTGTCTGGACTGCAGTCTCTGGGTTATAGGTTAGGTTCAAATCTGTTCAGTCTGGGTCTCATCCTCCTTATCCAGCAGCTGCTGAATGGCAGCCTGGTGAAAAAACAGATGCTCAGAGGGAAGTCTAGCCTTGCAGGCACTTTTTCCACCTTTGCTGTCATATCCAGCAATATGTCAGGTGCCTGAGTGAGTCACATAGCTAAACCCAAAGTCAAAGGAGGAGAAAGTATTCTCCACACATCATAAAACTGAGGCAAAGGCACAGAGTCATCTTCTTTTGGGAGACAGAGTGAAGAAACTGCGAGTAGTGATCCGGTGTACCTGACCGTCATCTAGCGCATGGAACGTGACGGACTCAGCATGTGCGATGGGAGAAAGGACCTGAGGGACAGAGGGAAAGGGAGGCCTCATGACACAGCGTCAGCTCCCAGTCCAGCTGTGTCTGTAGGCTTTAAAAAAGGCTTAATATTGATTGATTTGGCTGGGTCAGGTCCTAGCTGCTACACTCAAGCTCTTCACTGGGACTCAGCAGTTGCTGCAGCTGGGTTCAGTTGGCCCATGCTATGTGGGTCTTAGTCTCCTGACCAGGGATCGAACCTGAGTTCCCTGCATTGGGAGGCCAATTCCTAACTGCTTGCTCCTTGGAAGAAAAGCTATGACCATCCTAGACAGACTATTAAAAAGCAGAGACATTACATTACAACAGAGGTCCATCTAGGCAAGGCTATGGTTTTTCCTGTGGTCATGTATGGATGTGAGAGTTGGACTGTGAAGAAAGCTGAGCACTGAAGAATTGATGTTTTTGAACTGTGGCATTGGAGAAGACTCTTGTGAGTCCCTGGACTGCAAGGAGATCCAACCAGTCCCTCCTAAAGGAGATCAGTCCTGTGTGTTCATTGGAAGGACTGATGCTGAAGCTGAAACTCCAATACTTTGGCCACCTGATGCAAAGAGCTGGCTCATTGGAAAAGACCCTGATGCTGGGAAAGACTGAGGGCAGGAGGATAAGGGGACAACAGAGGATGAGATGGTGGCATCACTGACTCAATAGAGATGAGTTTGAGCAGACTTCAGAAGTTGGTGATGGACAGGGAGGCCTGGCATGCTGTGGTTCTTGGGGTCACAAGTTGGACACGACTGAGGGATTTAACTGAATTGAACTGGACCACCAGGGACATTCCAGTATCTGAATAGTCTTGAGTCCTGGACCTTTTAATCATGTGATTCTTTGAACTTTAAGCCAGTTTCAATTGGTGTTCTGTTACTTGCAAGCAAAAGAGATCTAAGTTTTACAACCTTTATAGATACTATCTTAATATCTCTAATAATCCAGCAGTGTCATATTGCTATATACTTCACAGATTAGGAAATTGACCTGATGAGACTTCAGCTGATTTGTTCTGATCGAACGATTTGGGTCAGTGGCTCTTACTGAGCCCAGGAGACTCAGAGCAGGAATTTGCTCCCAGGTCGGGCCTGCCCCCATTTATGCTGTGTTTGAGGAGAGTTTGCACAGCAGGCTGGTCAGAGAGGAAAGTTCATAGAGAGGAATGGCTGGAGATAATAGCAGTTTGGAGCTGACATAGCCTGTGTGCTGGGTCTGGTGGATGCTACGGTGAGCATCCGCTTTAGGAATAAAAGACTAGTTCCTGTGCCAACAGTCTGCAACTGTCAGCCACCTTCCCAAAGTGCCTCAGCTGAAGGGACCTGCCTCGCCCAGAGTCATGGCATCTGATTGAAGTAGCGGTATGAAGACTTGACCTTTTCACCTTGACTCAGAATGGCTCTGACACATCAACCCATCTTCAGAGATCCTGAGAGATCCCCTAAGGCTGGATTGCTGCTCTCTCTGCCTGATCCTGCAACCACCCCTTCCCTTCTATGGACAGAGCTCTCCAGAGCCCTCCCTAATAGAGCTCCTGCCTGCTAAACTGCTTTCGGGTGGGGACCAACTTACAGCACTTAGCTAACTAGTTTCTGTTGCTTCCTAGAGGTGGATGTAACTGAAGTGAATAACCGATCACTGAGCGGAGGGAGAATGGTGACTTACAGGTGACCTTGGAGTTGTTGTTCAGTCGCTAAGCTGTAGCCGGCTCTTTGCGACCCCAAGGACTGCAGAATGCCACACTTCCCTGTCCTGGAGTTTGCTCAAACTCATGTCCATTGAATCAGTGCTGCCATCCAACCATCTCATCCTCTGTTTTGCCCTTCTCCTCCTGCCCTCAGTCTTTCTCAGCATCAGGATCTTTTCCAATGAGTTGGCCCTTTACATCAGGTGGCCAAAGTATTGGAGCTTCAGCATCAGTCCTTCCAGTGAATAGTCAGAGTTTCCTTTAGGATTGACTGGTTTGATCTCTTTGCAATCCGAGGGAGTCTCAAGAGTCTTCTTTAGCACCACAGTTTGAAAGTATCAATTCTTTAGTGCTCAGTCCAACTCTCACATCCCTACATGACTACTGGAAGCACCGTCAGTCCAGTTCAGTTCAGTCACTCAGTCGTGTCCGACTCTTTGTGACCCCATGAATTGCAGCATGCCAGGCCTCCCTGCACATCAGCAACTCCCGGAGTTCACTCAGACTCACGTCCATCGAGTCCGTGATGCCATCTAGCCATCTCATCCTCGGTTGTCCCCTTCTCTTCCTGCCCCCAATCCCTCCCAGCATCTGAGTCTTTTCCAATGAGTCAACTCTTTGCATGAGGTGGCCAAAGTACTGGAGTTTCAGCTTTAGCATCATTCCTTCCAAAGAAATCCCAGGGTTGATCTCCTTCAGAATGGACTGGTTGGATCTCCTTGCAGTCCAAGGGACTCTCAAGAGTCTTCTCCAACACCACAGTTCAAAAGCATCAATTCTTCGGCGCTCAGCTTTCTTCACAGTCCAACTTTCACATCCATACATGACCACAGGAAAAACCATAGCTTTGACTAGATGGACCTTAGTCGACAAAGTAATGTCTCTGTTTTTTGTTGCAAAATAATCACCACTGTAAGTCTAGTTAATATCCATCACCATACATGTTACAAAATTTTTAAAAAATATTTATGGTGAGATCTACTCTCTTAGCAACTTTCAAATATGCAATACAGTATTATTAACTATAGTCACCGGGCTGTGTATTATAGTCCCATAACTTATTTATAGCTAGATGTTTTTACCTTTTGACCTGATCACCCTACATCCAGTTCACCCACTGCTATCCCACCCCTTTGGCAACCACCAGTATATTGTTTGTCTGTAAATACATTGCGTGCTTAGTCGTTCCCAACTCTTTGTGACCCCACGGACTGCAGCCCACCAGGCTCCTCTGTCCATGGGATTTATCTGGAAAGAATACTGGAGTGGGGTGCCATTTCCTCCTCCAGGGGATCTTCCCAACCCAGGGATCGAACCCAGGTCTCCATTTCTGCAAGCAGTTTCTTTACTACTGCCACCAGGGAAGCCCAAATTCAATAAATGGTGACAGAAAAGTGTCCTTCTGATACATGTCTAGTAACTCTACAAAGGATGGGGACAGAACAGTTTGAGAACTGGGCCTCTGAAACTGGAATCAAAAACTGAAATGCCTACAGTCAAGGCAGATTAGTGTACATGTTAAGTCACTTTAGTCATGTCCAACTCTACAGCACTGTGGACTATAGCCCACCAGGCTCTTCTGTCCAGGGATCCTCCAGGCAAGAATACTGGAGTGGGTTGCCATGCCCTCCTCCAGGAGATCTTCCCAACCCAGAGATCAAACCCATGTCTCATATCGTCTATATTGGCAGGCAGGTTCTTTACCACTAGCACCATCTGGGGAGCCCCAAGGCAGACAAGTAATATAAATTAATGAAGTAGGCCAGGCACTTTAATCTGTATTGTTTCAAAACAAGCACATAGTAGGTGTAATTTCTATTTCCACAAATACACTCTTGAACCTTTGGCTCTTTTGATTCAGCTTCTATTTTTCTCCTATCCTCTCAACTCTGTTGTTTGGAGTTTTTTTAACATTTATTTTTATTTATTTGGCTGTGCCAGATCTTTAGGTGTGACATACGAGATCTATCAATAGTTCCCTAACCAGGAATTGAACCTGGGCCCCCTGCATTAGGAGCTCAGAGTCTTAGCCTCTAGACCACCATAAAAGTCCCTCAACTCTGTTTCAAGGAAAACAACACTACAAGCACACTAATGAAAGGCAGACAGTCACACGACTGGAGACACAGAAAATGGTGGAGAACACGACAAAATAACAATTACCCCCCGACCTCAGCTCCAGCTGACTGTTACCCTGTGGAGATTCTGGCCCACCTGGCAAGTTGTGATTTTTTTTTTCAACTATTGCAAGATATCCAGTTTCTAATGTGAAATTTCTCAATTTTTATTAAAAAAAAAGTTATTTGAATGACAGAGCTAGAAAATAAAGCCACCAACTCAAAAAGCATTTTAACAGGACATAGACTAAATAATCCTAAAGGAAATCAGTCCTAAATAGTCATTGGAAGGACTGATGCTGAAGCTGAAACTCCAATACTGTGGCCACCTGATGCAAAGAACTGACTCACTGGAAAAGACCCTGATGCTGCGAAAGACTGAGGACAGGAGGAGAAGGGGACGACAGAGGATGAGACGGTTGGATCACATCACCGAGTCGATGGGCATGAGTTTGAGCAAGCTCTGGCAATTGGTGGTGGACAGGGAAGCCTGGCGTGCTGCAGTCTGTTGGGTCTTGAAGAGTCAGACACAACTGGGTGACTGAACTGAATTGAACTGAGACTAATGCAATCTCTAATCTCCCTTTGGACAATTTCCAGGGACCTTAAATGGTTTTACAGTCTTCTCTACTTCCTCTTGTATCACTGGAGAGTGGGCCCACAGAGCATCTCACATCGCTGTCCCACCTTCCCTAGACGGAATGTCACACTTCAAGTAAGCAGAATTCGAAGAGCAAGTTTCAAGTACTGTGACACAATTACAAGGCACATCTCTGTTCTGAGCTGTGAATGAGAAGGATGTGGCAGTGAAGCCGAGCTGTCCTGTCTCCTGGTCTCTCCCTTCCCTACACCTTTCCCCTTTTTTTCCTCCCCTTCCTTTCCTTTTGCCTGTCTCTCTCCCTCTGGCTGCAGCCAGCTGACCACAATGGCTGGAGGAGGATGCCTTCCCACCAGGTGGCAGATATAAAAATTACCCTTGGGCTCCTCCAGGAGCAAGCCTCCTCAGGCCAAATATGGGACAACTTCTTGAAGAAACATATTAATCTTGAATTTTTTATTTTCCTCTAGAGCAGGGATCCTTACTTTTTTCAGTGCCATGAACTACAATGGCAGTCTATGGATGGCTACAGCCTCCTTCTCCAAATAATGTTTTTAAATGCATGAAATAAAACATGTAAAATTATAATGAAAACCAATTGCCATAAAGTTACAGCAATATTTTCTAAATATGATGTACTATCACATTAAAATACATATGAATACATATAAAAATACATCTAAATCTGATGTAATCTTCTTTATGAACCAATGAAACAACAAGAACAAGTGGAGGCACTAAGAACTATAAAAATACTGAGTGATGCACCAATGATTTTCTACAAAAACTCTAAGGTGATACGAAAATATTTCAACATCTATTGATAACTAAGTCACAAGTACAGCCAGTATTAACTATGGTCTTGCCTACATTCAAATGAAAAGAAGTGCTTCATTTTCATTAGAGAAAATGAAGATGTTTTCTATCTCCATTCAAGTTTACCAGCCCTCTAAATTCTGTGAACCTCGGGTTATGAACCCTTGGTACTAAAAAGATGATCTGGACCAAAAGTCTGGGGTAGTGCTCCTCAGATTACCAGGGTTAAAATGCAGATTCCTATTCAGTGGGTGTGTGCACCTGATATTCTGCATTTCTAACAAGCCCCAGGTAATGCTGATATTCTGATCCAGGACCCACACATTGCAGAGAAAAGGTTCTGAGGCTTATCATGGGAGACCTCAGCCTGGAATAGAGGTGAGAATCAGAGACACACAGATGGTGTTCCCTGACCCTGGGAGTTCCCAGGAATGGCTTCATCCTAAAGGGACATGCTTTGTTTTACCACATGCTTTAGTATCTAGTGACAGAAACGGAGCTTAGAGATCCTGAGCTGCTGGGCGCCCTCGGTTTCCCAAAGCACAGAGTGGCAGCTACTGATCAGCTAAACCACTGACCCTTGACAAGGCCCAGCCCTCAAAATATATGCACAAGCACACACACCCATTCACAGAAAACAAAAAGTACTCACAAGCCATCAACATGACTCGGCAAGACTGCAAAGGTGGGGTGACCATTCAAAAGGAAAGATCTCACCAAAGCCTCTGAAAGTACTGACATATGTACCTTTGTCATCTTCCCGAGAGCACAAAAAATATATATAAATAAAAACAAGATGTAAAATATATAAACATATAATAATAATTATACACATATAATATATAACTCTTCTCTAAACTGGGTTTTATTCTTTAGGCAAACTCAGTTTTCACTAACTTCTAGTGCCCCTGTGAAGGTGAAGGTGAAGTTGCTCAGTCGTGTCCGACTCTTTGGGACCCCGTGGACTGTAGCCCACCAGGCTCCTCTGTCCATGGGATTCTCGAGGCAAGAATACTGGAGTGGGTTGCCATTTCCTTCTCCAAGGGATCTTCCTGACCCAGGGATAGAACCCAGGTCTCCCGCACTGAGGGCAGATGCTTTAACCTCTGAGCTACCTGGGAAGCCCTTTTACTTATATATGGAATATATTTTAAAAATACGAAAACAACAGGAAAAAGTACAAGTTAACAAACGTCACTGCTATTAGCAGTAAAATAGCCAGAAGTAAGCAAAGTAGCAAGTACATTAAACTAATTTTCCTTGTTCCACCAGAATGGGTTTTATTACTTTTTTTTTTTTTTTATTTTTAGAAAAAAGAAACCTGGAAACCTGGGGCACTGGGCTACATTTCTTCTTCAGCCTCACTGAAGTTCGTGGATCCGTTTTGCACCATCTCTCTGCAGCCAGCACATTCTCAGCTAAACTTAATTCAAAATTCAGCCTGGCATTCTCATCAACCCCACCCTAGTTCTGCAGAGGAGAGCAAAAACTGCAAGTTTCAACCCAGCTAGAAAAATCTGCCTGCACTGTCGAAGACCCGGGTTCAATCCCCGGGTCAGGAATATCTCCTGGAGAAGGAAATGGCAACTCACTCCAGCATTCTTGCCTGGAGAATCCCATGGACAGAGGAGCCTGGCGGGCCACAGTCCGTGCGGACAGGAGGAAGCTAGGAACGCAACACACAGGACTGCTGGACTGCTCTTAGGGTGCCCTCTGCTGGCCGCATATGGAAACAAGGGGAAGAAATCTTTCCACACTGATTTAAAAAAAGGCGGGGGGGGGGGGGGCGGGTCATGTAAGACCAAGTATTTGAGGTGATTGCAAAAGAAAAATATTTAAATAAGAACCCCATTCCGGGAGGGATGTTCAAGAGGGAAGAGAATATGTATACCTATGGCTGATTCATTTTGATGTTTGACAGAAGATAAAATTCTGTAAAGCAATTATCCTTCAATTAAATAAATAAATAAAAGGACCCAGTCCAGAGGCATCCCGGCTACTGAAACAAAACACCAACCATAGTAAGACTTTAGAAGAACACAAAAGCATCTTCCTTTAAGAATTCTAAAAAGGGAAATTAGAAAAAAAAACAATTTTGGAAGAAAACAAATCTTGTTTTAGCTTGACATTGAAAAAAAATGAGTTGAAGTTTACATTTTTCAAGTCTTAGCACTTTTGGATTTCATTTGATGATGATGCAAGAAAAGGTGATTACAGAGTTTAGGAGCCCCAGGGTAATATTCTAGAAGCTTTTTAAAAGTAAACTGAAACAATAAGGAACTCCTATAATTCGAAAACAAAAACAAAACCCAAACAACCCAATTCAAAATGGGCAAAGGATTTGAACAGACATTTCTCCAAAGAATATGTACAAATGGCCAACAAGCACATGAGAAGACAATATCACTAATCACCAGTGAAATGCAAATCAAAACTACTATATCACTTCACACCCACTGAACAGAGGAGCCTGGCAGGCTACAGTCCATGGGTTCACAAGAGTCAGACATGACTTAGCGACTAAACCACCACTACCTCCTCCTACTGCTACCAAAAATAAGGAAATAACAAGTGAGGATGTGGATAAACAGTAACCCCCCCCCCTCCACCGACTATTGGTGGGAATACAAAATGGTATCTGTGGCCCATGTGTTCTTATGAAAAATGATGAGGTTTGGAGAGCTTCCAGCTGATGAACACATTGATGTGCCAGGAGGGGTTATGAAAGCTCCCAACCATTTCCAATATACCTTGTCCTATGTATTTCTTCCCTTTGGCTATTCCTGAGTCAACTGCTTTATAATATACCGGTAATAGAGAGTAAAGCACTTCCCTGAGCTCTGTGAGCCATTCCAGCAAATTACTGAACCCAAGGAAGTGGGTATGAAGACTCCAGCTTTATGGTCAGCTGGTCAGAAGCACTAGCACAACCTGGGACTTGGGACTGGCATCTGAAGTAGCGGGAAATCTTGGGAGACTGGGCCCTTAACCTGTGGGGTCTGTGCTAAATGTGGGTGGAGTCAGAATTTAACTGTAGGACCCCTAGTTGGCATCCAGAGAGTTGAAGAATTGCTTAATGTGAGGGAAAGTCCCCACACATTTGGTGTCAGAAGTGTTTTATGTGTAGAGGAAACAGGTTTCCTTTTACCATCCAAAAGAACTGAATGCAACGTCTCAAAGAAATATTTGTACACCCACGTTAATAGCAGCATTATACAAAATAGCCAAGAGGTAGAAGCGGCCCAAGAGACAGATGAACAGAAAAACAAAATGCGGTATATCCATATGATGGAACATTATTCAGTCTTAAGAAGAAAGGAAATTCTGACATATGCTCCAACAGGATGAACCTTGAGGACATTATCCTAAATGAAATAAGCTGGCTGAGAGAGAAACACTGTGTGATTCTACTTGTATGCAGTATCCATAGTAGTCAAGTTCATAGAGACAGAAAACAGAATGGTGGTTGCCAAGGGCTGGGGAAAGGGAAGCATGGGGAGTTATTGTCTAATGGGTATAGAGTTTTGGTTTTGCAAGATGAGAAGGTTCTGGAGATTGGCTACACAACACTGTGAATACACTTAACACTACTAAACTGTATACTTAGAAATGGTTAAGCTGATAATTGTATGTTATGTGTATTTTACAATTAATTTTTTTAAAGTAAATTGAAACATGTCAACACAATCATTCCTTCCTTTGCTGCCCTGTCCATCTGGTTCAGCTTCTATAAACTTAGAAAGTCAGAGCTGGCAGGGATTATAGTTGTAAAACGGAATATAGTTCCATTTTACAGAGTAAAATATGGAGGCAACCATGGCAAAGTGACTTGTGGAGCTCTTGGTTAGCAGTGAAGATAAGACTGGAAAGAAGGGCCCCTGATTCCCAGAGTGGGGCCTTACCTTGCACCACAACCCCCGTGAGGACAGTCCATTTCTAAATGGTGCCGTACAGTGCGTGCATGCTCAGTCATGTCAGAATTCTGCAACCCAATGGACTGTGGCCCACCAGGCTCCTCTGTCCATGGGATTTCACAGGCAGGAATACTGGAGTGGGTTGCCATTTCCTCCTCAGAGGATCCTTCTAACCCAGGGATCGAACCCACCTTCCTGTGCCTCCTGCATTGGCAGGTGAATTCTTTACCACTGAGACACCTGGGAGGAGATGATAAGAACTGTCATCCAATCTGAGGTTCCTTCCCACACACCATTGGTCTGGGAAGTCAGGCAAGCCCAGGAAAAAAATATATACCTTGGTTAAAGATGATGTAATCTGAGTTTCAGAGTCCCCTAAACAAACCTAGAAGGAGAAGAGGAGAGAAATATAACCTGCTTAAATGTTGACAGAGCACACTGCGTATTGTTTTTTCCATTGAGTTATTTTGTAGTTTTTCCCAACATGAGTCATTTATTACCCTTCAAGGCAGAGTGAATAAAATAACTTACTGTTTACTGCCTGCCTACAATAACATAACAGTAGGAGGCATGCATATAAATTATTTTTTATTTTACTTTGATGATTGTGAAGATACCAAATATAAGATCAAATCAAAGCTAACAACTTTACTGGCAGTTAAGTGGTTGATTTTACTAAAATGAAGACATGTCTGCAAAAACCAAAAAAATGTTCTCATTGGCACTTTGCTTTGGCTGGGACCTTTGAAATTAAGGCCAAGGTGCTGATAAGCACCCTCAACAGCATCGGCCTTTGACCGCCTCTGAAGCACTTTGGATATCTGGAAGAGTACACAGGTGTGTGGACCCCACAAGTGCCTTGGAAACGATCCCTTTCACCAATTGTCTGAGAAGAGTCACTTTCAGCTGGTAAGGCTCTGCCCGGGTGCGTTCAGGGCTGATAGTGGTTCCTCGTGCAGCACGTGAGGTAGATTCGCTTTGCATTTTGCAGACGTTCTGTTGTGCCTTAACCAGAGGGGCGAGTGCCAGAGCCGGAACAGCTGGGAATATTCCCCCTCCCCAGAGTCTGCAAGCCAGTCTGAAATTCTGCCCCAGGTTCTAGACCTTCAAATCTTGAGAGATGTTCTCTTCATCCACAGGTTGTTTAGGTTTTAATTGGCTGCCTAGAGTTAAAAAGGAATATCTCAAGCCTCCTGCCATGCTGAAAGAAGAAAAGAACAAAACAGTAAAAATAAATTCCATAGGTGGCACCATCAACAGTTATACTCTTGATAAATATAATCGGCCTAATTTTTCTGATACTTTGGCTACTTATTTCTTTTTTCAAATTTTATTGAAGTATAATTGATTTACAATGCAGTTGGCCTAATGCAAAGGAAATTATCGAACCCCCTGTTTTACTTCCTCAAATATGTGGATTAATTGATGAGAATTAGCCCTCTTATCTACAAATCTTTGGCAGTAGAAAAAGAGCAGGTCAGATCTAATACATAAACTTGGAGAGAAATAAGCACCTGGTTATTATTGGAATAAACGATATACTATTATCCTAAAATGGTGTCCTACCTCTGAGACCCCAAAATGCCTTTTGAAAGTATCTCCCAACATCTTTAACACAAGTGCTTTGATGGAGCACAGATTTAGTGCGGCCCATTCACAAAAGGAAGCCCACAATGTAAGGTCTTTTATGTGAGGAAGACACATGACTTAAATTCAGATCTCGACTCTGAATTTTCATTACACACATTCCCATGAACCACATGAGCAAGTATGTCTTAAAGAGATGAACTGAATATTTCAAGTAAAATTTATCCTAGGAATTGTAACATCAAAATACCTCCTGCTCTTTCACTTATAACATATTAATCAGGCATCTAAAATTCATGTTACTAAAATGAATTCATTTAAAAATCCCACTTACCAAATATTTAACCCTACAAAGTTTAACACAGAGAAAATGTAGTCTCCACCTATTAACATTCCAATGTAGGCCACGGATACATTCTGCAAAAAGAGAGGATTAATGATCTTAGAAGTAAAGGATTTGGGGGGGAAATACATATATATGGTGAAATCTGAAACAAAATATTTTAGTTACTTTTCAAAGAGATTTGCATATAATAGGGATTCATGGAATATTGAATATGTGAATAAAAACTATAACATATGGCTTTATAAAGAAAATGAAGTAAACTATAGCACTAAAATCACAGAACTGCCATAATCCACACCTTCTTCCACATACTATACCAGAAAAACGATGTAAGAGTTGGGTTGTAATCAGCTTTTCAGATCTCGTCTCTTTATCATCACTGGGTAGGGAATTTTAAATCATACTAGCCCTAAACATAAACTAATTAAGACAGCTGACAAATTCGAAGCAGTGCTCTGTCCAGTATATTCTCAATGGTCTTTGGGTAGCCAAAAGATAAGTCTACTGATGAAGCACTCATTCGTCATAGAAGCTCATGTGAACAGAAACACAAAGCAACTGCAGACCAGAATTTAGAATACCTCACCCTCCGATTCATCAGTGTGTGTACTCAAATGCTGTACACACACACAGCATATACACCAATTCCAGAGTTAATCACCTTATAACTGTGTGCAGCTCTAGACTGAAAACAGTTCTTTATAAGGATTCCCTTAGTCAGCAATATTCTCCCAGAAAATCAAAATGTAGATTACACTGTGTATTGTCACAGAAATTTGTAATTTTTTCAGCTATTTTACTTGGTTTTCCCATACCATCCCTTCCTTCCATTCCCAATTTAAAACTTATAGAGGATGAGATGGTTGGATAGCATCGTCAACTCAATGAACATGAGTTTGAGCAAACTCCAGGAGACAGTGAAGGACAGGGAAGCCTGGCGTGCTGTAGTCCATGGTGCTGCAAAGAGTCGGACACAACTGAGCAACAGAACAACAACCTTTAAATTAGCAGGTCTTCCCTCTGTCTTGTGGATTAAAAGATTAGAAAATGTAAGACGGGATTACCCAGGCATAGCTGAAAATATCACAAGCCTCCATTCTTACCATACTGCGCATAATAACAACAATAAAATCAAACAGTCAATTCCCCAATTCAGTTGTTTATTTCAAGGCTTCAGCCACTTACCTTGATGGCTCCAACCACCGCCGTCGTCAGGGCTGAATTGTAATAGCTGCACAAAACTGTGGAGTACATCAGCAGAAACCTGGGACAAGGAAGCAAACACCTGAGTAAAGAGTCAGCAAGCATTTAAACACAGCTGTTTTAAACAAAAAAGAAAGAAAAGCATGCTATGAAGATTTTAAAACCTACATTTCAAAACACCTCCTTATTAACTTCAACTTTTTACAGGAAAATGGTCTAGTCGTGCATTAGCCAAACTTTCTACCTCAGGTGTCCTTTACATTTTATCTGTGTATTTCCCATCAGTGTTTCCACAAAAAGGGCACAAAGACAATAAGATTTTTTTAATGATCTGAACTCTTTCACTTATCAGCTATGTTACAACAATGGTTTTCGATTCTCTCTGTGGATCAGAATCACTTGATGCACTTTTAACACCACGATGCCTGACAGACAGTCTCCTTCATCTAGTTTGAGGTGGGGCCCCAGACATGTGCCGTATCAAAGATCTGTGGATGATTCTAACGTGCAGCTAGTTTTGAGAAACACTGGTGTTAGCAGGGAAAGCTGCTGAACGTTTGCTAGCTTTGGACTAAGAAGATTTAAATAATGAGTTCCACATGCCTATAATACTCCTGTATCCTACTACCAAAGTTAATTCAACAGGTATTCAGCATTGACCAATATGTCCAACAATGGTCAACAAAATAACTACAGAATCATGACCAGGCATCAGAGAAGAAAATATATATACACATACACAGAAAAGAACGAAGAATCCAGTCAAAAGTAAAGAAATACACTTATTTCATTCAAGTAGTAAAGAATATTAGGTGTAACCTAATGTCATCCAGTGGAATCAGAGAATTAAATGTTGAAAGAGGTTATCATCAAAACTGGTTAAGAATGAAACTGGAAAGATACAGAGAACATAAAATGTGTTGGATTTTAAAGCTAAATCCTAGCTTGGAAACTGTACTCTAAGAAAGGGCTCAGGCCCCAGGCATTAGGGAGACTCCCCCTGGGGCACTGTACCTACCAGTTTCAGGTCCAGGTCCAAATCTCTGATTGTTAACAATAGAATCTAGATCACTAATATGCAACACAATAACCGTTTTTGGCCTGAATATGTTCATTACCGGGGATGATAGAGAAAAAATATTAGAGATAATATACATCAAGTTTTTATACTAAGTTAAGGAACAAACTCAATTACAAATAAATTTTGTAATCTTCAGAATAATGTATGTCTTTGTTATTAAGGTAATGACAACAATTTGACAAGTGAGAGAATGAATCCAACATCTTGACTTTTGTTGTTTGTATCTGAAATCTGAAATCTATATTAAATTTGCAATTTTCACTTGAAAAGAATATGAAAATCTAAGTCTGTACACAGTATTCTCATGTTTAAAAGGTGATTTACCACACTGCCAAGTTTGGTTTATTAGATTTCAAAGAGTTTCTAGGTTTATAAAACAACCTGGCCCATCAGCTTCTCTAGGGTCTTATAGCACCTTGGAATTTCTAGAAAAAAATCAGGTAAATTACATTTGTAAATCACATTTAAGGTGTTTAATTTTTTTTTAATTCACTAAGTTATGAGACTGATTTACAGTAAGTTGTTTAGATTTCAATCACTTAAACTTCACTTAAACCATTAACCAAATAATGAAAGTATTATTATATTAATATAAAAGTTACTAATTTTATAAATAAAGCAAGAGTATTTATAAATTGGCTTAAGAAAATCCAAGTTTTTTTTTAGTTTTAATAAATTCAACATTAATTTATAGTCCCAGGTAGCTATAAATAATCCAAAGCATGCATAACAAAAAGATTAAAAAAATCAACCCGATGTTGTTTGTTGCCTGCTTTTCTGGGCCTGGGTAGTAAGAGCACATAAGCCACAGCATCTGTCCTGGAGGAGCTAAGAGTCTAATAAAATAACAGAAATCACAACTCCTGGGAGGGGCCCAACCCAGTTTCCAGGACACAGTAAAGCTTCCTGTAGGCTTCCTAAACTGGAGCGCAGCGTTATACCCAAGACAACCATGGATGTTCTTTATGTTCCAGTTTTGCTTAAAATTTCCTAATCCAGGGTTCCAAACGTACAATGTTTTCTTCATCCCAAATTTTAGTGAAACCTCCTTGGCCAATATCCATCTACCATGAATGTGGGCCACTAGGACACTCACCCACCAGCTGGGCTGAGTGAGGGGAGGAGACCCTGTCTCCAGCCTCCTGGGGGAATCCGAATTAGCAGCAGTTCTCCTAAGTGCCAGATGGCGTCTGATAGGAACAGCCTCTGCAGACAGACAGGCTGCATTGCTTTCGTTGCTGTTGTTCAGTTGCCTAGTTCTGCCTGATTCCTTGTGACCCCATGGAGGGCAGCATGCCAGGCTTCCCTGTCTATCACTATCTCCCGAAGTTTACTCAGACTCATGTCCATTGAGTCGGTGATGCCATCTAACCATCTCATCCTGTCACCCCCTTCTCCTCCTGCCCTCAATCTTTCTCAGTATCAAGGTCTTCTTCTAGCTTCATATCTGGTGGCCAAAGTAATGGAGCTTCAGCTTCAGTATCAGTCCTTCCAGTGAATAGTCAGGGTTTATTTCCTTCAGGATTGACTGGTTGGATCTCCTTGCAGTTCAAGGGACTCTCAAGAGTCTTCTCTAACACCACAGTTCAAAAGCATCAGTTCTTTGCTGCTCAGCCTTTTTTATGGTCCAACTCTCACATCCATATATGACTACTGGAAAAACCATAGCTTTGACTAGACAGACCTTTGTCACCAAAGTGATGTCTCTGCTTTCTAATACACTGTCTAGTTTTGTCGTAACTTTTCTTCCACAGAGCAAGCGTCTTTTAATTTCATGGCTGCAGTCACCATCCACAGTGATTTTTGGAGCCCAAGGAAACAGTCTGTCTCTGTTTCCATTGTTTCCCCATCTATTTGCCATGAAGTGATGGGACCAGATGCCATGATCTTAGTTTTCTTAATGTTGAGTTTTAAGCCAGCCTTTCTCTCTCCTCTTTCACCTTCATCAAGAGGCTCTTTAGTTCCTCTTCGCTTTCTGCCATTAGAGCAGTATCATCTGCATATCTGAGGCTGTTGATCTTTCTCCCGGAAGTCTTGATTCCCACTTCTGATTCATGCAGCCCAGCATTTCACATGATATACTCTGCACAGAATTTAAATGAGCAAGGTGACAATATTCATCCTTGATGTACCCCTTTCCCAATTTGGAACCAGTCTGTTGTTCCATGTCCAATTATAATTGTTCCTTCTTGACCTGCATACAGGTTTCTCGGGAGACAGATAAGGTGGTCTGGTATTCCCATCTCGTTAAGAGTTTTCCACAGTTTGTTCTGATCAACACAGTGAAAGGCTTTAGGATAGTCAATGAAGGAGATGTTTTTCTAGAATTCTCTTGCTTTTTCTATGATCCAACAGATGTTGGCAGAGAGAGTAACTATTAAATAAAATGACTAGGCCCAAAGGATATTAAAATTTTCTAAGAAATATAATAGTTTTCTATATGCAAAGGACCTATACAGTCCTTTGGCTAAGACCAAGATTCTGAACTAAAAGACCCTCCATTAACTCAGTGCAAAGGAAACCACTTTTAACACCAAAAATGTCAATCTTCACACGATGATAGTTTTGATTCTAGCATCTATGAATTAATAAAATGAAAAGACATTTAAAAGCACTGCTGAATTCTCAGTAGCTTTCTGCCATGCCATACTTTTAAAATCATACTTATCATCTGTGTACATCTGAAAAATGACGGCACAGATACAAGATACATTTATTCAGACAACAGACACCAGCTGGTGTTTATAGGGCCCCGAGGGATGGAGGTGCTCATGTGGAAACCCCTGGACCAGAACCCCTGCTCAAAGGTTTCTTCCTGTTTCTGAAAAATAACACAAAAAATAACTGATTAACCCAAAGCTGGATGGCACACTCCTGGCAGTCACAAGCAGAACCTAAATGGCCTTGTTTACATCTTGTTGTTGATTACTATTCCACGTACAAGCATATATAGAAATCCAACACAAATGTTCGAATAATAAAAGGCCACTTCCACAATCCTTCCACCAATCACAATGATACCCAAGCACATTACTCTCTTATTCCAGATTTCAAAGAACATCAAGTACTCTCATCTTGCCCAACTCTAGTAAGAACTCACTCCAGATCTCAGTGGTGTGCCAAGGAAGCCAAAGTCACGGGATAAATAGGGCCCATTTTCCTGGAGTATTGAGTTCACACTAGGATGTGCTTCGTTGGGCAATGATGGGGGTATCTAAACTCTTTGAAGGTTCTGTCACTCCAGTGCCCAAGCAATCAGCAGAATCGTTTTGTCTTGGACCCTACATCTTGGCAGTATCAGTGAAGTTTCAAAGAACAGAACATTTTTTATACTGTCAGCAGGAAAAACAGATACACCTGTATTTCTATTAAGGAACATATTACTGCTTCAGTGAGATTAAAGAGGTTGCTGTGTGCATGCTCAGTTGCTTCAGTCGTTTCCGACTCTTTGCAAGCCTATGGACTGTAGCCTGCAAGGCTCCTCTGTCCATGAGATTCTCCAGGCAAGAATACTGGAGTGGGTCGCCATGCCCTCCTCCATGGGACCCTCCCAACCCAGGGATCAAACCTGCGTCTCCTGTGTTGCAGGCGGACACAGGGACATTTAGGCCTTTACTGACTCAGCCACCAGGGAAGCCCATCAAAGAGGCTGCTACTGGGGCAGAAACAGAGTAAAATAATTGCCTCCAGGGCCTGGGGGCTGGTGCCAGCTGCTGGTGTGAACGAACCGGAACCTGTCACTTCTGGGCAAGATTAAAAAGACCAGCAGAGCTAGCTTTTTAAAATCTAGTTTGTCTACTTAAATTTCAGTCTTATTTTACCTTTGCCTGTATTAAATTATCATGGCTGCCACAATCCGGTTTACCTGCCTGATGCAATTTCACTTCATCATAAGCTTTATTTACAAATTCTTGATTACAGATAGCATTTCTTAAAGCTTAATCTTTAACCATAGCTCAAAAGAAAAATCTGCCCTTTTCACCATTCGGTTGGCTTCTTAATGTACATTTTCAAAGTGTTAAAGAGTTTTTAAATTACATTTTCAACTCTGGAGAGAGGTTGGGTGGTCAGAAAAAGCAAGCTGGAAACACAAAATTGAAAGCAGTGAAAATAAGAAAGAAACTGACAGAGAGTTCTCTGGAGTCAAGGGTTGGGACTTGCACACATTAATCCTGCGGCTCCTTGAGCTTGACCCAAAGCGAAGGGACAGTGTGAGCCCAGTCCCAGCTGCTCTGAAAACCAAGGATGTGCTCAGAAGCTTACAACGGTTTGTATTACTGCCAAGAAGAAAATGATCTGATCACAGTGTCTTCCGAGTGAGAAACTATAAGAAAGCAGCATTCTGAAAAATGCACCATGAAAAAATAGAAGATTTCTTCTAAAGCAGTTTCAGACTTAAAACTGACTGAAGATGAAGTACACATAATAGAACAAATAATAAAAAGGCAGAGGAACCAGAGATCAAATGCGAACATCCACTGGATCATCAAAAAATCAAGAGAGTTCCAGAAAAACATCTATTTCTGCTTTATTGACTATGCCAAAGCTTTGACTCTGTGGATCATAATAAACTATGGAAAATTCTTAGAGATGGGAATACCAGACCACCTGACCTGCCTCTTGAGAAATCTGTACGCAGGTCAGGAAGCAACAGTTAGAACTGGACATGGAACAACAGACTGGTTCCAAATAGGAAAAGGAGTACGTCAAGGCTGTATACTGTCACCCTGATTATTTAACTTACATGCAGAGTACATCATGAGAAATGCTGGACTGGAAGAAACACAAGCTGGGATCAAGACTGCCGGGAGAAATATCAATAACCTCAGATATGCAGATGACACCACCCTTAAGGCAGAAAGTGAAGAACTAAAGAGCCTCTTGATGAAAGTGAAAGAGGAGAGTGAAAAAGTTGGCTTAAAGCTCAACATTCAGAAAACTAAGATCATGGCATCTGGTCCCATCACTTCATGGGAAATAGATGGGGAAACAGTGGAAACAGTGTNTTATATGCAGAGTACATCATGAGAAACGCTGGACTGGATGAAGCACAAGCTGAAATCAAGATTGCCAGGAGAATTATCAATAACCTCAGATATGCAGATGACACCACCCTTAAGGCAGAAAGTGAAGAACTAAAGAGCCTCTTGATGAAAGTGAAAGAGGAGAGTGAAAAAGTTGGCTTAAAACTCAACATTCAGAAAACTAAGATCATGGCATCCGGTCCCATCACTTCATGGCAAATAGATGCAGAAACAATGAGAACAATGAGAGACTTTATTTGGGGGGGCTCCAAAATCACTGCAGATGGTGACTGCGGCCATGAAATTAAAAGACGCTTGCTCCTTGGAAGAAAAGTTGTGATAAACCTAGACAGCATATTAAAAAAGAAAGACATTACTTTGTCCGTCTAGTCATAGCTATGGTTTTTCCAGTAGTTAGGTATGGATGTGAGGGTTGGACTAAAAAGAAAGCTGAGCGCAGAAGAATTGATGCTTTTGAACTGTGGTGTTGGAAGAGACTCTTAAGAGTCCTTTGGACTGAAAGGAGATCCAACCAGTCCATCCTAAAGGAAATCAGTCCTGAATATTAATTGGAAGGACTGATGCTTAAGCTGAAACTCCAATACTTTGGCCACCTGATGCGAAGAACTGACTCATTTGAAAAAACCCTGATGCTGGGAGGAGAAGGGGACGACAGAGGATGAGATGGTTGGATGGCATCACCGACTCTACGGTTGGTGAGTGACAGGGAGGCCTGGCGTGCTGCAGTCCATGGGGTAGCTAAGAGTAGGACAAGACTGAGCAACTGAACTGAACTTTTGTCTTTAAGCCCTTATCATTACCTGAAATCATGTGGTCTACGGGGTCTCTCTCCCCACCTCCACCCCACTAGACTGGGAGTGTTCTCCTCAGCCCCTTCTATCTCACAAGCCCCCTCCCCACCCCACCACTCCTGGGATTTTTAAATTATTGTAACCACCAGGGGGCGCTAGAAACCTTCATTGGCTATAACCGAGCTGTGCACCAAAAGCAGGCTGGCCAAGGAAAAGACACTTCCTCAGCCTGAGACTGAAGTCTCTTCCATATTGGCAGGTGGGAAAGCCCAGCCTGGAAATTCCCAGATTTATGATTCTACAGACACCAAAACTTTCTTCCCCAGGCATCCATGACTCTTTGCATCAATTTCCTCATCTGTAAAATGAGTGGCAGCAAACTTCACTGTTTAGAAATACAGTAGGGATCAGAGACGGTGGGACTGCAAAGATCAGAGGAAGACAGGATAGAGCTCCAGGGCTCCAGGCTTGAATCCCGCCTCGGCCAATCACAAGCTGAGTCAACTTTGGGTAAACTTGGGCTTAGTTGCCCCATGCTTCAGTTTCTGCATCTAGAAAATGGGGTGATGAAAATAGGACCCATCTTATTAAGAGGTCTATGTAAAAATAGAATTGTGGAAGCAGGGCAAACAAGTATACAGTAAGCACTTAATGAATGTTAGCTGCCGCTACTGCTTTCAGTTCTGTTGCTATTACTACGCACCCTCAAAAAACTTGGCCAGAGGGTCCTTATTTCTGGTTCCAGATTCCCCCCATACACCTTCCTCACGCTTGTCTCCAGGCAACAGGATGGAAGCCCCCTTCCTCTCCTTCCCTCCACCTAGGAAACCACCTGAAAGTTTGCCCCCTACGTCCCGCCAGAGTCTAGATCAAGTCCAGCTGTCTGTTACTGGGAAAGACTGTCGTGTTTTCCCGCATCTCTCTCCACAAACCCGACACCAAACGTGGGGTTCCTTCCGAGAAACCGAGGGGGGCTGTTTGGAGGAAGCGCACTCTGCCACGTCACAGCCGCCACCACTCCCCGTCGAGTGAGACAGCCCGTAAGGGCCGCCCCGCCCCTGCCCGGAACAGAGGAGCTAGGAGGCATCCCTTGCCCCGTCGCAAAGGGTCAGGGGCTCTTAGGACCAGCCTGGCCTTAAGCGGAAACAAGGGACAGGGCTCTAAGGGCGGTACTAAAAAGGTGACTAGATGAGTGGGCGTGGTCAGCTTGAAGGGGCGGGGCAAGTTTAAGGGGGCGGGTCCACTAGTAGGAACGAAAGGAGTTCCCCAGGGAGCGTGACCTACGGGAAGACGGTTCATCCAGGGGGGCGTGGTTAGCGAAAAGAAAGTTTATAAGGGGCGGGGCGAAGAGTTACAGTAGGAGAAAGGGCGGGGCCTGGAGGGGAGGGGTTTAAAGTGGGCGGGACCAGGTGATGGCGCTAGGTTCCCTTCGGGCGCGGCAGGGGAAGGCTGGACCTGGTTGGGGCGGTGAGGGAGGGGTCGGGAGACACAGAGCCTCAGGCTTCCGCCCGGCCCCAAGTTCTTGAGAGCTCCGCGGGTCCCGGCCCAGGTGAGTGAGGGGCCCCAAGCAGAGCCAGGACCGGGAGATTTGGTGGGGGTAGGGAGTTCTCTCGGGGAAGGCAACGGCACCCCACCCCAGTACTCTTGCCTGGAAAATCCAATGGACAGACTTGATGGACATGGGTTTGGGTGGACTCTGGGAGATGGTGATGGACAGGGAGGCCTGGCGTGCTGCGGTTCATGGGGTCACAAAGAGTCGGACACAACTGAGCGACTGAACTGAATTGAATCATAAGTGATTTGATTTAGGTCATACCTGAATTGCTTAGTGGTTTGATTAGATCTGATAGAGTACCTGAAGAACTATGGACGGAGGTTCATGATATGATACAGAAGGTGGTGACCAAAACCATCCCCAAGAAAAAGAAATGCACTAAAGCAAAATGGCTGTCTGAAGAGATCTTACAAATACTGGGGAAAAGAAGAAAAGGGAAAGGGAAAGGAGAAACGAAGAGATATACCCAACTGACGGAGAAGGCAATGGCACCCCACTTCAGTACTCTTGCCTGGAAAATCCCATGGATGGAGGAGCCTGGAAGGCTGCAGTCCATGGGGTCGCTGAGGGTCGGGCACGACTGAGCGACTTCACTTTCACTTTTCACTTTCCTGCATTGGAGAAGGCAATGGCAACCCACTCCAGTGTTCTTGGCTGGAGAATCTCAGGGACGGGGGAGCCTGGTCGGCTGCCCTCTATAGGGTCGCACAGAGTCAGACACGACTGAAGTGACTTAGCATACCCAACTGAATACAGAATTCCAAAGAATAGCAAGGAGAGATAAGAAAGCCTTCATAAGTGAACAATGCAAAGAAACAGAGGGAAAAAATAGAATGGAAAAGACTAGAGATCTTCTCAAGAAAATAGGGGATAGATGCAAAGATGGGCAAAATACAGGACAGAACTGGTATGGACCTAACAGAAGCAGAAGAGATTAAGAAGAGGTGGCAAGAATACACAGAAGAACTATACAAAAAGGTCCTAATGACCTGGATAACCATGATGGTGTGGTCACTCACCTAGAGCCAACATCCTGGAGTGTGAAGTCAAGTGGACCTTAGGAAGCATTACTACGANATGGACCTAACAGAAGCAGAAGAGATTAAGAAGAGGTGGCAAGAATACACAGAAGAACTATACAAAAAGGTCCTAATGACCTGGATAACCATGATGGTGTGGTCACTCACCTAGAGCCAACATCCTGGAGTGTGAAGTCAAGTGGACCTTAGGAAGCATTACTACGAACAAAGCCAATGAAGGTGATGGAATTCCAGCTGAGTTATTCACAATTCTAAGAGATGATGCTGTTAAAATGCTGCACCCAATATGCCAGCAAATTTGGAAAACTCGGTAGTAGTCATACGAGTGGAAAACATCACTTTTCACTCCAATCCCAAAGAAAGGTACTGCCAAAAAATGTTCAAACTACTGCACAATCGCACTAATCTCACATGCTAGCAAGGTAATGCTAAAAATCCTTCAAGGTAGGCTTCAACAGTGTGTGAACCAAGAACTTTCCAATGCTCAAGCTGGATTTAGAAAAGGCATAGGAACTAGAGATCAAATTGCCACCATCTGTTGGATCATAGAGAAAGGAAGAGAATTCCAGAAAAACATCTACTTCTGCTTCGTTTTCTATGTTAAAGCCTTTGATTGTGTGGATTACAACAAACCATGGAAAATTCTTAAAGAGATGAGAATACCAGATCACCTTACCTGCCTCCTGAGAAACCTGTATGCAGGTCAAGAAGCAACAGTTAGAACCAGACATGGAACCACAGACTGGTTCCAAATTGGGAAAGGAGTACATCAAAGCTGTATACTGTAACCCTGCTTGCTGTATACTGTAACCCTGCTTATTTAACTTCTGTGAAATGGCAGGATGGATGAGGCACAGGCTAGAATCAGAATTGCTGGGAGAAACATCAATAACCTCAGATATGCAGATGACACCACCCTTAAAGCAGAAAGCGAAGAAGAACTAAAGAGCCTCCTGATGAAAGTGAAAGAGAAGGGTGGGAAAGCTGGCTTAAAACTCAAGATTCAAGAAACTAAGATCAATGCATCTGGTCCCATCACTTCATGGCAAATAGATGGGGAAACAATGGAAACAGTGACAGACTTTATTTTCTTGGATTACAAAATCACTGCAGGTGACTGCAGCCATGAAATTAAAAGATGCTTGCTCCTTGAAAGAAAAGCTATGACAAATTTAGACAGCATATTAAAAGGCAGAGACATTACTTTGCCAACGAAGATCTGTATAGTCAAAACTATGGTTTTTCAAGTAGTCATGTATGGATATGAGAGTTGGACCATAAAGAAGGCTGAGCACCAAAGAATTGATGCTTTTGAACTGTGATGTTGGAGAAGACTCTTGAGAGTCCCTTGGACTGCAAGGAGATCAAACCAGTCAATCCTAAAGGAAATTGCATATTCATTGGAAGGACTGATACTAAAGCTGAAGCTCCAAATCTTTGGTCACCTGATGTGAAGAGCTCATTAGACAAGTTGGGATGCTGGGAAATCTTGAAGGCAGGAGGAGAAGGGGAATGACAGAGGCCAAGATGGTTCCATGGTATCACCGACTCAACAGATACGAGTTTGAGCAAGGTCCACAAGTTGGTGATGGACAGGGAAGCCTGGCTTGCTGCAGTCCATGGGGTCACAAAGAGTTGGACACAACTGAGTGACTGAACGACAACAAAATTCAGAGTACATAATGCTGGATGAATCACAAGCGGGAATCAGGATGCCAGGAAAAATATCAATAACCTCAGATATGCAAATGATACCACTCTAATGGCAGAAAGCGAAGAGGAACTAAAGAGCCTCTTGATAAATGTGAAAGAGGAGAGTGAAAAAGCTGGCTTAAAACTCCACATTCAAAAAATGAAGATCATGGCCTCCATTCCCATCACTTCATGGAAAATAGATGGGGGAAAAAACGGAAACATGACAGGGTTTTTTTTTCTGGGGCTTCAAAATCACCGCAGACTGTGACTGCAGCCCCAGAATTAAAAGACGCTTGCTCCTTGGAAGAAAAGCTATGATAAACCCAGACAGCATATTAAAAAACAGAGACATCACTTTGCTGACAAAGGTCCATATAGTCAAAACATAGTTGTTTTCAGTAGTCGTATACAGATGTGAAAGTTGGACCATAAAGAAAGCTGAGCATCCAAGAACTGATGCTTTCAAACTGTGGTACTGGAGAAGACTCTTGAGAGTTCCCTGGACTACAAGGAGATCAAACCAATCAATTCAAGGAAATCAGTCTTGAACATTCACTGAAAGGACTAATGCTGAAGCTGAAGCTCCAGTACTTTGCCCACCTAATGTGAAAAGAACTTGGTGCTGAGGGCAGGAGGAGAAGGGGCCAATAGCGGATGAGGTGGTTGGATGGCAGCACCAACTCAATGGACATGAGTTTGAGCAATCCACAATTCACAGAACTTTATAAATCAGCTACGTAACGTCATTGTTCCTGTTTTAAAGATAAGGAAATCGAGGGTCAAAGAGACTAAATAACTAGTGCACGGACTCAGAACTAAAATTAAGCAGCAAAGCCAGGATTCAAATCCAGGCCATCTGATTCCAGAGGAGAGGCACTGAACTGTTAGACTGATGCCATGAATTAA
>SJYX01002496.1:0-13442 GCA_006410675.1 Oreotragus oreotragus
AGAGCCAGAAGAAGGGTTCAAACTCCAGCTCCAGCTGTGTGACTTTAGGACAGTGGCTTCCCCTCTTTGCGCCTCAGTTGCCTCTTCTGTAAAATGGGGTCAGTGATAGGACACCCCCCCCCACCACGGGTTGTTATGAACATGCTTAAACAGCACTTTGAACCATACTAAGCATCTCGCGTTTGCTAAAGAAGAAGGATGTTAGTCTGTCTAGGACCACCTGCTCGCTGCTTAAAGATCCCCTGAACCAGCTCCACTGATGGAGACGCCAGGCCTGGAGAAGGGGCATTCTGGCCAAGTCACAGCAAACACCCTTCTCTCCTGACTCCCAGGTCCCACCCACCTCCTGCCTGGCTGCCACCCCACCACACAGGCCCCTGCGGCCAGTGCCGACCAAGACCAGCAGCTCAGCAGGAGAGCCCACCCCCAACCCAGGAATTGGCTCTGCATCAGGAGCCACCAGTGTCCAATGTCCCCAGCTGAGCTGGGGAAGGAGAGGCCCCCTGGCCCTGACCTGGACCCAGCAGCCTCCAGCACCCCTGCACCTGCCCGACTCCCTCTCCCAAGACTGGATCCTGCTCCTGGTTCCCCCACAGCTAGAGGAAGCCTCTCTCCAGGGCCTGCAGATGGCCTGGGGTTCTTTCCCCCCAAACATTCACCTGCCCATCCATCCATCCTGATGACTTCTCAGACCTGAGGATCCCTCATCCTCAATCCCCACTTAACAACTATTTATAGAACACCTTTGCTGCTGTTGTTTAGCTGCTCAGTTGCGTCCAGCTCTTTTGCAACCCCATGGACTGTAGCCTGCCAGGCTCCTCTGTCCATGGGATTTCCCAGGCAAGAACACTGCCATTTCCTCCTCCAGGGGGTCTTTCCGACCCAGGGATCAAACCTGCATCTCCTGCACCAGTAGACAGATTCTTCACCACCGAGCCGCCAGCGAGGCCCATAGAACTCCTACCACGTGCCAGTTCGGCTCCCCGGGATCACCGGGAAGAAGAGAAATGCAGTCTGCCCTCGTGAAGTTTCCATCTAGTTGGAAACAAGAAATAAGCAAGCAGAGACCATTTCACCTGGAGATCAGTCCAGAGATGAAAATAATCCGGGCAGAATGGGAATGGATGTGGTCAGGGAAGGCTTCCTGGCAGAGGTGATAATTACACCGACACCCAGTGGAAGGAAAGGAGCCAGACAGGCAGATCTAAGTGCGGGGATTCCAGGCTGACAGAAAAGCACGTGAGAACAGTCAGTGCCCTCGGTAGGCCTCCTACCTGTCTGCTCAGCGGAAGCCTTGCTTCGATCTGCAAATGAGCTACCATTTATTGACAGAGCCCGCTAGTTACCCTCTGCAGGCTACAACCACAGGGGTCTGGGTTCAAATCCTGCTTCAGCTGCCTCCCAGCTGAGTGATCTCAGACAAAGCTCCTCCCGGGCCAGGCCACGGCTTCCTCACTGGAAGATGGAGAGACTCGAGCATCTGCCAGGGGCTTAGAGTGAGGGTCAGAGTGAGGGTGAAAGGGCTTAGCACAGTGCCTGCCACAGGGTGAGTGCTCAGCCAACACGAGCCAAGACAGAAAATCCGTCACCCCTGACGCCAGGCGAGGCCTAATTATAGATGCCAGGGGTCACTTTCCAGGTCCCTGTGACTCAGGACCAGGGCCAAGGCAGCTCAGGCCACCGACTCAAGGGAGCTTCTCCCTACGGCCACATGGTTGGCCTGCCCACAGGCTGGCCCGCTCCCATTTACACACGGCTCTGCAGGATGTGGGCGACAAGAGGCAGCACAGGGCAGCTGACAGGCAAGAGATGAAGAGTCCAGCTGCAAGGATGTGCCTCAGTTTCCCTGCAATCCATGGAGCCCGCTTCCCAGGGCTAAACGTGGGTTCAGGGGCCCGGCACCCAGAGTGGCTCTGTCAGCCCCCACAGCCCACAGCTACACACACAAACGGGACCGTAGCTGTCATTTGGATAAATTTTCCCTCGAGGCTTTCTTCTCGTTAATTCAACAAATAGATGCCGAGACTCTTGGTGTGTGTCTGGCTCCGGGTTAAGTGCTGGGTGGACAAAAATACCCATGACAGCCACCCAAGGGTTTACAGAGCCGATGAAAAGGGCCAGTGAGGTCGCAGGGGCATGTTTAACCTGCTCAAAGAACAAACTAGAGGTTCCGGAATGAACAATCTTTTTCCTTTGTTCTTCTGCTGGCTTGTTTGTTCAGCGTCGTAGGGACCAGACGTCATCCATCAGGCCTTGGTGTCTGAAATCTGCTGGCAGGAGGGGGGAGGTGGAGGGTCCCTTTCCCCAGCCCCGAGAGTGGGACCCTCTTTGTGACCCTGGCCTCCAAGATGACCGTATTCGCCTCAAGATCTGAGTTCAAGCCCTGAGTCGGCCCCTGCCACACTGTGATACCTTGGGCAAGGCACATGTCCACGTGTGTGCCGCAACTTTCTCATCTGTGACAGAGGTGATGGTACTAATAAGAATATTCTGTATGGGCTGTTTAGGGGGGTGATTGTGATCACAGCGGTGCTCTGTGTCCTGCAGGCTCCAGTAGGAATCAAAGCGCTCCTTACTGTCTGTCTAGGAGATGATGGTGATTCCAGTTCTAACATCCCCCCATGTCGAGGAGGGGAGACACATCCCTAAACAGCCCCAATACCAGCCCCACTGGATAACTTTGGGCAAACTATCCCTCTCTCAGGCCATTTGCAGGTCACCCTCTGGAAGTGAGAGTATGGGGCTGAGTTGAGGTGACCAGCAAGGAGACTTGCTCTCCTTTCGAATCATAGAGTCATTGCTGGGAAGCAGGGGATCAGGCTGGGACTACATTTCCCAGCACCTTTTGCCTCTAGTTTGGGTCATGTGACTAGATCTGGCCAATAGCCTGTTAGAGGAAGTAGTGTGTATCACTTCAGGACTGATGCAGTTAACAGGTGGGTGAAGGCAATGGCACCCCACCCCAGTACTCTTGCCTGGAAAATCCAATGGACGGAGTAGCCTGGTGGGCTGCAGTCCATGGGGTCGCTAACAGTCGGACAGACTGAGCGACTTCACTTTCACTTTTCTCTTTCATGCATTGGAGGAGGAAATGGCAACCCACTCCAGTATTCTTGCCTGGAGAATCCCAGGGATGGGGGAGCCTGGTGGGCTGCCGTCTATGGGGTCACACAGAGTTAGACACGACTGAAGTGACTTAGCAGCAGCAGCAGCAGCAGTGTCTCCCCAACCTTTCTTCCCCACCTGCTAACTGAATGGGGTGGACTCCATGCCACATGCTGAAGATAACAGAGCCACAGATAGAAAGAACCTGGGTTCCTGAATCACTGCCTGAAGGAGGGCCACCCAACCAGAAATGCCAGCAGTAGGCTGTGACATTTGTGAGAAATCAACTTTTACTGTGTTAAAACACAGAAGCATCAACTATATCCATCCAGCTAGCATTGCATTAACTATTACATATATGCTGTATATATATTTTTTCAGTTGTACTCAGCAAACTTCTAACACCAATAATACAAGTTTCTAATGTTTTGAGCACTTAATTTGTGCCAAATCTGGGGCAGTCTAGGTGAAGTCTTTTGCACCTATTTTCTTCTTTGTCTTAACCACAGTTCTATAAGGTGGGCTCACAGGATTATTATTACTATTATTCCCAAATATCGATGAGGAAACTGACACTCAAAAACATTCAGAAGCCTGCCAGGGTCATCAGCTAATAAATGGGAGTATCTGCATTAGAACCCAGAGTTTACCTTATTACTTGCTACACTCCGTGCCTCCCCAGCAGACAACCCAATAAGGTATCTGTTACAAGCCCTGATTTACAAGTGAGGACACCAGGCCTCATAGGAGGTCCATAAGCTGACCATGGTTACAGAACTAGTAAGAAGCAGTGACTGGCTTAGAACCCAGAGTCGTCTGGCTCCCAACCTAGCGTACTTGCCTCACCCACACTGCGGTCTCAGTCACCCTCTCCAGCGGGCATATAAGCCCTGACCCTCCATTCACCAGCGTTACTGTGCCATGGCTGAAGGCAAACTTGGCAACCACAAAGCCTGTTATGACGCTAAATAAATTTTTCTCCTGGCAGCCTTGGCACTTATTAAGCACCTGGGAGGCTGTTAGTGCTTCATGCTGTCCAAAACATTCTTAATTACTGTCTAATGAAGATATCTTTCACTATAGGGAAAAAAAATAAGACAGACGATAAGGGGAATCGTTCATGCAACTTTCGGGTCCTTCCTTGTGCATTTCCCCTCAGCCACTGTGTCTCCTGAATCTTGGTCAGGGAACAGAGTAAAGAAGTGAAGATGGAGGGAAACTGTCACTGAAAGAGGCTTTGCTTTCCCCCAGCAATATAACTTCCTGGACTTGATCTGGAAGGAAACTGGAATGAGTGAATGGCGAAGATGGACTTTACATGGCTGCTGGTCATAGGGAAAAACTGAAATTCCTACCGATGGGGCATGGGTTAAATAAACTTTGGTTCATTCATGCCAGGGAGTACTATGTAGTTATTAAGAAGAATGACCTGGAGTGCTTTGGAGTGAAATGCAACAATCTGCAGGAAAAGCAAAATGCAGAACAATAAGCTCCCAGTTGGGTAAAAACAAAAGGACGTTTGTTGTCATTCCCAGCAGTGGCTGAGGGCTTAATACATCACATTTATTGCTTCATCTAATCCTGTCAAGAGTACTATGATATAGGAACTTTTATCATCCACAGATTGGGGATGACAGTATTGTGGCAAGCCAGCCAGAATCGAATGCTAAGCCCCCCGCCCCGAGGGTACCAGACACATCGTCAGCCATGGCACCCAGGATTCCCACAGCTACAGCCAAAGTACCAAAGATGAGCTCGCAATCCCCAAATGTAAAACATAAGAGAAAGCAAACCAGCACAGAAATGCCTGGCAAGACACAGGGAGAACTGACGGCAGTGGTTGCCTTTGAGGAGTAGCAAGTGGACAGATCAAGTGGAGCCAAGCTGTGGCGTTTCACTTCATACATAAGTTGAGGCAGGTTGAGTTTGTTAGAATGAGTTAATGCTGCTTTCTTCTTCCCATTTTAAAGTAAGAGATATTTAAGTTGAAAAGAAAGAAGGGAATGGATGCAAGAGAATGATGGGGAAAGAGGAAGGGAGAGAAGATAGCTTTTTGCGGCCCCAGCTCCCGCTCCAAGACTGCTTCCAACTCTGCTTTTGCTAACTATGGCTGTGGACACTGGCTTTAGCAATGCTTCACAGAACAGGACTTCATAGAACCTTCCTACGTGCCAATGATGTCTTCATATACGTGATCAGCTGCTTTATCTAAAATGCGTAGTTAGGGTCCGTGCCCTAAAATTGCCTCCAACAGAAGGGAGGCCCCACTTTAATTCCTCTGCTGGCATCAATCTGTCACCAAGTTCCTTGTTTCCACTTAAATATTCCTCAAGCCCTGCCACTTTGTCCTCCATCCCCCATCCCTCCTCTGTCCAGAAATCAACTCGGACCTTGCTCTGAACACAGTGCCCCTGGCTCTTCTGCTGATCTGACTGGCCCATCCTAAAGCCAGCAGCCTGAGAGATCTTCCCAAGATGCAAATCAGATTACCCCTCTGCTTGAATTGCTCCATCAGTTGCCCTCTTACTCAGAATAAACCACAAGTCCCTGGGTGACCTGGTCCCCATTGACCAGTCCCACATCATACCTACTGTCCCCCTTCTCCCCACCTCCACTCCCGCTGCTCCATTCAGCACCTAACACAGCTGCAATCCTGTGTCGTCCCATTGGAAATGTCAGCCCCATGGAGGCAGGGCTGTGTTCCTCTCCTTTACCTTGTGTCCCTGGAGTCTGGCATAGGGCCCAGCATGCTGGGCATCCTGGATAAATGTTTGTCTGGTAGCCAACTGAGTAAATCAGCCTTTTAGATAAAGTGGAGCATCCTCCAGAAAGCAGAAAGCACTCACACTGCCAAAAGCCTCCTAATTGGTCCTTAGGGGCTGCTTTATTGGAGCCCAAGTTCCAGCTACAACATCCCTCTGCATGCAAATATGGGAGGTGCTAAAATCCCTCAGGGAGTTTGCTCTCCTAAATGGATTAAATGTGCCCTCTGCCACCAACAGCTGCTAGTACAGATCAGGCTTCCTGACCTCTGTGGGTAGGACTAAGCCACGGGGTGGAGTCACCAGCTCCTGATGAAGGGCCCCGAGGACCATCTCTCCTGTTAGCAGAGGGCCTCAGCCAGCCCGCCAGGGCTTTCCATGACTTTGCACCTGCTGAGCTTGCCTGCCTCCACTTTCATATCCCAACTTCCCTCCTGGATTCCAGCCTCTCCAGACCACTCAGTGGTTCCTCTTTATCCTCTGCACCTTTGCACATGCCTGCCTGGAATATCATTCCTCTCTTTCTGACCCTGGAAATTTTATGCTCAATACCCAGCTAAAATGTCCCTTCCTCCAGGAAGTCCCTCTGTCCTGAGCGTCTGTCTCTGATTCTGGTCTGTCATTCTGGCTCCATCTCCCTCACTAGCCTGGGAAGTTCTCAAGGGCGGGGACTGTGTGTGACACCCTCGTGGTCAGTCATGCTCAGTACCAGGAGCTCCTTTGGAACCACACCTTAAAGTCCTCAGTCTCAGCTTCCTCAGTTGGAGAACAGGATCATCACACCAACCTCCCAGCACCATGGGGAGGAGGACACCAACCTAGCATGAACAGGGAGAGAGAAGCCACACCTCACCCCAGGCTGAGCGCCGAGCAGGGCTCGCCTCCACCCGGCAGGGGCTGAGCGTGAGGGTGCGTTAGACTCCTGCGGGGACGGAGGGCAGCAAGCGCAAGTGCAGACCACGCAGTCCTCAGAGTCGCCTTCCTCCCCGCCTATCCTCCCCGTGACCCGGCCCAGCCCAGCCCTGCCAGGTTACCACTCGCCGACCTCATACCACGCCGGTCAAGAGACCAAAAGGAGAACTTGTCCCCAGTCCGGGGCCAGCTGTCCTCACGGGCGTCACGAGGCTGGGCACCAGTGAAAGCTGAGCCCAAGAGTCACTGAGGCTCCTGCCTTCTGCCCTTAGCCAGGCCACAATGGAGACAGAACTGGGCCGGGCACCCCCACTTCCCGAGGGTGCCACAAGGTTCCCAAACGTCATCTCAAACGCCCACACCAGCCAGCGGTGTGTGCCCTGAGCATCCCCACTCTACAGATGGGGAAGTGAGGCTGGGTGTCAAGGGATGGGCCCCAGGTTTCACAGCCACGGGGCGGCGGGGGTGGGGGGGCAGCGGTCAGGACGTGACCCTGCGTCTGTTGAATGTCCCCGTCCTCCCGGCTTCCTCGCTTTGGCAGCTGCTGTTGGTGGTGTTTTCAGCCAGGGCATGCCCTCCCCTCCCCCAGGGTCACACTGTGGTTCCGTGTGTACAGCAAGGAGGCCCGGGAGAAATGGCAAATGAAGATGTGGGTTCTTACCCAAGGCGCCTGGGGGTCGTCTGTCTCCACCAGGGAGTGGGGGTCAGGGGTTCCGAGGGCTCCTCCTCTCAGGACCCAGCCGAGCCACCCCTGTCCCTCACAAACAGAGGGAACTTGGGCCAGAGGACTGAGCCTCAGTTCACTCAGCTGCTGGCTGGGGAGGGTCAGGACGAGGCCCAGCTCCATGCTCCCACCCCATGACCTGCATTTATTGAATACCTACTGTGGTCACCGTGCCCAGGGAGGGTCTTTTTGTCCCTTCCTTGCATGTACCTGTCATGATATCACCTCCCAGACTTTATACTCACATGTTCCCCTCAGCCCCTCAGGGCACATCCGTGATCATTAGGACAGAGCTGGGCAGAAGCTGGACACAGTCCCTGCCCTATCATCTCATGGAGGAGGCAGACAATACACAGATAAGCAAACCAATCGCTAAATATTAATAAGTAAAGATTGCATGAGGGACGGGAGAAGGGAACAGGGCACCACATAGAGACCACAGCCTGTGGGGAAGTCAGGGAAGGCTGCCTGGAGGAGGAGGTCCCTGAGCTGAGAGCTCAGAAATGAGGAGCCACCTTGCAAGAGTCTGGGGGAGGAGCATGGGTTAGAGCGAGCAGAGTGAGAGAAGGCTTTGCCCGGCGCCTGCCACAGACAGGGGCTCCATCAAGGTCACTCTCAAGTTCTGCCTGGCCCTCCACGATGTGACCACACCACCCTTCAGCTGCTGGGTCTCATACTGTAAAGCGCATCATAGTTTACAAGGCCTGTTCCTCCTCAGGACCTTTTTTCAGTTCCTCACATCTACCCCGAGGAGTGTCGATGAGGAAAACTGAGGCTCAGAGAGGAAAATGTCAGCCAAGGTCACTCGGCCATGTGTCCCCCTCCTGGTCCAAGCCCCCGCCCCACTCCACCTGTCTCTCCACCTCCTCAGAGGGCAGTGGCTGGAGGATCCTTGCCGCACCCCCTCCCAGCCTCCCGGGAGGGGAGCAGTTCTGCAGGAGCCCATATATAACCTGCTCCATGCGCCTTCCCTGCATTAATAAATGGGGAACCAAAGGGTCATAAATCCTGATGCTGCCGATGTCCCCGGGACCAGCTCTTTCTCTGGCCACGCACTAGTACTCTTTACAACCCATTAATTAGTCCCTCTAATAAAGTTTGACAAAATGATAACTTGCCCATGAAAAGTGTTGTAATAAATACATTTTCCCTAACTTTCGACCATTCGAGCATGGCCGCCCCATAAACCCTCTGCCACGGTTCACTGCCCTATTGTCTCTCTCTATTTCTCCATCACCGTCAAAGTTCGGGGCCTGAGGCCTCGTGGGCTCCAGATAGACCTGGGCCTGACTCCAGGTCCCTGCCATCTCCAGGAAGATAGTCATGGGCCGCACCTCCCCTTGCTCCCAGACCTGAAGGGGCTCCACTGTCTGGGACAAGCCTCCCCCAAACTCCAGTCCCATCTTCCCAAGTCCTGCTTCATCCCCGGGGCGCTCAGAGGAATGGAGTCTGAACATTATGTTTCCTTCAAATAGATGCCCTTAAATAAATTTATTTTTCAAGAAAACTTTATATCAGCATTAGAGAAAACTGACCCTGAAGAGGAAGTCAAGACAAATCCAGTGAAACAAAGGATGTCGCTGAATCCCAGACAACAAGTCCTGCTGTCTGCCGCACATGCCCACCCGGGGGCCTGCCTCTGTGTCTTTTATGTAAGGGGACAAGGGCTGAGGGGACGCTAGAGAGGAGCCGGTGATGCAAGTGGAGAGCTGCAGTGACACAGAGTACACACTCTCCTTAGGGTAGACGGAGGGTCTGACAGTAGATTTCAAGTGGAACCATCTTCTGCCTTGGAGAACCTCTGTAGTTGGACCCTGTACACCACCTAAGAGGGGTTTCATGGCTGGAGTGGTACCCAGGTGGGCCTGGGGGTGGGGAGGAGCTGGGGCCCGTCTGGAATCCCCAGCTGCTTTCCCAACCCGCCGTGTTCCAGGTCGGTAACGAGAGACAGCATTCTTCAGGTTCTTCCCATTTTACAGAAATTGGAGCGGTCAGATATCATTCATATGATAGTAAGAACTGCAAGGTATGGTTTGCAGGGTGCAGGCTGGAGTCATATCGGAGTTCACCCTCAACCCCTCAAAATCAGTTGTCCGTTCCCCTCCCCACAAAGGAAGATGTAGAATGACTCCTAAGTTTGCCTCCAGTTCAGCACTGACCTGCCTGAGCTCCCCGGATACCAGACCCAAGATCTCTTAGATCTCCCCCACCGCCATCAGGCCACCATCCACCTCAGGGCTCCTGGCATTTCTCACTCCTGTCCCTTAAGGTGAGGATTTGGGCGTAGGGCTGTCATCCTCTGTCTGCTCCAGAGCCTGACCCCACAAGGAGGAGGGTTCCACTCAGTATTGCCTGAACAAGTGACTGAGGGAGAATCTGGACGTCTGGTGATGGATCATCCCCATTTCACAGATGAGCAAAGCAAGGCCCAAGAGGAGGAATGATGGGCCCAGGATCCCAGAGAGTCTGGAGCAGAGCAGAGACACTGGAGCTGCCCTGCCTGTGCCCAGAGCTGCTTCTCCGGTAGCCACAAAATCCTCTGGGGTGTCTTGGCTACAGTCACTGCCCATATCTTGGGACCCAGCCCTCTTGAGCCCACCTGGACTGGCAGGGGCTTCCTACCTCCGGGCCAAAACCGCAGAGATTTGCAAATCCACTAAACCAGTATGGCTCACTGGTAAACCATGCTTGCTGACACACAAAGCCCAGCCCCAGGCTCAGGCCACCGCCCATCACAAAGGCGGCTTTGAGTTCTGTGAACCACACTGTCGGAGAGGCACTCTTCTTGTTTGTCACTGCTGAGCGTCTTAATAATCCTCCCCAGATGGGATGACTCTGCCCATTTCATAAGTAGACAAACTGAGGCTCCAAGAGGTAAAGGCACGGGCCCAGTCCCAAGCACGCCAGTCTGCACTCCTATAGAGTAATCATCAGGGCTGACCCAGTTGTGAGGCACAGGAAGTGTGACTTGTCTACCACTCGGCGCCTAAAATCCCACCATTGGTCTCACCCATTTGTGATCAAAGAACCTATTGCCTAAAGGCCTCCTTAGTACAGAGCAAGGGAATCTAGAACAAAGGCTATGACCAACATAGCATATTAAAAAGCAGAGATATTACTTTGCCAACAAAGGTCTATATAGTCAAAGCTATGGTTTTTCCAGTAGTCATGTATGGATGTGAGAGCTGGACAATAAAAAAGGCTGAGCGCCAGAGAACTGATGCCTTTGAACTGTGGTGCTAGAGAAGACTCTGAGTCCCTTGAACAACAAGGAAATGAAACCAATAAATCCTAAAGGAAATCCACCCTGAATATTCATTGGAAGGACTGATGCGGAAGCTGAACCTCCAATACTTTGGCCACCTGATGCGAAAAGCCAACTCATTGGAAAAGACCCTGATGCTGGGAAAGACTGAAGGCAGGCGGAGAAGGGGACGACAGAGGACGAGATGGTTGGATGGTATCACCAATTCGATGCACATGAGTTTGAGCAAACTCTGGGAAATTAGTGAAGGACTGGAAATCCTGGCATGATACAGTCCATGGGGTCGCAGAGTCGGACACGACTGAGCCACTGAACAGCGACAAGAAAGAGCATTGGATCAGGAATTAAAGCACCCAGATTCTAGTGGTAATTATTCTATTAACCCCAATCTCAACTAAGTCTATCCCACCACCTGGCCTGGCCTCAGTCTTCCAGGAGAAGAAACAGGAGAGGGGGTTGGAGGAGAGCATTGTTTCCCACAATATGTTGGGGTCGGGGGGAGAGGGGTGCCCTGAGAGATTATTTTAGGAGTATGTGTGGACCCAGCATTAAGAATTACCTAATGAAAACATTGCCTCCTTTCTGATCACTTGCCTGATTTCTAAGAAGAGAGCCACGGTTTGGTGTCAATGTGTCCTTAACGCCTCCCCTTTGGCTTCCCTCTTTTTAACAAAAATCCAACAGTGCTCAGAGCCTTCTGTGGACTACAACGCCTGGCCGGAATTCTCAGCGAATCATTCTGCTGTTTTCATTGCATTTTGGTTGAAGGGCGCCTTCTATTTAGGGCAAGTGGAACGCACTTCCCATTCACTGCAGCCGTATAAAATGTCCTTTGTAAATACACTCCTTGGAGTGGAAAGAATGAGTTGACATAAAGCAAAGCACTGAATAAATGTGGGTGTTGGCAGAACTGGAGCTGGAGAGACTTGTGAGTGGAAGGTGAGTGTGGATGTAGGAGAGACCTCAGCCCAGGGGCTCCGTTCGGGGCAAATGGGGACACTCTATGGACAGCTAGTCATGAGCACGTGTTTGAGTCACAGTTTACAGAAGCCCTCCCCAAGCCCAGTGACCCCACCTCACAGACCCTTGCCAACGGCCATGTCCTAGAAGCATCCCAGCTGCCAGTCACAGGCTCTGATGGGCATTTTGCACGTATCCTTGAACCGTGGCCTACACCTAGCCTGGGAAAAGGGCATGACATGAACCCTACCCTCCAGAGGAGGAAGCTGAGGCTCAGAGAGGCTAAGAGACTTGCCCAAAGTCACGCTGCCATCTGTCAGTGCCCCATGGCTTAAAACAACAGGCCTCATTCTCTCACTCTTCTGCAAGCCAGAAGTCTAAAATCATGGTGTCAGCAGGGCTGCAAGCTCTCGGGGGAATCTCTCTCTTGTCTCTACAGTGTCTGGGGGCTCCAGAGTGCCTTGGCTTGTGGCTGCAACACCCCGATCTCTGCTTCCGTCTTCCCGTGGCCTCCTCCTCTGTGTCACTTCTGCTTCTGAGGACACTTGTCATTGGATTTAGGGACCACCTTAATCCAAGCTGATCTGGAGATGCTTAACCTAATTACATCTGCAAAGACTCTTTTTCCAAATAGTGCTGTGCGCTGGTTCCAAGGACACCTTTGGGGGATCCACCATTCAATTCACGGCAGGTGGGATCAGAACTGACGCTTAGAATGGAGCCTCCTGGTTCCCTCCACTCCATGCACACACACACACACACACACACACACACCAGAGCCGCCCTCCTTTGCCCATGCCATCACAAGCTGCCCGTCCCGCCACCTTCATGCCAGGCATACGGGGCTCCAGGGGCAGCAGGGCTCAGCTCTCAGGCCCAAGTCGCCGTTTACTTGGGACAGGAGACTGAGCTCGGTTCAGTGATACCAGCATCAACCCACCCAACCTGCCTGGGGACCCATCTCTTTGAGGAAATTTATGGCCATAATTTAGCGAGGAAATTACGGCTACAGCATAAGAGCTCTGAGATCACCCAGGCACATTAAACCCACTCGCTGATGCCCCTCAGTGCCAGTGCTGCCCTCACAGAGCATGTAAAGCAGGGGATGGCAGAGAGCGGGGCCCTCGAGGGAGCCTCCAGGACCCCAAGATTGTGGTAGCTTCTGGGGCTGGGGACTGAGGCCTGGCTCTCCCCCTGCACTGCCCGGCTGGGTGAGCCCTGGGGGCCCCATCCCCATCCTCGGTGCCCAGTGGCCTGGTGGCACCGAGCGGGGTGCACAGAGTAGCAGCAGCAGCATCTCAGAGAAGGTTAGAGACGCAGGGACTCATACATGCATGTTCAGTTCAGTCCAGTCACTCAGTCGTGTCCGACTCTTTGCGACCCCATGGACTGCAGCACGCCAGGCTTCCCTGTCCATCACCGACTCCCAGAGCTTGCTCAAACTCATGTCCATCAAGTCGGTGATGCCATCCAACCATCTCATCCTCTGTCGTCCCCTTCTCCTCCTGCCTTCAATCTTTCCCAGCATCAGGGTCTTTTCCAATGAGTCAGTTCTTCGCATCAGGTGGCCAAAGTATTGAAGGTTCAACTTCAGCATCAGTCCTTCCAATGAATATTCAGGACTGACTTCCTTTAGGATGGACTGGTTTGATTATGCATGAGGTGACTACAAAACCCGCGTTGCAATTTTTCTTTCTTTTTTCTTTTTTTTTTT
>SJYX01002496.1:17159-37741 GCA_006410675.1 Oreotragus oreotragus
GTGCATAGAATAGGCTGAGTGTGGGAATGTGTGTGAAAGAAGTGTGCAAGTGAGTGTGGGGCCCAATTAGGAGCTCACAGAGTCCTGGGAGAGACAATGTTTATGGAGTGTGTAGAGTGTTTCAAATTAGAGACGTATGGGGGTCTTCTCTGATGGTCCAACGGCTAAGACTCCTGCTCCCAATGCAGGGGGCCAGGGTTCAATCCCTGCTCAGGGAACTAGGTCCCACATACCACAGCTAAAGATCTCGCATGCCACGACAAAGAGCTGGTAGCGCCGAATAAATAAAATATTTTCAAAAAGAGAGAGAGAGAGGCATGTGGAGTGACAGAGTATGTATCCCCTTTCTTAACTCTTCCTACTTAAAGACAGTTCTTTTCATTTGATCTCCATAGCCCAGAGAAAAAGAACAAACTTCGCCCTGGAGAACCTAACACGGAAAAGGGAATACTTTTTAAAAACTACTTATTGTATGAATGAATGGGCACTGGAGATCCAATTCATGGTTAGCACTCAAGCCCCCAGCTGCCAGTCCTGTGCGCATGGCAGACATCACAAGTCAATTCCAGCATGCGAGGCCATGGATCCCTGATTCAGTCTCTATATTCTTAAGCCAACAGCCCAGGCAGCCACCTCCAATCAACATCAGCATGGAAGAACAGATGAGATTTAGCTGAACCTGTTTTGCAGATGAGGAAATGGCAGCTAAAGAAGGTCCAGGGAGAAGTCCGTGTGGACCAGCTGGTACCCTCTGGCTGCCTGCTTTACCCAGCCTCTCCAGAAGTTCCAGAGAAGCCCTTGTCTGGCTGGGCAGGCTGGGGTGCCGGGGAGGGGCACAGCTGGGAAGCTGGCATGTGTCCCGTGCAGCACTGCCTGTCCGCGCCGCACTCGCCACTCTGGCGACGTCCCTGCTGTTTTCCGTTGCCCTCTCCCCACAGCTGCTCTTTTGAAAGCCCTGCATGGGAAGCTGTTGATGCGTCTCTCTGTTCCCTTTGCAGACCATTGTCCTCTCATTGGCGCCAGCCGTGTTCTTCCCTTGGCCGCTTAATTAACAGTATTATTAATGCCAAGAGGAAAGAGTCACCCAGATCCTTTCTCATAGCAACTCGTGCTTGTGAATATGAGCTGCAGGCAGACAGGAAGCAGGGGCTGATGCCAAGAGGTGCCCTCCTCCCCGCCCGTGGGGCCCTTCACTTGCCAATGCCCAGCTGGACCCCTCGGCTCTGACTCCTAGGGGCAGCCATCGGGGGTCAAGGAGGAGATGAAAAATGAAAGTGAAAGTCGTTCAGTCGTGTCTGACTCTGTGACTCCATGGACTATACAGTCCATGAGATCCTTCAGGCCAGAATACTGGAGTGGGTAGCCTTTCCCTTCTTCAGAAGATCTTCCCAACACAAGGGATCAAACCCAGGTCTCCCTCACTGCAGGCAGATTCTTAACCAGCTGAGCCACAAGGAAAGCCCCAAGGAGGAGACGGTTTCCAGCAAATCTGTCTGGAGGCCCCCAAGCCTGGTTGATAAGCCCTGCTCTGGGCAACGGAGCAAGCTAAATCTTTGGGGAGAGGGGCCAGGGATTCCCCTGGGATGAGGTGGAAGACAGTCGTGTCTTCTACACGCAGGGAAGAAGCAGTAGATGGAAAGCTGCAAGGAGCTGTGTGACCTTGGGCCACTCACCGCTGTCTGTGCTCACTTCCTTCTCTGCGAAAAGTGCTTCCACACACGTGTTCCTGGGCTCAGCCCCTACGTGCCTAGTGTCAGCTATCCCTGGTCTCAGTGATCTACTGCTACATTACAGATGCCCCCAAAACGTAGCGCCTTAAAACAAGACCATCTTGTGTGCGCGTGAGTCTGTGATCTGTGCAGGGCTCCACAGGTATAGTCCACCTCTGTTCCACACAGCATCGGCTGAGACAACTCAGCTGTTGGGTGGGGAGCAGCTTTCAAAGGGGCTCACTTCCATGGCTGGCAGGTTGGTCCCAGCCGTTTGCTGGCAGCTGGGCTGGGGCTATGCCCCAGACAGAGTGGGGCAGCCTGGAGGGCGTGTGTCTCCATTCCTCTCTGCAGGCTGCCTGGGCGTCCTCACAACACGGTGGCTGGGTTCTGAGGATAAATACCCAAAGAAACCCAGGCACAAGTACGTGGCATTCTTACAGCCCAGGCTTGAAAGTCGTAGCATCACCTCCACTGTACTCTGTTGGTTGAAAGTGAAAGTGTTAGCCGCTCAGTCATGTCTGACTCTGCCACCCCGTGGACTGTAGCCCACCAGGCTCCCCTGTCCGTGACATTCTCCAGGCAAGAACACTGGAGTGGGTTGCCATTCCCTTCTCCAGGGGAATCTTCCCGACCTAGGGATCAAACCTGGTTGAGGCAATCACAAATGCTCACCCAGGTTCAAGGACAGGGGATTTAGATTCCACCTCTTGCTAAGGGACTGGAGAAGGGTGGGAAATATTGGTGTGACTGCCTTCCAAACAGCTGTGAGGCAGGTATGATTCTTATTCCCATTCTACAGATAAGGAAAAATGAGAAGTTAAGTAATTTCCCCAAGGTCACACAGCTAAGTGAGTGAGCAAAGATTTGAACATGTGCAACCTGACTTGAAAACTTAGGGCTTTGGTCTTTTTATTTTTCTTTTTTAGATGCAAAATTCTTCTTTCTAAGAAAAATCTTTTGGGGAGAGACCTATAAAGGGAGGCAGGGAAGCAGTGAGGGGAGAGCCATGATCCCATTTGGTCTTCAGGAGGAGTCCTTGGCCGTGGTATGGATGATGGATTTGGGGGTATGGGGAGTGTGGCTGAACTGGAGGGGTCATCCTGGGGCTGCAGAGCAGGGCAGCACCATCCACTCTAGTGCTCAGCGGGGATGGGCACTCCTAGCCGAAAATGGAGTGGAGGGTCCCTTGTCCTCAAGAAACTCCAAAGAGACAGGCCCAGGGAGAGAGGAGCTGAGACGTGACAAAGAGCAGGTGACTCATCAGAGCACCCCCTCACCCCCAAGCTGCCAGCCGGGCTGCTCTGACGTCAGCCTGAGGCCTCTGTCTGCCCGTTCGTCACTTCCCAGAATGCCTGGGCTGCTCCTTATGTGGTGGCTTTGACGTGAACACGTCTTTCCTATAAAAAGAAGGGTTTAAAAATAGCCAACTTGTCATGAGGTGTAGGGAAGAGAGACACCCCCTCCCCACCCACAGGAGTGAGGTGGAAAGTCCCCATTGCTCGTCAAAGCTGTGCTCATCACTGCCACCCCCTCCTCACCACCCAGAGCCACTCAAGGCAAGTTCGCGGAGATTTACTAAAGTAACTCAGGAATCTTCCTGCTACTTTAGGCAAATCATCCTGGTGATCAATGATAGGACAGGTGCCAACTTCTCTTTCTCTCTCCTCTTAAGGCTGAGAAGAAACGCCTGGAATCATCCAGGGGCCAGCTGGTATCCAGGGGAGCCTTCAGGGTGGGGCTGGGTAGTGCTCATAGACTGGCTCTGGACACCGGTGCATCGAGGCTCAAGTCCCTTCCCTTTCCCTTCTCTGCTGGGTGGTCTTGCACAAGTGATTGGACCTCTCTGGGCTTCAGTTTTCCCATCTGTAAAATGGGTCCCAATGAGAGTTGGACCATAAAGAAGGCTGAACTTGGAATAATTGGTGCTTTTGAATTGTGGTACTGGAGAAAACCCTGGACAGCAAGAAGATCAAACCAGTCAATCCTAAAGGAAATCAACCCTAAATATTCATTGAAAGGACTGATGCTGAAGCTGAAGATCCAATATTATGGCCACCTGACTCGAAGAGCCAACTCACTGGAAAAGACCTTGATGCTGAGAAGGACTGAAGGCAGGAGGAGAAGGGGATGACAGAGGACCAGATGGTTGGATGGCATCACCGACTCGATGGATGTGAGTTTGTGCAAATTCCATGAGATAATGAAGGACAGGGAAGCCTGGCGCGCTGCAGTCCATGGGGTCGTGAAGAGTCAGACAGGACTGAATGACTAAACAACAAAATGGGTCCCATCACACAGGGAGACAAGAAAGGCATTGCTGAAGAGGGGAGAGGAAGATGTGGAAACATCTAGAAGGCTGGGCCTAGAATCCCCCTCGTCCATCTTGCAGGTCCAACGAGTGGCCTGCTTCCCATGAGGACACTCAGCAAAGAGCATGGCCCACGGGAACAGCCTGAGCACCTTCAAGCTGCTTGATGAATGTTCCATTTAGTGCAATAAACAACACAATTACTCAACTCCTGCCAACTCCACTCTGAGGGCGGGGGGCGGGGGCAGGCAGGACGGGCCTTCGGAGTCAACCCTGCTATTAATTAAGGCACTGAGGCACAGTTCTAGAAGCCCATGTCACACCTCCTCAGCTGCTGAAAGGGTGGGTGTGGCGGTGGGTGAAGATGGTATCTCGCGGCCCTTCATTATGGCGCCCACAAAGGAGCACAGCCAGAGATGGCCTGAGAAAGACACCCTCCCTTCACAGGCCACTGTCCCATAAATCCTCACGGCGAAACAATGGCAACGCCAGTGGCATCCAGTGCTTGGCTGGGATTCCTCTCCGGTCTGGAGCTGAGCTGGCTGTTGGCTTACCGAGGCTGGCCTCGGTGACTCAGTTCTGTTCCACACNTCGTTCCTGGTCTCTCCCCACTAACTGCCAGTAGCATCTCTTCTACCCCCACTTCCCTTGCGACAGCTCCAAATGTCTCCAAGCATTGCTCAGTGTCCTGTGCAGGACATGACCCCCTGGAGCTGAGAACCACTGGGGCAGGAGGGAGGCAGGGGCAAGGGGCTGTGCTGGGTGATGGTTGTTCTTCTGGGTCCCAGTGCTCAGATCCCAGGAAGCCTGGTTAACCTCTGGCAGGTTTCACAGGTGCTCGGCTCACGGTTTCCTCATCCGTGATGTGAGCGCTCGTGGAGTCGTCCTGGGAGATGGTCTCTGTGGATGCGGCACACGGGAGAGCTCCATACACAGAAACTGTTAGCGTCGTGTGGATCAGCTCGCCGTGCAGCTGACGGTGTCTGGGCGGTGGGCGGCTCTGCCTCGGGGGCTGCTTCCTTGGCAGCCCTGGAACATGGACGAGTGGTTTACCCCACCTCCATTTTCTTATCTGTGTGTCTGTCTGGGTGTTAGCTGCTCAGTTGTGCCCAACGCTTGGCCAGCCCGTGGACTGCAGCTAGCCAGGCTCCTCTGTCCCTGGGATTTTCCTGGCAAGATACTGAAGTGGGTTGCCTTCTCTTCTCCAGGGGATCTTCCCAACCCAAGAATTGAACCTGGGTCTCCCACATTACAGGAAGATTCTTTACTGTTTGAGCCACCAGGGAAGCCCTTTCTTATGTCTAAACTGGAGCAAATGAGGGAATTCCTTGGTGGCCTAGTGTTTAGGATTCTGCACTTTCACTGCCATTGCCCGGGTTCAATCTCTGGTCTGGGAACAAAGATCTTACAAGCTGCAAGGCATGGCCAAAATAAATAAATAAACAAAAATTTAAATAATAAATAAAATGGAGTAAATCACATCTAGCTTGAAGGTTACCATGAGCACTAGCTCCCAGGCCCTGTAAAGTTCTGGCTGTCCCATGGGCTTCCCTTTGGACAGCAGGTTCACTCTGGCACCTACAGCCTTAGACTTGAGGTCATAGCAGACCTTTAGTCTCCAAAGGGGGAGATGTGTTGGGGAGGAGACAGACAAGACAAATAAATTAACAGGTACCAGTGAGAAGAATATGCCCAGTCACCAACTGTAGGACGAGGGATGAATGTCACTCCCAGAGATCCATGAACCCCACATTGGAGACTTAGGGAAGGCTTCCTCCAACGGTCATGCCCGGTAGGGTTTTGAAGGATGCATAGGAGTTCACCTTATTCATCCCAGCATACAATGGACCCTAATTTGGCAGAATTTTGTTGTATTTTTTTTCCCTTCAGTTTTAAAGTTATACAGTTGGCCCTTGGACAACATGGGTTTGAAGTGTGTGGGTCCACTTACAGGCAAATGTTTTTCAATAGTAAATACTACGTACAGTCCTACACAATTAGAACTGGTTGAATCCATGGATGCAGAACCACGGATTTGGAGGAACCAGATGTAAGGAGAACTGACTATCAACGACGTGCAGATTTTCAACTGAGGACAAGTCAGCACCCTGAACTCTCTTGTGGTTCAGGGGTCAACAGTTACGCAACAGTGTCTTTGTTAGAATGTAAAGTCTTAAGACAGTGGCCTCTCTATTCACTATAATCTGGAGGAGCTCAAAAATCTCTTCAAGCTTGAAAGATCTTCTGTTCAAAGTGACAGTGGCACGTGACCATGTTTGGTGCCCAAGGAAGGGAAGAACGATGAGAGCATGATGAGCACTGAGGTATGGGCATTTGCGAGCCTTCAGGTCGGTGTGAAGCGAATGGATGCGAAAGTGAAGGGGTTCAGGAACCAAAAGGACCACCGACTGGCGTATTGAGGGGAAGGCATGGGATCATGTGATACAGATGGGGCTTCACACTGAGGTGTGTGTTGGCCCCGAGGAGGGCAGGGTGGGACTCAAGCTTCAGGCTGGTGCATCTGGCAGGTTGGTCTTTCCATATTAACAGAAACACTTCAGGAACCAAAAGGACCACCGACTGGCGTATTGAGGGGAAGGCATGGGATCATGTGATACAGATGGGGCTTCACACTGAGGTGTGTGTTGGCCCCGAGGAGGGCAGGGTGGGACTCAAGCTTCAGGCTGGTGCATCTGGCAGGTTGGTCTTTCCATATTAACAGAAACACTGTCTTGCCATCGATTGGATGATGAATGGATAAACAAAACATGGTATATTCATACAATGGAATATTATTTAGCCATAGAAACGTGAACTTTGAAAATATTAGACTAAGTAGTCTGACACAAAAAGTCCACAGATTGAATGATTCCATTTATATGAAATGTCTGGAAAAGGCAAAGCCATAGAGAGAGAGAGTTGTTCTTCAGTCACTCAGTTGCATCCGACTCTTTGTGAATCCATGGACGGAAGCACTCCAGGCCTCCGTGTCCGTCACCAGCTCCCGGAGCTTACCCAAACTCATGTCCGTTGATTCGGTGTTGCCATCCAACCATCTCATTTTCTGTCACCCCCTTCTCCTCCTGCCCTCAATCTTTCCCGGCATCAGAGTCGTTTAAAAACATCAACGTATGTTGTTCTAGGGAGAAAACTCATAAAATGTGTCTGTTAATTGTAAATACTAGTGAGAGTATAATGTAAGCAAAGGCTTAGAACACACTCTGCAAATCAAATAGTTGCTAGTCACACAGGGACTGCAGTAATGTCAGTGGAAGAGTCCCATCAAGATCCCCAGACAATCACCATGAGGTAGTGCCACCAGCAGAGGACTCTCAGGGTCCCCAGCTCCCTCCTAGAGGGGAGTCTCAGCCCAGAGCAGGCAGTGAAGCAACACTGAATTGCTGAGTAGGATTTCATTGTATGGCTATACCACGGTCTGTCCTTCCACTTACCTAGGAATAAAACTAGCGTAAAGATCTGTGTACAAGGTTTTTTTGTGCTTTATTCTCAGTTGCTTCAGTCGTGTTGAACTCTTTGCAACCCCATGGACTGTAGCCCACCAGGCTCCTCTGTCCGTAGGATTTTCCAGGCAAGAATGCTAGAGTGGGTTGCCATTTCCTTCTCCAGGGGGTCTTCCCGACCCAGGGTTAGAACCCTGGTCTCCTGCACTGCAGGCAGATGCTTTATTGTTGGAGCCACTAGGTTTTTGGGTGGGTCATATAGAAGGTGTATGTGTCCCTTCTTAAGAAACTGTCAAACCGTTTTTCAAAAGTGGTTGTGCCACTTTGCCTTCTCGCTGGTGACATCTGAAAGCTCCAAGTTCCTTCTAACATCCTTGGCAACACTTTTTACTGTCTTTTTAACGTGGCCGTTCTAGTGTGTGTGTAGTGATATCTTATTGAGGTTGTAACTTTTATTTCCCTGATGATATTTTCATGTGTTTATTTGCTGTGTGTATTTTCATGTATTTATTTGCTTCCCGAATATCTGTTTTTGGTGAAATGTTTGTTCAGATCCTTTACCCAATTATTTGTCCGATTGCTTGTCTTTTTGTTATTGAATTCTAAAAATTCTTTATATATTCTGGACACCAGCCCCTTCTCCGTGTGTTGCAAATGTTTTCTTCCAGTCTGTGGTCTTTCTAGCAGTGTTCTCTGAAGTGCAAACGTTTAAATATTCTACAAGTTCCACGAAGTACATCTCATCAAGTTTTTTTTTAGGGCAAAAGCCATCTGTGTCTTCCCTGGGACTCTGCTTTCTTCTAGTAGCTTTATGGTTTTATGTTTGGATTCCATGTTGAGCTTTCCATAATACATTTGGATTGAGGTTTGCATATGGCGTGAGGCAGAGGTGAGGGTTCTTTCTCCACGCCTCCAATGCAAGGGGTACAGTTTCAATCCTTGGTCAAGGAACTAAGATCCCACATGCAGCACAGGGCAGAAAAATGAAAATAATAAAAAAGAGTTCTTTATTTCTAGAATATTCCATTGTCCCAGCACCACTGGTTGAAGAGATTTTTCCATTCCTACATTAGGCTGTTTTGGTACCACTGTTGAAAATCATTTAACCATATTTGTAGGGGGTTAATTTTGAACCCTCTATTCTACGGATTTTGTTGCCCCTCTTCTGCTACCTGTATAAATTTTAAGCTGGGGTGGAAATTTTGGTAAGCTCTTTCTGAAGAATGGACAAGAGAGGGAGTCTAGAAGAGATTATAGTGTGTCCTCCATAATTCTAAAATAAATGAGAATCTGTTTGCCTTGAGGGACTTCCCTGGAGGTCCAGTGGTTAAGACTTTGCCTGTCCATACAAGGGGTGTGGGTTTGAGCCCTGGTCGGGGAGCTAAGATCCTGCATGTCTCGGGGCCAAAAACACCAAAACGTAAAACAGAAACAATATTGTAACAAATTCAGAAAAGACTTCAAAAATGGTCCACATAGAAAAATCTTAAAAAAGAAATGCGGCTGCAGTTTAGACGCTAAGTTCTGTCCGACTCTTTGGGGCCCCGTGGGAAACATGGCAGTGTCACTGCTTCCTGCTGAAGGCCCCCGGCCTGAGAACGTCCGTCTTTTTTGAAAACGAGGTCAGCTTGCCCGAGAGAGATGTTAGAGATGGAGTAGCAGTGAGCGGAGACATCCTCCTTGCAGCAATGGAAAGGGCTTGGAGAGAGTTGAAACGGGAGTGACTTCATCACTAGGAGGCTGCGGATTGCTCAAGGCTCATTTGGGCACCTCATGTGCCATCCTGCCCCAGACTTCCCAGAAATGTTGCTCAATCTCTCTATTTTACACGCGAAGACTCGGAGGCTCAGAATGTCCAGTTCAAGGTCAGGCAGTCGGGCAGCCTCAGAGCCAGAATCAAATACCCTGCCTCCTGTCATTAACTGTGCCTGTCTTCAGACCTAGTCCCGGGCTAACGGGAGGGCAGGACAGTGCCACGCAGAAGTTTGTTTTGTTCAGTTCAGTATCTGCGGCGATTGGCACAGGCCTGGCAAACAGTAGGACTGCACTAGATACAGGCGGAATAAAAGGGGCCCTTGGTGGCTCCCAGCTTCTTGCTCTGAGCCCCCTCTGTCGGTTTAATGGATGGAGAACAGGGCTCATGTCTGGGGGTGAGAGCTGATTGCTAAGACTCAGACTCTGGCTGATGCATAAATACACTTCCGGTGCCACTCATGGCTGCCGTGACAAAACCCACAGCCGGTCTTGAGTGAATTCTATTAGGAGATTAATACAGCTGGGAAAGGAATTAGGGATGGCTTAGGAATGCCTCGCCCAAGAAGGCCTGGGGAAGAGACTGAGAAAGTTGGGGAGCGAGCCAAGCAGATATCTGGACAGAGCGAAAGCATGTGCAAAGGCCCTGTGGTGGTCAGGACGAGCACATTTCCACGGGCCCAGAGTTTGTAGAGAGGCAGAGCGGCAAGGGGCTTTCAGAAACCGGTCCCTGTCCTCCAGACCTCTTCCTCTGGTGCATCTGAAGACAGTAACTCAAAAAGCATCCTCTCTGTCTCCCTGTTCTCTCCTGGGCTCCCAGAGTTTGCATTCTGACCCCACTTGCTATCTGATTCCCTGGGCCTGATACGTGTCCTAGGGTCTCCGCGTCTCTGGCTCTCCTCGAAGTTCACTAGTTATCAGCCATTCTCCTCACTTTATTTTACTGAAAGGAGTGATACAAAGATCTGTGTGATATCTGTGTGTGTGCAGGAGGCTGCCAGGCCCAAAGGGACAGCACCAGGGTCTGGGGATGTGGGGAAGGGAAGCCTCCTAGGGACTCCAGGGAAACAGCTGTGATGCTCCCTGATGTGAGCTGGGGGTGCTACTTTTTTGATCAATGGTTTGGGGGTGCTCAGTGGCTCAGTCGTGTCCAACTCTGCAACCCCAAGGACCATAGCCTGCCAGGCTCCTCTGTCCTTGGGGTTTTTCAGGCAAGAGTGCTGGAGTGGGTTGACGTGCTCTCCTCCAGGAGATCTTCCCAACCCAGGGGCCGAACCTGGGTCTCCTGTGTCCCCTTCAATGGTAGACTGATTCTTTATCACCGAGCCACCTGGGAAGCCCTTGCAAGACAGACCTAGTGATAACGAACAATAGGAAACGCTCACGTGATGCAACGTGCAGGGGCTTGAGCCGAGCACTTTACTCCCACAGATGAGCTGTGTTGACAGCACTGAAGACTGGCTCTGTTATGAGCCCCATTTTCTGGAGAAGGAAGTTGAGGTGAAGCCACTTGGCTGAGGTCACCTGGGCAGCATGTGGCAGCTCCCCCTCCTGGGACCATGAGGATTCAATCATGCTCAGCATAGGGCCAGGATTGGCTAGGCCCTAATGGGTGATAGAGATGAAGCTCAGAGAGGCATAGCCACTTACCTGAGGACACACAGCCTGCCAGTGGCAGAGCACAGGTAGAATCTGCGTCTTTCAGGTTAAGGGGTCAGGTCTTTTTTTGTTCTGCCTGCCCTGCTGTGCGCCCTGCAGAGAGTGATCACTAGATAAATGCTCTATCCTCTACCCAGGACAGGGCGTGATCAGATCTCCCATCCTCTGGGCTGCTGTTGGCTAAGGAGGCGGGGAGGAGAGGCTGGGGAGGAGGAGTCTCCTGATTTTAGTGTTTCCCCTCTCTCAGCCTGGCCAGGTGGGTGTTCCCACAGCCCCACTCTTGCCCACTGTTGGGAGGTAGGGATTGCTTCTCCTGGGGCTGGAGCCCTGCAGATCCAGCTGGGGGGTTGGGGGCTGAAGTTGGGGCTGTGGGGATGGGGGTCAGTGTTGCCGGGCACCGAGGCCAGCACCTTCATCTCACCATGACAGCCCATCCCACTGTGCTGCGGGAGCCAGAACCATGAGAATCTCACCTGCAGGAGCACGTTCTTCCTGGTTGTGCCTCTGGAGCCCTGCCAGCCGCCCCAAGCAGCCCTTGTCTCAACAAGGAACCCTCAGGAGTTCTGAGCCCCTCGGAGGACAAAGGGCTCACTGAGGCTCCAAGACTAGGTGGGCAAGGAGCAGAGCCGAGTCCCTGACAAGAGCTGACAAGGCTGCTTGTGCCCCACCAACCCCCCACAACACTGAGGACCTTGCTTCTGGGAGCCTTGACTTACCCATCTGTGAGATGGGGAGATTGGGAGGTGCTGAGAGTCCACAGTGGCTGGTGATCACCTGTAACTGTCATATTGTATTTATAATGTACTGGGTTGAATATTTTTCATATAGTTCCTGTTACCATCTTGCATCCAACCCTTGGGGCCAGCTGTGTTTCTGAATCTAGAATTTGGGAGAACTTAGAAACTGGGTAAGGTAGGACCTATACCAGACACGACTGAGCGTACACATGCGCGTACACATGTGCGTGCACACACACACACACACACGGAACCTATACCACATCTCAGTGACCCACCCCACCCTGCTCCTGGGTGGTGGTGGGGCTACCATCAAACGTTAGAAACCATCAGAATGCTCTCATTAGCAAGCTGAAAACCTCCAGGCATGCAAATCTGACAACTTTCTGTTTTTAGAGCCCTTTTGGGTTTCAGGATTGCACGTAACAAAATATGGTCCTTTATTGTTATAATTCATTCATTCACTTCATTCGCAAATAGTTCATTCATGCTCAAACAGTTATTGAGCATGCCAGACGCTGCTTCAGGCCTCAGGGACCCAACAGGGACCAGAGCAAACCCCTGCCCCACAGCCCTCACACTGAGACGTGTGAGGTGATTGGCTGTACCTGTGTCTACAGGTACTCGGAGGTTTGTGGGGTCATCACACCTTGTTTATGGGGCTTCCCAGGTGGCGCTCGTCATAAAGAACCTGCCTGCCAGTGCAGGAGACATAAGAGACACAGGTTTGATCCCTGGGTCAGGAAGCTCCCCTGGAGAAGGGATGGCAACCCCCTCTAGTATTCTTGCCTGGAGAATCCCATGGACCGGGGAGCCTGGCGGGCTGCAGTCCACGGGGTTGCACTGAGCGACCAGCATGCACACCTTGTTTATGGGAGAGGAAGCGCGTGTTACACACAATGAGACTCAGGTTTTCGTAGAATCCCTCCCCTGTGTCGTGTTAAAGGTGGACGTGGCGATGGGATAGTGATGGTGTGAAGTGGACACCACGGTCACGGTCTGTGTGAAGATGAGGAGACAAGTCTGGCTGTGAAATGACTTCATGGCAGGCAGGGCAGGGCCTGAACGATCGGTGGCCCCAGGGTCTGGCCCTGTTTGGGGCTGGACGAGCGCTGTGTGGATGCTGGGGTGTTGCGTGGGATTTGAGTCCTGTGGGACCTTCTGCTGGTCGTGTGACCTTGGGCGGGCCAGACTCTTGCCTCCAGGGCCTCCGTTTTCTCAGCTGTGAAGTGGGCTCAGGGATTCCTTGGGAGGCCTTCCAGCAGGACTGGAGTTACTGAGCTGGATGCAGAAAGCCTGTAGCAGCCCAGACTGCGAAACCAAGTGGCTTTTCTTCCTGGGGTCTGGAGAGCAGGGTTTGCTGAGCAGCTGGACTGCTCAGAGTGAGGACAGGGGGACATGTAAAAGGCCGCACAGGCCCTGGTCCCTGTCCGGATGCTCTGACCTGACTCTCTGGATGTGGAGTCTGACATGCCAGCTTCTGGGCCAGGTGGTGAAACTCAGGTTGAGAGCCCCTTCCGCCAGCACCCTGTCCTGATGGCAGCTGACCCTGTGTAGCAAGGAGGGCAGGGTGGCCAGGCCAGCCTCCAACAGAGATGGAGGGCTAAGGGCTGCTGGCGGTGAGTTCAGACACAGCTGGGCTGGCTTCTTGGCCGCTCAGGACAGGCTGGCTACACAGCTTTGGGGGCCCAATGCAGAATAAGAACATGAGCCCCTTGTTCAAAGAGCAGGAAGCAAAACCCACAAAAAAAGGCACTGACATACAGAACTCCTCCCTTTCTGCTGCGGCGACTCCTCCGACGGCTGATGTTTTTTCTTTGCTATTTAATGTGGGTCTAAGTGAAGAAAAATCAAACTTTTAAGTTATTAGCATGAATTTCGCCACTCAGTTTCATGTTGTGCAACACCAGTTCAAAGCACAAATACAAGAGTGTTTATGTGCGGAATCATCGAAATTACACAACTTGTGTTTGTAGTTGGTACAAACGCATCATAACCAGAACTGTGGAAATGCTGCTCAAAAAAACGAACCCGGATGTTTTCCTTTCACTTCTCGATACACGCACACTCTTCCAGGACCCTGCCTTTGGAGAGAGGCTCACTGAAAGGAGGAGAAGTAGTGGGCCACTCTCCCCTTCCTCTGCCACCGTTTGTGGCATCAGTAAACACGAGTCAGGGAGGTTGCCAGGACCCCTCGGCTCTCTGTGTTTCTTAGTGCCTTGATGCTGCATGTGAAGTAAGTTCAGGTGGAAAAGGGGGCTTCTCCTGGCTGGCAACCTCCTCTGCTCACTCAGTCTTAGATGCGAACTCCTCACCTTGCACTTGATCTGCTTCTTGTTGAATCCCCATGCTTAGGAGGCGTCCACTTGAACTCTGTGCATGGGGTGTCCTAAAAGCTACACGGGCACCACGCAGCAGCAAACAGCAGCGGACACCGTATCATATGTGTCTCGTCCGCTTGCACGCATGCTCCTTTGTCTCAAGAGACTTCGCTTGACAAGACACGTTTTCGGATAAAACTATGAGGAACTGTAAGACAGCAACAGGAAAACATTAAACCAACCATGGGGTCCTGGAGAGCATGGAGTGTGTAGCCTGGACATGTCACAAGCTTGAGAGGTTGGTCCTGTTCTGGAGGACACTGTTTCCCTTTCAGAGGAGGAAACTGAGGCCCACGGAGGAGCAGGGGCCCAGGTGAGGTCATAGGTGGCCAGACTGGGCCCTTCGTGGACCTCAGCACCCTCCAGACTGGACTGGAGGTCACCAGACTCGCCTCACGGGGATGGGGTGCTGGTGAGGAGCAGAAGCAGGATTGGGTTTGCCACTGCTCAGTTGCTCAGCTGTGTCTGACTCCTCACAGCCCCAAGGACTGCAGCCCGCCAGGCTTCTCTGTCCATGGCATTTCCCAGGCAAGATCCCTGGAGTGGGCTGCCACGCCCTCTTCCAGGGCATCTTCCCGATCCAGGGATTGAACCCCTGTCTCCTACACTGGTAGGTGGATTCTTTACACTGAGCCACCAGGGAAGCTCTGGGATTGAGTTTGTGGAGGCCAGTTACTATCCTGACTCCTGCAGTCCAGTGAGTTCGCTTACTTGGTCCTTATGTTGGCTGAGTGACCTGATCCTAGTCCCGAGGGACTTCGGATCTGGGGCACGGGGCCCTTCCTCCCAGCCTAGGTTCACTGTTTGGGCCACGCCCTGTGCACACCCTGAAGCCAGAGGCCACAGCTCTCATCACCCCTTGATAGGTGGCCAGAGGGTGGGACGGAAGTGACAGCCCCTGACCGACGTTCATCAGAGTCGGGCTGCGAATTTGCTGAGAGTTTCAACAGCTCAAGAAAGGGCATTCTAGGAAGAGGTCACAACCTGGGCGAAGGCTTGGAGTTAGGGACGGTCTCAGGGGAAAGCTGCCAAAACCTAGGACCTGGAGCAGGAGCAGTGCAGGCAGAAGTGGAGGTTTGAGCCAGAGGACCCAGAGGAGAGCCCCAAGGTCACGAGACTAAATCCCACCCCACCCCCCACCAGGATGATTCCTGGGCCAGGCCCCAGCCAAGATTGCTCCTTGGAACTTGGCTGTTTGTACAGAGCCAAAGGATCCCTGAGAGCCTGGCCTCGTGGACGAGATGGCGCCAGATTTTTCTCTTTCTTCCTTCCCTTCCTTCCTCCCCTTCCTCCTCCCCTCCTTCTTTCCTCCCATCCCTCCCTCCCGCCTCCCTTCCCTTCCTCCTTCCTCCCTTCCTCCCCTCCATCCTCCCCTCCTTCCCTTTCCTCCTCTCCCTCATCCCTTCCTTCCCTTTCCTCCTCCCTCCTCCCTTCTTTCTCCATCCCTCCCTTCCTTCCTTCCCAGGCCTGGGTCCTACAAGTTCTCCAGCTGACTCTAGATGAAAACAATAGTGACTTTGCTTATCCAGCTGACTGTGTGTGAAGTGTGAGGTCAAGACTGTGTGCCTTCTCCCCAGATCCCCCTTCCTCCACCCCATCATCTTAGAGATGAGGAAACTGAGCTCAGAGAGCTGAGGTGACTCCCCCAAAGTCACTGTGAATGGGGTAACTGGGTTTAAGCCCAGGCCATTCGATGCTTCCCTGCGTGTCCAGAGCCACCAGGCCAGACTCCTGCAGGCCTGCCTGCTCACACCTCACTGCCCTTTCTGCCTCTTCACCTTTTTTTCCTCCACCTGTTGAACTCTGCTGAGAATCCGGCTGATGGCCTTTTCTTCGCTTCTTTAAGCACCCAAACACCTCTGCATCCCATAAATACCGGAGTACCTCTATATTCCAGGGCATGGTGCCAGGTCCTAGAGAAACACTGATGAATAAACTTCCCTGGTCTGCCCAGGAGGAAGTAAACACACACCAGTACATTATTCCTAGTTGTGAAAACATGTATGAAGGACATAAGTGGTGTGCTTTAATAAGGAATAAAAGGCTGGGATCACTCCAGGTGATGAGAGAAGTTCTTTTGAAGGGGTGCAGTTTGAAAGCGCCATCCAGGCCTGGGAACTGGCAAGTGCCAAGGCCCTGGGGCAGGAAGCACTTGCTGTGTGCAGTTAGAGAAGGAGAGAGGGAAGGGTGATTGGAGATGAGCCTGTGAGGCGGGCCAGCCTCCTGTAGTCATCCCCTGAGGCACTGGGGTTTGGGGCTCTCTGTCTCCCTCCTGGGCCAGGGGGATCAGGTGAGGTCCCCTTGTGTCCCCAGGGCAGGGCCCGACACCCAGGAGGTGGTCAGCGGGTGGGTGACAGGCAGCTCTGCCCCCTCCCTCCTCTTGTCTGCACAGGAACGCAGCTGGGCCTTCGCCACTTCGTTGCCCCTTCCCCAGGGCACCTCCCGCAGGCCACAGCGGGTCAGCGGGATGGGAGCGGGGTCTGAGGGGTGCTGACGTAGGGCCCGGGAGAGGGCCAGGGAGGCCCTCTTTTGGGCGGCAGGCACCATCTGCAGCTCATTTTCCTGTGTCATTTGCATTCTCTCTGAAATCCTTTATTTGTGAAGGTTCCAGCCAAATGCTCTGTCACGAAGCCTACAGCTCTAAAAGGAGCGTCACGGGAGCTGGTGGGCATAGGGTCTGGCCCCTCTGGGCGTCCAGCCTGCCCGGGTTCCCTCTCCAAGCCCCCTCCTGCCCAAGGCAACAGCACTCTGGGAGAGGAGGGGGAGAGAGCGTTGAGTCATCCCCGCGTTGGCACAGGCTCCCCTTGTGCCAGGCTCCGTGTTCAGAAAGCACCGCCCAGACTCTGCGGGCGCCGGGCACAGGGTGGAGGCTGCCATCCCCACCGAGGTCCACGCGTGCCGCTTCCAGCATACGGCAGGGGAGCCCCGAGGCTCACGGTCGGGGTGGGCAGCTCTGCCAGGTGAAAAACAGACCTGTCGGCTTCAAGCCCTGTGACTCCCTGCTCAGGACAGGAGGGGACGCGTCCTCTGAGGTCCTTTGCTACAACCCAGCCTTGTATAGTCGAGGAAACGAGGTCCTTCAAACAGACGGGAAAGGGTGGAGCGGGGATTTACACTAGGAACGTCTGCTTCAGAGGACACATGATGCAACTTCAGCTGCAAAAAACGGCGAAACTTCTGAACGTGTGGGACTGGCTCGGCTCAGAGAGGATGCTGGGGAGACAGAGTCCTGCGTCAAGCACCCCATGGTATGACACATGTCATACCTGCCAGTGTGTCTTGAAGAGTGGGGTGCAGTCCCCCGGGTGGGTCCTGAGATGCATCCGTTTGAATTCCCTAGCAAGACGGCTATTTCCTCCCAGTTCCAAGACATCAGGGGAAGACTCCTGTGGGTGCTAATGTGACTTTAACATCTCTCTCCAGCTCTTACTCATCTCCCATTTGAACCAAGAAGTCCAGAACCTTCTGCAGGCTGTGCTGTCTGGTTAGAATTTAGTGGTCGTTTCCTCGGTGGCTCAATAGCAAAGAATCTGCCTGCCAATGCAGGAGATACGGATTCGATCCCTGGGTCGGGAAGATCCCCTGGAGAAGGAAATGGCAACCCACTCCAGAGTTCTTGCCTGGAGATCCCACGAAAAGAGAAGCCTGGCGGGCTATAGTCCATGGGGTCGCAGAGTGGGACACAACGCAGCGACTAAACAGCTGGACGCGACTTAGAGACCAAACAACTGGTTAAGAAGGAACCATCTGAGCTGACCCCAGAAAGGTCACCGGGAGTTCATCAGGGAATAGGAAGAAGCGTTCCGAGTGGAGGGAATCCTTGGGGTGTAGACCTGGGGGCCTGGGGAAGTGTGGCCTATTTGAAAGACAGGGGTACTACCTGATGTGACCAGGATTCTAGGGTTTAGGGGACAAAAGTGGTAAGGGTCCCCAGGGGAAAGGGCCCTAGTGCCACACAAAAGGGCTTGGGATTTATTCTTTGGGTGATGGGAGTCAGGGAAGGGCTTGGAGCTGTAACGGGGGTTTTGGAGAGGGTGAGACTAGAGGCAGGTAGGCGGTCTGCAGATGATAGTGACTTGGAGGAGGATGGTGGCTTTGGGAAGGAAGATATGAGGAAGATATGAGGGCTGGCCTGACAACTGGTGGTTTAGTCGCGAGGTCATGTCCAATTCTTACGACCCCGTGGACTTTGTAGCCTGCCAGGCTTCTTTGTCCGTGGGATTCTCCAGACAAGAACACTGGAGTGGGTTGCCATTTCCTTCTCCAGGGGATCTTCCCGACCCAGGAATCAAACCCGGGTCTCCTGCATTGCAGGCAGATTCTTTACCGACTGAGCTACGAGGGAAGCCCAGCCTGACGATTAGGCTTTGCTGATGGTGATGGCGGTGAAGATGGCATTGATGATGGTAATGACGTGGTGACGAGAGTGGTCGTAGTCGTGGTGGCGGTGACGGTGTCGGTGGTGCTGGTGACGACTGGAATGTGATGATGTAATGGTGTTGATGGCAGCGATACTGGCAATGGTGTTGGTAGTGGTGATGATGGTCCCAATGATGGTGTGAGTGATGTGGGAACAGCACGGATGGTCCCAATGATGGTGGGATGGTCCCAATGATGTGGGAACAGCACGGATGGTCCCAATGATGGTGTGAGTGATGCGGTGGGAACAGCACGGACGTGTGCTTTGTCCCTCAGTCATGTCCGACTTTGCGACCCTGTAAACTGTAGCCCACCAGACTCCTCTGTCCATGGAATTTTCCAGACAAGAACGCTGGATCAGATTGCCATTTCCTCCTCCAGGGGATCTTCCTGACCCAGGGATAGAGCCTGCATCTCTTGCGCTGGTAGATGGATTCTTTACCACTGAGCCACCTGGGAAGCCCGCAACAGCACAGATACTCCTGTCACCTAATCGTGACTTTTATATTCCTCACTTCATTGTTATGATTAAACTGCTATCCTGTGGGGTCGACTTCATTTTTAACCCCATTTTTCAGGTGAGGAAACTGAGGCTTGCCCATGGCCACCTAGCTGAAGAATAGCAGAGTGGGGGAGGGGGAGTGCCAGGATAGTCTAACCACTGAGCACTGAGCTCATGCCTCATGAGCTCACCTGACCCATGCCTCCTGCTTCCAGGCAGCAGGTGGGAGAGGCTGTGTGTGCTCTACCCCTCCCCCAGCCCAGGAGGCCGGGAGAGCAGGTTTCCCTCCTCCTTGGCCTTTGTCCTTCTCTGACCCTAGGAAGTTAGGGTTTGGCGGCACTGACTGCACCTTGAGCCGGGAGCTTGTCATCCCCTTGGCATTGGAGGCTGTGCTCTGGTCCCCAGGGAAGGAGAAGAAGACTCTCCACAGTCCTTATTTCTTTAGTGCCAAACCCTTGCCAGTGTGAGATGAGTGTAGAGGAATTTGGTCCATGTGGATCCAATTTCTCTTGGAATATACAGCAAGTGGTGCTGGACAAAGGCAGGCGGCCTTGGCTAGACCTAAAATATGCGGGCGATTGCTTCTGAGATGTTTGACAACTCCAGACTCAGCAGAATGGCCGGCAGTGCTGGGCGAGGGCAATCGGTCCAGGTGTGAGCAACCAAACGCCACGGCTCCTCCTGTGAATCTGCCAGGGACACATGGATAGGGACCAAGATGCAGGGGGAATTCAGCCAGGCTGGGCGAGGTGCTGAGCAGGGCTGCCCAGGCACAAGAGACTCTTCCCTGTGAGAAACAGCATCACATAGTGTCAGGACTGGGCTTTTATTTTCCTGTTGTGTAACCTGAGTGAGTCTCTCTCTCTCTCTCTCTTTTTTTTTTTTTCTGGAGGTTGCACTGTATTGCATGCGGAATCTGACCCCTGCTGTGGACGTGTGGAGTCTTGATCACTGAAGTGCCAGCAAAGTCCCCTGAGTGAGTCTCTTGCTTAGACCTAAGGGACTTTCTGTGAAATGTGGGCAGGCAGAACTGGGGAGTGTCAGGCAGAACCAAAGCAAGTATCCTGTTTTTATCCAACTTCCTTTTCCTTCCAGGCATCTTAACATTTATGATGGGGGCTGCCAATCATAATCTCCCACTCACTGACTGCAGTGATTGTTTAAAGATGGGCATGTGACCCACACTGGACCAATCAGAGCCTTCTCTGGGATTTCTGCTCTGGGCTGGATGAAGGCAAGTTCTTTTCTTCCCTGACATGAGCTGTTCTTTGTTCTGTGGAGAGGTAGGTCTGAGGGAAAGAAGGTGCCCAGTAAAGAGAGAAGCAGATGAAGACAAAGCAAATGTCCAGATGAGGCTGACATCCTGGAGACCTGCCTCACACCTGTCTTCCTCACAGAAGTTTTGGTGACTAGAGCCAAGAACATCTTTTGCTTTGCTTAAGCTCAAACACAAGCTTTGGACTTGTGTTTCTGTCTCATAAGATTAAAACAGTATTGATAAATGCAAGTCTTTCCTGGCCTCCAAGGCATCTCCATGATTCATTACCCTCATGGTTCCTTAGAGCCACTCTCTGAGATAAGTATTAGTATTCCTATTTATGGATATTAATAATCATAATCATCCCTATTTCCCAAGAACTCAATGTTATAC